>CM060346.1:22242164-22284664 GCA_030674155.1 Stramonita haemastoma
GCCCAAGACAGAAATTACAAGCTACAGGCCTATTTCATTAACCTCTCACACTGGTAAGCTTATGGAGAGAATTGTATTAAGGAGATTGCTTTATTATTGTGAGAAAAATAACATTATACCAATCAATCAAGCAGGCTTTCAGAAAGGGAGATCTGCAATGGACAATTTAGTGTAGACATGAACGAGCGCAGATCTGCTCTAAATTGAATGTCTGTGTGCGTGCGTGCGTGTATTGTGTGTGTGTGTGTGTGTGTATGTGTGTGTGTGTGTGTGTGTGTGTGTGTGTGTGTGTGTGCGCGTGCGTGCGTGCGTGCGTGTTTGCTTGCGTGCGTGCGTGCTTGCGTGTGTGTGTATATGTATGTATGTATGTATGTATGTATGTATGTATGTATGTATGTATGTATGTATGTATGTATGTATGTATGTATGTATGTATGTATGTATATATATATATATATATATATATATATATATATATATATATTATGTATCTATGTATCTATGTATCAATGTATCTATCTATGCATGTATGCATATATGTATGACACATGTGCATGTGTGCATGTGTATATATGCGCGCATACACACGGGTGCGTGTCTGTGTTTTCTGTAAGCAGATATATTCTCTCCACGAGTGTATACCCCTACCCCTCTCTCTGTGGTACAATCAATCCTTTACTGGAGAACAAAACACACACTTACCTGCTGACAAGGCTGGCCAGGTGAAAAGCAGAAGACACCAACACACACACCTGCCACACATGGTCACTGCCTCTGTCTGTCTGCAACACGGCACCAGCACACCTCTCTCTACTCCACACAGTCACAACTTGCCTTTTCTGTCAGCCAAAGTTGAAAATATATATAGATATACCTGTACTGCTGGTGAAAGCCTTATACACACCAAGTGCTGTGAAATATGAAACTACCCCTGTGTTAATACCCCTCCTCTTTTCTGAACCAAAAAAAAACCCATTCAGTTTTATAGGCTTGAAAAATCACCCTTCAAACTAGCAGACTTATCTTAGTGGAACGTTTTTGTAAGCGCCCTTGAATTGACAATAATCATAGCCACAAGCAGATTTTCAGTTGAACTTCCTGGTACTGTTTTCCTTGTCCACCCCCCTGCTCCACCCCCCCCCCCCTCACCCTCTCTCTCTCTCTCTCTCTCTCTCTCTCTCTCTCTCTCTCTCTCTCTCCCGCCCCCTTCAAATAAGAATATCATTTATTTTTTCCCCCTTTTATCCAAATGTATGATTTAAATGACTTGTATAACTTTAGACATATGGACGTAGATTGATGTTTCAGTTGTTTATTATAATGTTCTCCTGCTGGCTCCTGCTGGCTCTTTGTTTATTAGCGGTTTGTTGTTGTTGTTGTTGTTGTTCTTGTTGTTTGTTTTGTTTTGTTTTGTTTTTTTGGGGCGTTGTTTGTTTGTTTGTTTCTTTGTTTGTTTGGGTTTTTTTGTTTTGTTTTGTTTTTGTTGTTGTTTTTATTGTTTGTTTATTTGTTTGTTTGTTTTGTTCTGTTTTTTTGTTTTTGTTTTCGTTTCTTTTCTTCTTCTTTAATAATCCAAATTATTTTATTGTGACTTCTGATTTTCTCTTCTGAATGAGTGCACCTTTCTCACCTTATTATATGTAGTGTACTGTCGCATTTCTCTTACCTTATTATATGCAGTGTACTTATTTCCGTATGTTGTTTGGTACAGAATATAGTTTTATTGTTTAATATCTTTTATTTTGATGTTATCCCTGAAAAGGGCGGGGACTGGATGTAAAAAAGCACATGTGTGCTTATCTATTATCCTCGAATAAAAGAATTTGCCTTGTCTCTCTCTCTCTGTCTCTCTGTCTCTGTCTCTGTCTCTGTCTCTCTCTCTCTCTCTCTCTCTCTCTCTCTCTCTCTCTCTCTCTCTCTCTCTCTCTCTCTTAACCCATCTCTTAACCCTCTCCTTAACCCATTTCATTTGTTCTTCTGAAAAAGGCTAACAGTTACCTTGATTGAGTTATTATTATTGTGTGTTATATGCAAAGTGATTTTGATTCTACTCTTTAATTCATTTCATCCCCTACACCCAATCAAGTACTTATACTCCCCCCTTATTAGTAAACTTTCAACATATTTTCATTTTCCCCATTCACCAAAAAAGGCAAATTTACAACACATTATTAATTCTCACCAAAGTACCTATAGCAGATGCATCCAAGACATAATACCTGGCCCTCCAAGGATGGCTTACGAATTTGCCACCTAAACATAAACCATGCAATTAACAAAACTGAAGATATATCAACACTCATAACAAATCAAGGTAAACCATTTCACATACTAGGGCTTTCTGAGTCAAGGCTCTCAGAACATATAATGGACACTGACATACACATACCAGGTTATAAAATCTTGCGAAAAGATCCACATAAGCCAAAAGAAACAGGTGTGTTAGTATATATTAGTGAATCTGTAACATTCAAACGTCTCCCTGACCTAGAACGTCATGAAATAGAATCTATCTGGATTGAAGTTTCAGTGAAAGGTACACGGCCTGTTGTAATAGGGTTCTGTTACAGGAATCCAACAGAAAGAACAAATTGGATAGACAAATTCGACTCCATGATGAATGAAGTCCTACTTGAATGTCAGGAACTAATCTTACTGGGTGACTTCAATATTGACCTTACTAAAGTACATAATCAATGGACCCAAGTTACGAATTCCTTCAATCTTCACCAATTAGTTAAATCTCCCACGAGAGTCACATCAAATTCAAGCACACTAATTGACCATATCTATGTATCAAACCCCGAAAACATCATAGAAACATGTGTCCCTGTCCATAACTGCAGCGACCACTACCCAGTCTGTGCCACTTGGTCAAAAAAAGGAACAAAAATTCCCAAACCTGGCCATAAAACTATAACCTATCGTTCTTTTGCAAAGTTTAATGAACAACATTTTCTCCTAGAACTATGTAACTCCACGCTGTCGGAAACATTCAACATTGCTGATCCAGACTTAGCTATTGAGTTCTGGTTAAAGACATTCACTGAAATCTATAACAAACTTGCCCCACTAAAAACCATTAGGATCAAACACGTCCCCAAACCACCTTGGCTCACAAAGGAACTAGAGGAAGCATGTTATCTAAGAGATTTTCTAAAAGAACACAAATATTATGAGGAGTCCAAAAAATTAAGAAACGCCATAATCTCACAAAAACGGCGTGAAAAAAAGAAATATTTTCAAGACTTACTATCTTCCAAACAAAATTCAAAGACTGTATGGCGAGCAATAAATCAAATAACAAACAATCAATCATCTTCCAAATCAAATATAATCAAAGACATCTCTGCTGAAAAACTTAACAACCACTTCATCAATGTTTCTTCTAACGTAATTAGCAATGATAACTCAGAATCCAATGACCTCAATAAATTAAAACAATACTGCCAAGAAAAGCATATACCTTCAAAACTTCACTTACCATTCATGTCTGTTTCAGAGGTCTATAACTATCTGACTCACCTCAAACAATCCAGAACGCGTGGTCTTGATGGAATAGACAGCAAAATATTAAAATTATCAGCTCCAGTTATCACAGACACCCTAACATATATATACAACCTTTGCCTTGATAAGAACTACTTCCCCAACGCCTTCAAATGTGCTAAAGTGATCCCCATCTACAAGTCAGGTGATACTTCAGATCCTTCAAACTATAGACCAATCTCTATTATACCTATCCTTTCAAAACCCCTGGAAAAACATATGAATAAACACTTAGTCCATCATATAGAAACCAATAACTTACTCCATCCTAATCAGTCTGGATTTAGACAAAAGCACTCGTGCCATACAGCACTAACCAGTCTTGTTGACAACTGGCTATCAAACATTAATGACAATAAATTTTGTGGAGTATTATTTGTTGATTTCAAAAAAGCATTTGATACAATTGACCACAAACTTCTCCTTAAAAAGCTAGAACTGTATAACATTTCTACAAAAACCCTAGGACTACTAGATTCCTATCTTACAAACAGGCAACAGTGTGTTTCAATAACTACATCAACATCCAAACTAAAAACCATTCATTATGGAATACCACAGGGATCCATATTGGGACCAATTCTCTTCTCATTATACATAAATGACCTTCCTCTACATATCAATTCCAAATGTGAACTATTTGCTGATGACACAACCATACATACGAGCCATAACAACATTGACTATCTTGCAGCCATACTACAAAAAAGCGCTGACGAACTTGTCAAATGGACAGAACAAAACCACATGTCTATTCATCCCAAAAAAACAAAATGCATGCTTATCACCACCAGACAAAAGCGACAAAATTTATCACATAAACTGTTTAAAATTTACATTAAAAAGGAAGCAATTGAACAAACCTCTCACCACAAAGTCCTAGGAGTGACAATCGATGAAAATCTCTGCTGGTTCTACCACATATCTCATCTATGCAAATATTTGTCCAAAAAAGTCTACCAGTTAACTAAAATCAAACATTTTCTTGACTTCCATTCAAGGAAACTATTCTTTCAAGCTTATATACAATCCTCAATAGACTATGCAGCAACCCTGTGGGATTCTGCCAGTGCAAATACCATGAAACCGTTACTTAGTCTGTATAAACGTGGTCTTAAACTGATCCTTTTGAAGAAAACAACCTTGCTAGAAGTAGACTATACTCAGTTAAATATTCTCCCCCTACACCAACGACTACAATATAACAAAGGCATCATGATGTTTAAGATAATGACAGGAAATGTCCCCACATCCTTAAAAGATAAATTCCCAATAAATCATTCCAGAAGTATGGAAAAGCCAAGTGTCCCAATCCCAAGAATAGACCTGTTTAAATCTAGTTTACTATACTCAGGCCCTACACTGTGGAACTCCCTTCCTGATTCAATTAAACAGCACCAATCATTAACAACCTTCAAAAATTACCTTCTAAACCACTTGATGCATTAAAAACAACAAACCACACTCCCCTCCTCCCCCCCCTCTCTACCACTGTGTGTGTGCATGGGTGTGGATGTGTGGATGTGTGTAATTCTTATCTGTGTGTCTGTATGTCTGTGTGTGAGAGTATGTGAGTATGTGGAAATCATTATCCAATTTCTAAAAATGTTTTGCTAATTCTATAAACATCTGGGATGTGTTTTTTATTATTATTATTTTTTTTTTAAATTTTAATTTTAATTTTTTATTTTTTATAGTATTCTCCCCCGCCCCCTTCAAATAAGAATATCATTTATTTTTTCCCCCTTTTATCCAAATGTATGATTTAAATGTCTTGTATAACTTTAGACATATGGACGTAGACTGATGTTTCAGTTGTTTATTATAATGTTCTCCTGCTGGCTCCTGCTGGCTCTTTGTTTATTAGCGGTTTTTTGTTGTTGTTGTTGTTGTTTTTTGTTTTGTTTTGTTTTTGGGGGGTTGTTTGTTTGTTTGTTTGTTTCTTTCTTTCTTTCTTTGTTTGGGTTTTTGTTTTTGTTTTGCTTTGTTTTTTTTGTTTGTTTTTTTTTGTTTGTTTGTTTTGTTCTGTTTTCTGTTTGTTTGATTTTTTGCGTTTCTTTTCTTCTTCTTTAATAATCCAAATTATTTTATTGTGACTTCTGATTTTCTCTTCTGAATGAATGCACCTTTCTCACCTTATTATATGTAGTGTACTGTCGCATTTCTCTTACCTTATTATATGCAGTGTACTTATTTCCGTATGTTGTTTGGTACTGCGTATAGTTTTATTGTTTAATATCTTTTATTTTGATGTTATCCCTGAAAAGGGCGGGGACTGGATGTAAAAAAGCACATGTGTGCTTATCTATTATCCTCGAATAAAAGAATTTGCCTTGCCTTGCCTTGCCTTGCCTTGCCTTGTCTCTCTCTCTCTCTCTCTCTCTCTCTCTCTCTCTCTCTCTCTCTCTCTCTCTCTCTCTCTCTCTCTCTGGGTCTCCATCTGTGTTTCTGTCTCTCTCTTTCTATTTGTTTGTCCGTCTGTATCTCCCTGTTCTTGTGTCGCTGTCTCTTCCTGTCTCTCTATCTATTTCTCTCTATCTTATCTTTGCTATATCACGTTCTGTCCAACTCTCTGTCTGTCTGTCTGTCTGTCTGTCTGTCTGTCTCTCTCTCTCTCTCTTTTTTTTTCTTTTTTTTTACCTTGCTTTGCAGGTTATATTCACTCATAAAGCACATACATCTTCATCAATACAAAACGTTCATTTATCGTCCAATACCATTTAAAGTGGAAGATGTTAAAGCGAAAACAAACAACAAAATGTTCAATGCCAATACAGTGTGTAGCCTTCTGACATTATGATTATGTTACACATATCAATATTTCAATTATCTTGCAAGGGATTCTTTTTTGTGGAGAAAAACGGTGTAGAGTTACACTTATCTTGAGTATCTTCATTAATACTAGAACAGAGGTAACAGAATAGCAATAACGACAAAAATCAAGTTTAACAGAAAAAAGTATATAAAAAGAGTTTTGTTACAGATGAAGCAAGGCCTCAAAAAAGATGTATTAAACCAAGTATAGAGTGAATGTGTACAGTTACTTTAATATTTTATGTGGGAAAGCAAATGCATGGTGATATGTAACATCCCCTTTCCTCCCCGAGTCACACTTCTAGATTATCCTTTTTTTTCTTTTTTTTTTTCAATGAATAGCAGTGTTTCCATTTTCAACAAGGTTTGCGTATGGAAACCATTTTACTTCGAATGCAGTTGGTCTCATTTCTAGACAATGCATATATTTTTCTAACTTGTATCTGTATTTCAGTTCCTGCATGAAACTATTGATGGCAGGTTTTATTTTGTTCAGTCGACATTTATAGAGAAAGTACTTCCCTAGTATCAATAACAAATCTAAAATCTCATCAGTTTTTGTTTTCTGATCTTCTCCAAATAGAACTAGTTCCTGGTTAAGTGTTAATTGTGTACAATGTTGGCATTTACTTTCCAATAAATGTGTAAATTCTCTCCAGAAATCCTGAGAATATTGACAGTCCCAAAGATAGTGGTATATTGTATCTTTTTCAGTATTGCAAAAATTACACATGTCACTGTTAACAACCTGCATTTTTTTTTAAAATGCCATTTGTCACCAGGATTCTATGACATATTTTGATCTGGAACCATTTTAGCTTTATTTCTTTAATTCTGGTAATTTTTTTCAAAACATCTCCCCATACAATTTTATTGTTTAAAAAATTGTTCCATTTTATGAACGCTTTGATGTCAGAAACTTCTTTTTTTTTCTATCATAACATTGTAGTAAGACTTTGATCCCTTATTTACCGATGCTATTTTATTTAATGCTTTTGTTCTTTCTTTGCTAATGTTAGTATCTATTGTTATATTACTTTTCGTTGCGTATTTTTTGATCGATCTTATACAACTCATATATTCTAAAAAGTTTATCGTAAATCCTAATTTTTGAGACAACTCTTCTTGACTTAAAAAGTCACCATTTTCGTTTAATAAATGTTTTACTAAGAACACGTCACCTTGCATCCATTTCTTGTAGTAGAATGATCTATTGCCAACTTTAAATTTTTCGTTGTAAAATATTGGTTCAGCTGCTAGTTCTTGACTTTCTTTTAGGTCGATTTGTTTACAAAAAAGTTCGTATGAGCAAAACACATCTTTCCAAAAGATGTTTACTCTCTTTCCTACAAAGTGTTTTGGACCATAACTACCTAGTGAGTCAATATCAGGACAAAAGTAACGTATTATTTTCCCCCATTTGCCTTTCTGGAAGTACAGTTTTCTTATCCATGATATTTTTAGGGACTGAAGATATGTTTTTATGTGTGGAATCCCCAGGCCACCATTTAGAGTGTTTTGCACTGAGTATTTTCTTTGGATTTTGTCTGTTTTATTATCATATACAAACCGATAGCACATTTGTTGTAACTGGTTTATTCTTATGTCTGGGGGGGTTGGCAGCAGAATCCACAGATACACCAGTTTTGATAATATCAGTGATTTAAGCACTGCCACTCTTCCTAACGGCGTAACCATTCTTTGACACCATATATTAAATAGTATTTTTATTTCTGCAAGGTTCTCATTTGTATTGATTTCTGTCTTGTCAGCAAGATTATTTGTAAACCAGAGACCTAAGAGATTGAATCGGTTTGGATTCCATTCCATTTTCTTTGACTGCAAGTAAACAACCGGGGAGTTTCTTTTTTTCCCAAGCCAAACATTCATTGTTTTTTCATAATTTAATTTTAAGCCTGATAGATATTCAAATGCTTCAAGTGTTTGGAATAACCTTGTATACGATCTACTGTCACCCTCTAGAGTGAATGAAGTATCATCTGCATATTGACATACCTTAAATTCAGTGTCTGCTACTTTTATCCCTTTAATTTCTTTATCTTCTCTAATTTTACAAGCTAATAGAACAAAAAGATAAGGTGATATTGGGTCGCCTTGGCGACATCCTCTTTCTATACAAAAACTCGATGATACCTTTCCCTTGACTGTAACATATGATTGTATTCTATTGTAGGACGAGACCCATCTCTGTATTGCCTTTCCAAAACCAAATACAAGATGGCGGAAATGGTCACAAGCTAAACTCCGATTCGCATCTGACGCTGATCTACGGAAAATGACAAAAACAACCAGATCCAGAAGCCTGAGTGGTCGCCTGAATTCCACTGTCGTCAAAGAAACCACTGGCAACAAAGCAAAACAGGCTGAAACACCAGATCTCAGAAAAAGTCTGCTGAAGCGATCAGTTGGGCAAGGCAGCCAGGCAGAAGAACAGAGCGGCTCCAGTCAACAGGACAACAACAACAATCGACCATACGATTCTCCAGACACAGTGAGTGACATTCGAAACCTTAAAGCTGTTATCGAAAACTTGTCTGATAGAATAATTTCTCTGGAGAAGATTGTTTTACACCAAAAATAAATTTTAGAATGTATTAGACCTACTGGCAAACCATCGAAGTCCCAATCAACACAGGCCAACAAAGAAACCCAAACAGACGATCTATCTGGCAATTTGACATACGCTGATGCCGTGAGGTGCTCTCCACCAGCTGCTTTCCATTGCAGACAGCCTACAACTCCACCTCATAAAGAACCCAGGCATCAGCGTGGAATCAAACTTAAAGAAAATAAAAAGCCCATAGAACACCAAGCTCATGACGTCAATGCTAATGACGCTGGCGCTCAGTCAAAAAGAACAAAAAAGTGTTTCCCCAAAATAAATTAGATCTGGCAGCGAGTAGCAGCCTTCCAGTAGTCCTTCTTCTCCACGATTCCATCACTAAGGGAGTGAATGGTCACCGGCTGGGTCGTTCTTATGGTTTTACAGCCATATCTCGAAAGACCAACACAATAAAAGATCTGGGACAGTGCATGCAACTAGCTCTCTCGGACTGTGAAAAGTCGGTGGATGGCGTTGTTATCCACTGCGGATTAAACGACATTAAAAGTTCTGAGCCTCAAGCAGCAAGTAAAAGCCTGGCAAAAACATTGCCAGTGAACACCCAAAAGCAAGGATCGTGGTCAGTAAAATTGCGCCAATAAAGGATCCACAGCTTGATTCAAAACGGGAAATATTTAATGCTTTTTGAGTTCTGAGCTCCTTGGGTTAAATAATGTCTCCTGTCTAGGTCACTCAAACCTGCATACGGACTCCAGAACTCTGAAGGATGGCCTACACCCCACCAGGAGAGGGTCCAGCGTGCTGGCTGCCAACATCGGCAGACACGTCCGCCAACTCTTCTGGGAAAAGCCAAGAAGTCCCTTTAGATTCAACAGGCAACAGTCACCCAGGAGTTACCAAAGAGATGCTGTGCTTCCACCCTTTACCAGAAGCAAAGGTCCATGGTGGAATCTGTATGACATATTAAGAGATTTTTAACTTTGATAAGAAAGGACAGATCCTAAGAGTATGTAGATCTGTGAACAATTTCAGAGCTATCGTGACTGACGTTTCTTTTGCCTTTTGTAAAAGACTATTTTAGTTAAATATCTTGCATAGTTTAGGTGTTTGGTTTTTGTTGTTGTTTTTTGTTTGGTTTTTTTGTGTTTTTTCTTCTAGTTTCATTGTGTGTTATAATTTTTGACTTACATCATTGTGTACCCTAAGAACTATATCATTCTTTTTAAACAGTGTCTTTTTACAAATCCTTGTACAAAAGATAACTAGTGATTTATCTTTTTGTTTTATCTTAATAATGGTGAAAACTTGTCCCTTTAAGATTTTGCATTGGAACTGCAGGTCTGTGACAACAAATTTATCATATCTTATTCAGCATCTTGCATCTTTCAGATCTGAGGTTCTAGTCTTACAGTCCTTAAACATAACCAGAGACAGACTGCCCAATCTGAAAAATTACTATTACCCACCAATCCACGAATTTGTCGCAAACGATGCTGAAAAGATAAGAGCTGCCATCTATGTGCATAGAGGAATAGAATATGATGAATGTACCTCGCCAGTTCCAACTAATGTTTCACATCTGCATTCCTGCGCTGCATGCATAAGAGTAAGCAAATCTAATAATCTAAACATTGTTTCCGTATATTTACCTAAAGGCCCCAATGACATCAACACTGAATGGTTGCGTACATTGCCAGATTCAAATAAAAAATGGTTAATATGTGGGGATTTTAATGCGCACTCCCCATTTTGGGATAAAAACTGCACATCAGTATCCAGTAATCGATTTATTGAAAACATTGTTGATTCATGTCTGTTTCTACTTAATGACGGAAATGTTACAAGAATCCCAGATATTTCCAATCAAAGACCTAGTGCTTTAGATCTGTCTTTCATTTCTCCATCACTTGTCCCTGTGTGTAACTGGGAAATAGAATGTGATACATTAGGAAGTGATCATTTTCCCATTGCTATCACTCTCAATGATAATTCTGAACAAAGTAATAAAGAAAAAGATTTTATTCCAAAGTACAATTATCGTTATGCAGACTGGAACAAGTTTAAAGATATTTTGACACAAATTAATGCTGAAAGTTTCAAAAGTAATGATATTGATAGTTTTTATGCAAAATTTAAAAAATATGTATTACAGGCAGCTGATAGTTCTATTCCTAAGTATTCCTCTATAAAGTCTGTAAAGCACTCGGGAAATATATGGTGGAATTCTGCTTGTCAAAAAGCTGTGAATGACAAAAAAGCTACGTGCAAAGCTTACTTAAGAAATAAAACGCCAGAAAATCATTTTCTTATGAAAAAAGCAAAGTCTGTTTGTGATAAAACTGTTGAACAAAGCAAACGCCAATTTTGGTCTTCCTTTTGCTTACAAGAAGTTTACACTCATAATGATCTGCATAAGGTATGGAATAAATTTAAAGATATGAAAAGTGGGATTAAGCTTCCTAACTGTCCTATTAAAATTCAAAACAAAGATTTCCCAACTAATTCAGAAAAAGCTGATACTTTCATAGAAATGTATACAGATACAATGAGTGACAAAAGTCTTTCAAATAAATGCAAAGTGTATAGAGAAAAGAAGTACAAAAAGAAATGTATAAAGATCCTGTGGGAGATAACAGTCTTTATGTCAATGCTCCCTTAACGTTGCAAGAGCTAAAAGATGCTCTCCTATCTCTTGGGACTAAAAAAACATCAGTTGGCATAGATGCTGTTTCAAACGAATTATTAAAACAACTACCAGAAAAATGGATAATTTTATTGCTTGATTTATTCCAGCTCAGTTGGGCTCAGGGAGTCATTCCACACATTTGGAAACATTCCATCTTAGTGCCAGTCCCAAAGCAGGGTAAACCTAAATGTGATCAAAACAGCTACAGACCAATCGCGTTAACCTCACACACAGGAAAACTTATGGAAAAAATCATTTTGAACCGACTAATGCATTACTGTGATAAAAATAAAATAATCCCTCTTAGTCAAGCAGGGTTTCGAAAAGGCAGATCCACAGCAGATCATCTGATTAAGCTCAGTACACAGATTAAACATCAGTTTGCTCGTAGGAAAAATGTACTTGCCACCTTTTTTGATATAAAGAAAGCATATGATCAGGTCTGGCATGAACGATAACTGTTTAAATTAAAATCCATTGGCTTATCTGGTAACATCTATTATTATGTTAAAGCCTTTCTCTCAGAAAGACGCATGCAGGCCAAAGTTGGAAATTCGTATTCTACTGTACGATTTCCAACAATGGGCATTCCTCAGGGATCAGTTATTGCTCCACATCTTTTCAATATTCTCCTTTATGATCTTCCTAAGTGTTTCTCAAGTAATACCACCCATGTCCAGTATGCTGATGACATTTGTATGTGGATGAATGTCACATTGAAAAAGAGAACACCAAAGAGACAACTAAACTATTTGAAAAATCTGTATCAGATTGAGCTAAACAAATTGAATGACTATATATTTGTGAATGGTCTGTCACTATCCCCTGAAAAGACCAATTTAGTACTTTTTAATAATGGTGCTAACCCACCAGTTCTACCTGTTTTCCAAATAGATGGGAACGTTTTGGAATATAAAACTATGGTGAAGTTTTTAGGGGTGTATTTCACATCTAAATTAACTTGGAATTATCATATTGAATATTTAAACACTAAAGCTAGGAAAAGTCTAAACTTCCTGAAAGTTATAAGTAAACAAGTGTGGGCTCATGACGTAGCTGTATTAAAACATCTGGCGTTATCTTTAGTGCGTTCCAGACTTGTATACGGCCAGGAAGCTTTTTTCAGTGCTCCTAAGTATTTGTTACATAAAATGAGAAGATTAGACTGTAAGTCTTTTCGATTAGCTCTGGGGGTTCCTTTTCATGCATTGTCTATGGGCACTTATAAAGAGATAGGTGTTTTACCATTAGACAATTATCAACAACTGGCTTTAGCTAAATATCTCTTACGGTGTTCGAATCAAGAAACCAATGTGGACACTGAAATAAATACAAAATCTGATGTCAACTTTCCTAAAAGAGCACATTCTATTCGTTCTCTGACCACAGTTAGAACCTATACTGCTGAATTATTTGATAACGCAAAAATATACCCTAAAGATTTAACTAAATCAAAGATTAACATCTCCTCTTGTGCCCCATGGGAGCTCCAGAGAGCTAATTTTGACATCAATTATTCTTCTCTAACCAAAAAAGGTAATGAAAATGTTCTTAGTGCATTAGTAAAAGAATACATACAGACTACATACCCAGAACATCTAAAAGTATACACTGATGGTTCCCTTTTGAGCAATGATGAGGCGGGTGCAGCGTTTGTCATCCCATCTCTGAAAGTAGAGAGATCCTTTTCCATTGGGAAAAATCGATCTATTTTTACAGCTGAATTGTCTGCTATATCAATGGCTTTGTATCATCTTCTATATTTTCCCAAAGATATTTTCCAGATACTTTTTTGTGTTGATTCCAAGTCAGTTTTACTTGCTTTAAAAAATTTCAGCTCAAAAGTGAGGCAAGAGCTCATAACTGAGATTTGTCATCTGGTTCATTTTTTGATGTTACGGGGTACTAGTATTACTTTCTGCTGGATTCCTTCTCATTGCGGTATTTACTTTAATGAAAAAGTTGACAGAATGGCAAAATGCGGAGCAAAGCATGCAAATGGGTCTTACAGCATAGATGTTCCTTTTTCTGCCCGGGAGGGCTATAGCATGTTGCAAAATGCATGCTGGAAACACTTCAAAAAGAAACTAGAGGATACTGGGTTTTCCTGGAGTGATGACATAACTCATTTATTATCTTTCGGTAATACTAAATTTCGTAATTCACATGAATATAGAAATGTTGTATCCTTATTTACCGGTTTAAGCTTAATGCTTTTAGATCTAAATTTTCAAAAACAGCAACATGTATCTGTGGTGAAACAATTACCAATGCTCATATTCTTTTACAATGTCGAGATCTAAAATCATTTTTACCCACCTTCACAGCCCTCCGCTTAGACCAAATTCTTAAAGATGCCTCTTTGATGAAAGATATTGTTTTGTCTTTAACTCATAGTCCTATTATCAGATACTTGTAGTACTTTGAAGTTTATTAGTTGTAGAAATTGCAAAGTTAGTGTTTGAACTGTTATTTCCTCTTTTTCAAAGTTTCTTGTTTATGCTTAATTAGACTTATGTTAGTTTACTGCCGATGTTTAGCTATGTGCACCCCCCCCCCCACACACACACACACATACATACACCTTCCCGTCTGATATCACTATTTAGTGGAAGGACGTTAAACTGAAGAACTACTACTCCAAAACCAAATTCCTGAAGCACCTTATGCATATAAGTCCAGCGCACAGCACAGAATCAAACGCCTTCTCGAAGTCAATTGAAATTAACAGCCCTGGCAGATTCTTAGCTTCCAAATAATCTATTACATCATATATTGTTCTCAAACTATCTCCTATATATCTCCCTTTAATAAATCCTGACTGATCTTCGTTAATTAAAATTGGTAATACATTCTTTATTCTATTTGCAATACATGCTGATCCTATCTTGTATGTAACATTTATTTTAGAAGAAACCAAAACATACTATAAAAAACTGTACTCCAAAAGATCAATAGGTGACTGTAATTTAGACAGTTTTATAAACAACTTGCCCAAACTCAGTAAAGAAGAGTCAGAACAGCTTGAAGGAATAATTACCCTAAAAGAGGCATCTGAGGTTTTAAAAAAGATGGACAATGATAAAAGCCCAGGAACGGATGGTGTAACAGTAAACTTTTTCAAATTCTTTTGGAAGCAGCTAGGTCAGTTTGTAGTTAGATCTTTAAATGAAGGTTTCTATAAAGGAGAAATGTCCTTAACACAAAAAGAAGGCATCATAATTTGTATACCTAAAGGAGATAAACCTAGAGAGTATTTAAAGAATTGGCGACCGATTTCTCTCTCTCTCTCTCTCTCTCTCTCTCTCTCTCTCTCTCTCTCTCTCTCTCTCTCTCTCTCTCTCTCTGTGAGAAAAAGGGGGACGGATAGCCTAGTGGTCAGAACATTGTGTTGGCAATTTGACGACCCGGGTTCGAATCCCGTCCAGTAGATTTTTCTCCTGGAGTTAACATCAGTGCTGACTCCACTCTCCCCAAAAGTCCTTCGGATGAGACTTTAAACCGAGGCCCCGTGTGCGAACGCACGCAGAACATCTTGCGCACACGTTAAATTCTGTTCCGCTTTTCGTAAGAGTAGGCCATCGTGTGCCATTTGGAACAGATGATATTTACAAAACTGTATCCACACAGGGACTGGATGTAAAAAGGCACAAGAGTGCTTATTCCATTATCCTCGATATAAAAGAATAAATCAAATCAAATCAAATCAAATCAATCTCTCTCTCTGTCTCTGTCTCTGTCTCTGTCTCTCTCTCTCTCTCTCAATTATATGTTGAATTTTTTTGTTATGGGTGGTGGGTTTGCTGTAGGGGGTTCTGCTGTCATGTTTATGTTGATTGTTTTGTTGGGGTTTTCGGTTTTTTGTTGTTTTGTTTTGATAGTCCCTAATCAGGGCAACGGCCATTTGAAAATGAATATGTGAATGCCTACCCGTAAGCCTTAAAAATACAAAGTAGTAATCAATTGGCGCCGGGATAGCTAAGTAGTTAGAACACTCGCTTTCCCCAAGTCAAGTTTTAAGCAGCATGGAGCGTGGTTGCCAGCTGGTTGGGTGACCGTTTGCACGCCTTGTTTTCAGTATAGTCCCCCGAGATCACCCAGCTGTAAATGGGTACCTGTCCTCTTTAGGGTCAGGGAAGGTGAAACAGCAAAGGAGAGGAGATGGGCGCAACCCTCAATATGCTGTACCCTAGAGAAGCTGATGTCTCTGATGCCTCGCTCCCCTACGACCACATACGTCATGGGACACCTTTACCTTTACATGTTATTAATCAATATTGATCAATGATAAATTCCTTCATCCTTTCCTTCTTTCACTCCATTCATTCATTCATTCATTCATTCATTCATTCATTCATTCATTCATTCATTCATTCATTCATTCGTTCATTCATTCATTCATTCTTCTCTTCTTTGCCTTTGTTTGTGTCTTTTTGTTCTAGTCTGCTTGTGCCTATATGAGACAATACACCATGGTGTGCCGCTTCATACTGCATACACATGGGGACTGAATGTACAAAAGCACATAAGTGATTTTCCTATTATCCTCGAAATAAAAGAATGAATAGATAAAAAAAACATAAACTCTTCGTCCTTGCTTTGATCTGCTATTCTTAAATGTTAAAATGTGTATATATATATATATATATATATATATATATATATATATATATATATATATATATATATATATATATAAATTATTCTTTACGTCAGAAATGTATTCACCTATTTTATCCAATCGTTCATTTATTCACTAAATACTGTGTTAGATTAAAGATTTACTTCCTTTCTCTGTGTGTTTTTTTTCCCCCTTTTATTTGAATTTTAAGGTAGAGTACGTACTTTGTTTATCAAAAAGAGGGATAAAATTGCATCGTCAGAAAAGCATTCACTGCATAGAAAGGAAATAGAAATACTCTTTCAAATGTTGACACAAACACAGTTTTAGCGGAGCAATACTTTGACATGATTCTGGAGGCTACAGATGGCTATTGTCAATATCATTAAAAATGACAATACATAAAATCGGAGACAACAACAACCACCACCACCACCACAACAACAACAGCACACACACACACACACACACACACACACACACACACACACACACACACACACACACACACACACACACACACACACTTAACTTCCAGTTTCGGGTGATACATTTTTATATAGCCTGTAAATGAAAAGATATGTCCATAAACCCTATTCTCACAAGTAACGAAACTTGGACTTTCGTGTTTGTTCATATTTGTATTTGTTTTCTTTTTCTTTCTTTCTTAACTACAACTTTTGACATACTTATAAACAAAGCAGAAACAAATAAATGAATTTGCAAACACCACATTCCTTCCTCAGCTTACCCACTGATGGTGCTATGCAGGTACGAAGAAATTAGCCCTGACTTCAAAAACTGACCAGCAAGGTGACTGAGATGTGAAGGCCCGTGCACACTAGCGTTGAAGCTGCAGTGTGTTAACAGCTAAAAAGTCTTGTTGCAATCACCGTAACTGCTGCACCAATGCAAGGCACATCCAGTGGGGAAAAATAAAGAGCTGCACTGACGCCTTTGCTGAATTCAAAAGCTGTATTGTATCCGGATCAGGAAAACGTGATAACATGAAGAAAGACCAACACGATTTAGGATCACGCGTGTCCGGGTTGACTGCTGCAAGGTGTAAAGAAGTCACTATTTTAGAGGACACTTGAAACACACAAAATCGATCACAGATTACAGACACAGGATGAGACAGATAACAGAAACAGAATGAGATCAAAATAACCGGGTGTTTTTTTTTGTTGTTTTTGTTGTTGTTGGTTGTTGTTTTTTTTTTGGGGGGGGGGGGTGTTTGATAACATGTATAAGGGGCTGATCTCTGTGTCACCGGGTTTGCCTGTCTGTCTCTCTATGTGTCTGTCTCTCTGTGTGTCTGTATGTTGTGTGTGTGTGTCTATTGTATCTGTGTGTGTGTGTGTGTGTGTGTGTGTGTGTGTGTGTGTGTGTGTGTGTGTGTGTGTGTGTGTGTGTGTGTGTGTGTCTGTCTGTCTGTCTGTCTGTCTGTCTCTGTTTGTATTTCTGAATATATACTTTTCCCTTTTGTTTAAATAATTATCAGTGTATCCAGTTGGTGATTATGCGTTTTGTTGAATGTATCCCATCTCCTTTTTTAAAAAATACAGGTTGAACTACTGTTGTTGGTGATGCCGATTTATGGGGGTAGGGGATTCTATTACCCTTTTTAAAACTTTTTTTTTCTTAGCTATATTCCCTGATCAGGGCAAGGCCGGATGAAAAAAGTATATAATACTTACTCTGTAGTCCTTGAAAAATAAAGATTATTCATTCGTTCATTCTCTCTCTCTCTCTCTCTCTCTCTCTCTCTCTCTCTCTCTCTCTCTCTCTCTCTCTCTCTCTCTCTCTCTCTCTCTCTCTCTCTGTAAAAGGGATTTAAAAAAAGCACTAATATGTTTAATTAGAGCGTTTAAAAAAAACACAAAGATTTTTCTTACCAGGTTTATTTTTAAGTTTTTGATGTAAAAATTAAGCCAATATTGCTATATGCATCTGGTCTGGGGTGTAAATCGCTTAGAATATGTAGAAAAATACCTTTGATGGCTTTTGAAACGTTTTCTGGGAGTTCCTGTTAAAACACCAAATAAAATGGCTTATGGGGAAGTTGCCAGATATCCTTTATTTGTAAACTCATATATTTGTGCAGTTAGATATTGGTTAAAACTGCTACAAATGAGTAATCAGAGGTTGCCAAGACAGGCCTACAAAATGCAATTAATTCTAGATCAAAAAGGTAAAAAATGTTGGGTAGCAAGTGTAAAGGAATTGTAGTGCAATTCAGGGTTCACTATTGTTTGGCTGCAACAGGATGTTGGTGATAATCAGGGATTCCTTAGTGCATTTAAGCAAAGATTAATAGATATGTTTATTCATGAGTGGTCAGGTGTCATGAGAGAGAGCAATAGGTACGCTACATATAGATCTTTTAAGACTGTTTTTGAAAAAAAAGATTTGTATCTTCACAGTATTGATATTTATTGTTTCAGAGTTGCACTGTCACAGGCCAGAATGAATGCTCTTCCTTTAGATAATAATCTCAATAGATACAGCAACAACTATCAAGATAAAAACTGTTCTTTGTGCAAAAACGTTATTGAAGATGAATACCATCTCATCATTATATATTGTTCATTATATACAGATTTACGAACCAGTTACCTGAAAGATCTTCGTCATGTGCCTATGCCTTTTCTTCTTCAGGCACGTAGTAAATGTCGTTCAGTGCAGCTAGCAACATTTTTATTCCATGCTGTTCGAAGAAGAAAGACCATGGCAGAACTGATGTAAAGTAAGTAGATCTAGATCTAATAGTGAAAAAAACACGAGTTGTATCAAGTGTGTACCGTTGATGTAGGGTAAGACTTTGTACAAATTCGTTATATGCACGTACATCCACTCCCCCATCTCCCACTTCGTTTTGAATTGTGGCCCAAGGCTGATGTTCAATAAAAACATTCTTTCATTTTCATTTCATTTCATTTCTTCTCATCTCTCTCTCTCTCTCTCTCTCTCTCTCTCTCTCTCTCTCTCTCTCTCTCTCTCTCCTCTCTCTCTCTCTCTCTCTCTGGGGGACGGATAGCCTAGTGGTCAGAACATTGCGCTGGCAATTTGACGACCCGGTTCGAATCCCGTCCAGGAGATTTTTTCTCCTGGAGTTAACATCAGTGTTGACTCCACTCTCCCCAAAAGTCCTTCGGATGAGACTTTAAACCGAGGCCCCGTGTGCGGACGCACGCAGAACATCTTGTGCACACGTTAAATCTTGTTCCGCTTTTCGTACGAGTAGGCCATCGTGTGCCAGTGGGAACAGATGACATTTATAAAACTGCATACACACGGGGACTGGATGCAAAAAAGCACAAGTGCTAATTCCATTATCCTCGATAATAAGAATCAATCAATCAATCAATCAATCAATCAATCACTCTCTCTCTCTCTCTCTCTCTCTCTCTCTCTCTCTCTCTCTCTCTCTCTCTCTCTCTCTCTCTCTCTCTCTCTCTCTCTCTCTCTCTCTCTCGGGGACGGATAGCCTAGTGGTCAGAACATTGCGCTGGCAATTTGACGACCCAGGTTCGAGTCCGTAAAAGGACTCCAGATGGACTCCAGGACTCCAGGTCATCTTCAATAACATTTTTGCACAAAGAACAGTTTTTATATTGATAGTTGTTGCTGTATCTATTGAGATTATTATTTAAAGGAAGTCCAGATGTTCGTGTGACGTGCCTGTACCACTTGAGTTTGCGTTTTTTTCACTGAATTCAGGAGTTCTTCGTGTGTTCTGATGATGATTTCAATTGTTCTTTTCACTTCCTTGTTGGTTATGCGATCTCAGCTTGAGATGCCGAGAAATTTACGGAAGCATCTCATTCCATTGCCTGTATCCTTCTTTCAATATCTGCTTCTATTATTCACGATTTACACGTATACCAACAAAAATATGAACATGACCAGGGAACGCCTTAGTCTGATCTTGGAGCCAATGGCGATACCTATCGCTTTAAATATTTTTCAGTTTGGTCATTGCTGCTGTGGTCTGGGCTGTCCTGGAGAGTACTTTGGTTTTTGATACTTCATCCGATACTATAGCTTCCAGATTTCTAAAGCTATGGACGGTCCCGATTTTGTTGTTGTCTCTGGTTATGTCAGTGCTGGATCCAAAGGAACCATCATCATTTGGATCCATCATCAGTGTGGAGAGGGGAGACCTGCTATCTGGGCAACAGCTCGTCCTCCATACTATCCTGCCCAGGCTCGCGCCCTGGAGAGGTCACTCCAGCCTCGCCTCACAGCGTGGACACAACACGGGAAGCAGCAGTTACCGGTTATAAGCTGCAATGCTCGACTGGCGTAGAGCGTGGCGCCAGGGGTTGCTTCTGACGGTGGGAAAAATCCTAGGATATCACTGGACAGCTACCGCCCACCTCAAGCTGGGCAGCCCCCAGCCAATAAGGTGTTGTCCGCAACAGTCTGCCTTCCTCAATGGGTGCTTGGGGATTAGGATCAAACCGACAAGCAGACTGTAAGACTCGCACCAGGCAAAAATACAAGAACCATGAGAAACAGGTGCCCAGTCCTAAAACTGGGAAGCTGGAACGTCCGAACATTGTCATCCGGACTGTCCCAAGACCTCCAAGGCATCAGTGATGCAAGAAAGTCAGCCGTCATCAACAACGAGCTGCTGAGACTGAGGGTGGACATAGCTGCTCTGCAAGAGACCCGCCTTGCAGACACTGGAACCCTCAAGGAGAAAGACTTTACTTTCTTCTGGCACAGGAAGAGCGCGGAGGGCCGAAGAGAGCATGGAATGGGATTTGCTGTCAGGAACACCCTACTGAAGATGGTTGAACCAGGAGACAAGGGATCCGAACGCCTGATGACAGTCCGTCTCCATACCTCCGAGGGCTTTGTCACTCTTGTCAGCGCCTACGCTCCCACCTTAATCCACTGCAGAAGCAAAGGACGAGTTTTATGCCAACATCAGCAACTCATCAAGAAAATACCCCCCAAGGAACATGTCATCATCCTGGGAGACTTTCATGCTCGAGTGGGTGCCGATCATGACGCATGGCCTTCATGCCTTGGACACTTTGCAGTTGGCAAGATTAACGAAAATGGGCAGCGCCTGCTGGAGTTCTGCTCCTACAACGGCCTCTGCGTGACCAATCCTACTTCCAGACCAAGCCACAACACAAGGTGTCATGGCGCCATCCCCGCTCAAAGCATTGGCATCAGCTGGATATGATCCTGATCCGACGTACCAACATCAAGTCTGTGCTCATCACCCGCACATACCACAGTGCAGACTGTGACACTGACCACTCTCTCGTCTGCTGCAAGATCAGGCTTCATCCAAAGAAACTCCAGAGCTTCAAACAGAAAGGCAAACTCGCATCAATACCACCAGCATGCATCTTCCAGAGAAAGTCGAAGAATTTGCCAAGTCTCTCAAAGAAGCTCTGTCTGATGAACACAGTACTGCTCAGCCTCTAAGAAATGGAACCACCTCCGGGAAACCATTCAGAAAACAGCCTTTGCAACTTTTGGGAAAAAGATCTTCAACAACAATGACTGGTTTGATGCCAAGTCTAGCGAGCTGTCCCCCGTCATTGACACAAAGCGTACTGCCCTTGCCGAATACAAGCGCTCCCCTAGTGAGAAATCCCTGCAAGCACTCAGAGCAGCCCGAAACAAAGTACAACAGACTGCAAGACGTTGTGCCAACGAATACTGGCAACAGCTCAGTGCCTCCATCCAGTCTGCAGCTGCTTCAGGCAACATCAGAGGAATGTACGAGGGCATCAAGACAGCTCTAGGGCCAACACAGAGCAAAACCGCCCCACTCAAGACCTCCAATGGGGAGGTGATCACCGACAAGAGCAGACAGATGGACAGGTGGGTGGAGCATCACTCTGAACTCTACTCTAGAGAGAACGCAGTCTCCAACTCAGCCCTCGATGCCATTCAGCCTCTGCCCATCATGGAGGAACTAGATACTGAACCAGCCCTTGCTGATCTCCGCAAAGCAATTGACAGCTTAGCTAGCGGCAAAGCACCTGGCACCGATGGCATTCCACCCGACCTCATCAAAAGCTGTAAAGACACCTTACTACAGCCCCTTCACGACGTCCTATGCCAGTGTTGGAGGGAGGGAGCCGTGCTACAAGACATGAGAGATGCCAAGATCGTCACTCTCTACAAGAATAAAGGCAACATGAGTGATTGTAACAACTGCAGAGGCATATCTCTCCTGAGCATCGTAGGAAAACTCTTCGCTCGTGTCATGCTTGTGCGCCACCAGAAACTTGCTGAGCGTGTCTACCCCGAGTCACAATGCGGCTTCCGAAATGAACACTCCACGGTGGACATGATATTCTCCCTATGCCAGCTTCAGGAGAAATGCAGAGAACAACACAAACCCCTCTACATAGCCTTCATAGACCTGACCAAGGCCTTTCACCTAGTCAGCAGGGAAGGGCTATTCAACATTTTTCCAAACATTGGTTGCCCCCCAAAACTCCACAGTCTCATCAGATACTTTCATGATGACATGAAGGCAACAATCCAGTATGAGGGCAGCATGTCCAACCCATTTGACATCAAGAGTGGAATCAAGCAAGGCTGTGTCCTTGCTCCCACCCTCTTTGGCATTTTCTTTGCCCTGCTCCTAAAGCACGCTTTTGGAACTGCAACAGAGGGTGTATACCTACGCACCAGATCCAGCGGTCGACTATTCAACCTGGCTCGGTTGAAAGCAAAAACAAAAGTGATGGAGAAACCAGCCGCCATGGCGCAGTGGTTAGCGCCGTAGATTCCGGACTGGAAGGTCGCGGGTTCGAATCCCATAAGTCATAGGGATTTTTTCGGGCTCCGGCCGACTCTTACCCAGAGTGAGTGTGCTGTGGGCTCAGTGGGGAGACTGGGACCACACAGTCGAGCTTCATCCACTTTACGGATGCGAATTTGAGAGTGTTGCTCAAATTACCTGACCAACACTGCAGGTGTCTGTATCTCTCGGGCCTGGTTGACGCCGGGATATATTATGACAGTAAGCGTAGAGAACAACCCTGTCAAGTAGTCTCAAAGCGGATGCACCTCCACAGCAGCATCATTACATCATCCTCATCATCATTGATCATCATGCAATAATAAAAATTGCCTCTGATTCGGTGGCCTCCGTTGCTCTGGTCTCATGGTGACCTCAGATTCGGTTTCCTCATACGCTTCTGTGCCTGTGGTGAATTTGTGTCAAAGCCTTTGGGGTTGGGGGTTCGTGGGGAGGCGGTCGTTGGAGGGACGTTGTGGTGGTCGCCACCTTGGGTGGGTGACTCACTCAGTCTGGCTCCGCGACTGAGCTAATACTGTCGTTAGTAGGGGGCTTAGTAGGTGGTGTCCTGCGTATGTTAGCTCAGAACAGGCACCACTGAACACCAGCAAAGTGACCCAGCAGAAGTGCAGGGCCCCTCTGGCTGGTGGCCCCGCGGCGGCCTAATATTGATGAGCTCCCTGTGGACTCCCGACCCCGGGGGTGAGACACAACGAATCTGGGTATGGCTGTGGCGGGGAGATTGAAATGAGCGGCGTGGGAACAGCAGTACAGGAACGTCACAGAAGACGAGGCAGCAAAAAACAACAACAAAAAACAAACAAAAAAGTGATGGAGAAAACAATTAGGGACATGCTTTTTGCTGCTGCTGCTGCTGTCACTTCTCACACTGAGCAAGAACTCCAATGCCTCATGGATAGGTTTTCCCAGGCCTGCAAAGACTTCGGCCTGACAATCTGCCTGAAAAAGACCAATGTGCTGAGCCAGGACGTGGTAACTACACCAGCCATCTACATCGATGACTACCAGCTCGATGTCGTACACCAGTTCACATACCTGGGATCCACCATCAGTGACAACCTATCCCTTGATGCCGAGATCAACAAGCGCATCGGCAAGGCTGCTACGACCTTAGGACGCCTCACTACCCGTGTCTGGGAGAACCCAAAGCTGACAATTTCCACCAAGATGGCAGTGTACAACGCCTGCATCGTCAGCACTCTCCTATATGGCAGTGAAACATGAATAACATACTCCAAACATGAGCGCAAACTGAACAGCCTCCACCTGCGCTCTCTCCGTCGCATCCTCGGCATCCACTGGAGTGACAAAGTTACCAACGCCAGGTCCTCGAGGTTGCAGGTCTTCCCACCATGTACACATTCCTCAGACAACGCAGACTCAGATGGCTCGGTCACGTGCGAAGGATGGAGGATGGACGCATTCCTAAAGATCTCCTCTATGGTGAACTTGCTTCCGGCAAGAGAAGCATTGGCCGCCCCCAATGCGCTACAAAGACGTCTGCAAGCGTGACATGAAAGCCCTGGACATCAACCTAGAGAACTGGGAGGAGGTAGCGGCTGACCGCAGCAAATGCGCAGTGTTCTCCACAAACAGCTGAAGTGTGGTGAAGAAAAGATCCACACCGCAGCAAACGAAAAGAGAGCCAAGCGGAAGGCATGTGCTCCAGCCACCTCAACAAGCCACATCTGCATCAGATGCAACAGAGACTGCCACTCCGCATCGGACTGACCAGCCACAGCCGGCGTTGTCGCTGAACAAATGACCTGTCTTTTGGCGCGAATCCCATAGTCGACACCGACTGACGGAGGATCTACTATAACTACTACTACTACTATAACATACTACTACTCTACTACTACTACTATACTACTACTACTACTATACTACTACTACTACTACTACACTACTACTATAGTCAGTGCTGATGCTATTGGCACTGTTTCGTGATCAACTGGGTCTTCTCTGGATTGATCTGCATGTCATATGCCATTGAGGCCTTATCAAGGTGATTGACTAGGTTGATAAGCTGATGCCCCTCCCAGCTAGATCGTCAATGTCGGAAAAACGTAAGTTTGTAATTGTCTTGCCTCCGATGCTGACTGTTTCCTCATCATCGTTAAGCGAGTCAGCCATTATCCTCTCTAAGAAGATGTTGAAGAGTGTATGTGAGAGCAGAATCATTGGTATAGTTCATTATGGTTCTGAACCAATCTCCTGCTATGATCTCGTAGCAGACTGCGCTGATTGCCCTGTTATAGAGGCATGTTTATAGTTCTGATCAGGCTGGCATTGATGTTATACAGCTCTTGATGACACAGAAAGCTGCAGGCTAAACTCAGTCGAATGTCTTCATAAAACCAACAAAGACGTGGTACAGAAGGTCTTGCTGGCATCGTGTGTACTTCTAACAGAGAATTCTAAGGCTGAAAAAATGTTCTGTTGGCTGCTCTGAAACCTGCCTGTTATTCTTAAATGATCTCCTTAGCTTGAGGCTTTAATGTGTACAGGTATATTCTTTCCATTACTTTGCTTTGGTAGCTGATCAGGCTGATGGTATGGTTGTATTGGCATAGATGTAGGTTACTTTTCTTCGAGAGAGTGATAATCAGGGACTGCTTCCAAGGTGCTGGCCACTCCCTGTCTCACAGATCTTATTGCTTTCATCCTGCCTGTACCAGTTCTGATGGAATGTTGTCCACTCCTACTGATTTTATTAAAACTTCGGCTTCTTCCTGCAGGATGGGGTGGCTGCTGTTGATGGTTGGTGAAAGGATATCTAACAATGTTCTGTGATACTTTAAACTTTGCTTTAATTGGGATGGGAGTAGTGTTTTGTGTGTATCGGAGTGGAGGTCTTTCATCTCCAATCTGTGCACAGCATCTCGTGTGACAAAGCAAGACATAAAGTGACCTCTAGAACAGGTTTGCACGCGCGCTGGTGTTTGTCAGTGTGTTTGTTTGTGTGCGCGCATGTGACGGCCACACTCCACTTTGCCCTGGTGAATCATATAGCTGTATATTGTCATTATTCTTGTGCGCAATGCTTGTCTTTTGTCGCGTACACATACCAGCTTTCCTCCCGACAAACTAGCTTTCTTAGCTCTTTGGGGACCTCGTGTCGCCACAAATCCGGCGCCAAACCTATCCAAGATGGTGGGAGAGAGTGTATGCATGCAGTACGATATTCTCTTGGTGCTGTGGGGTTTTTTACCGTGAAAAAAGTGGGGGCTGGACGGGGCTGAAAACACTCTTTGGTTGGCATCTGTGCTCAGAACGGCACCTTTTTCGGGCGGGGGTGGGTATGCATGCGCGCACGAGGCGCGCACTGGTGTTTGTCAGTGTGTTTGTTTGTGTGCGCGCATTGGCGGCCACCCTCCACTTTGCCCTGGTGCATCATATTGCTTTTATATTGTCATTATTCTTGTGCAAAATGCTTGTGTTTTTGTCGCGTACAACTTACCAGCTTTCCTCCCGACAAACTAGCTTTCTTAGCTCTTGGGGGCCCTCGTGTCGCCACAAATCTTGCGCCACACCGATCCAAGGTGGTGCGGGACAGTGTATGCATACAGTGCGATATTGTCTTGGTACCGTAGGGTCTTTTACCGTGCAAAAAGTGGGGGCTGGACGGGGCTCAAAACGGTTCTTTGGTTGGCATCTGTGCTCAAAACAGCACCTTTTTCGGGCGGAGGTCGGGTATGCATGCGCGCACGCGCGCGCGCTGGTGTTTGTCAGTGTGTTTGTTTGTGTGCGCGCATGTGGCAGCCACCCTTCACTTTCCCCTGGTGCATCATATTGCTGTATATTCTCATTATTCTTGTGGGCAATGCTTGTTTTCTGTCGCGTACACTTACCAGCTTTCCTTGCCAGCAACTGCTTTCTTAGCCCTTGTGTCGCCACAAATCTTGCGCCACACCTGTCCCAGATGGTGCGGGACAGTGTATGCATACAGTGCGATATTGTCTTGGTACCACGGGGTCTTTTACCCTGCAAAAGTGGGGGTTGGACGGGGCCGAAAACGGCTCTTTGGCCGCCATCTGTGCTGAAAACGGCACCATTTTCGGGTGGGGGGTGGGTATGCTTGCGCGCACGCGCGCGCGCGCTGGTGTTTGTCAGTGTGTTTGTTTGTGTGCGCGCACGTGGCGGCGACCCTCCACTTTGCCCCGGTGCATCATATGGCTGTATAGTGTCATTATTCTTGTGGGCAATGCTTGTTTTCTGTCGCGTACACTTACCAGCTTTCCTTGCCAGCAACTAGCTTTCTTAGCTGTTGGGGGCCTCGTGTCGCCACAAATCTTGCGCCACACCTGTCCCAGATGGTGCGGGACAGTGTATGCATACAGTGGATATTGTCTTGGTACCACGGGGTCTTTTATCCTGCAAAAGTGGGGGTTGGACGGGGCCGAAAACGGCTCTTTGGCCGCCATCTGTGCTGAAAACGGCACCATTTTCGGGTGGGGGGTGGGTATGCTTGCGCGCACGCGCGCGCGCGCTGGTGTTTGTCAGTGTGTTTGTTTGTGTGCGCGCACGTGGCGGCGACCCTCCACTTTGCCCCGGTGCATCATATGGCTTGTCATTACCAATAAGAATACTATTGATAGGCTAGTCTTGAATATCACAGGTTTTCAAGGAAGCGTTTGTCACAAGTTGTCATTTTGGTAATTTTCAACAGGATTCAAAGTCTTGAATCTAATATGTCTTTTAAAGATACAGATTTGTTTTAATCCAAAATTGCCAATATGGAATCCTCCTCCTCTCTTACAAAAAAAAAAAGAAAAATGTGTTTGCCATTCCTATTCTTGCTTTCACACTCACACACATGCCACTTAGCCATAACTTCCCTTAAGCCCCTTCCCACATACAGCTGTCCATCTCACCCCTTCTGTCTAACATCCCCTTTTCCTAAAACTTCCCCCATACTCCTCCACACCTAAAAACGCAAGAAACAAAAAGGTTTGTTTCTGTGTCACGTCTTGTATCATGATATCCACCTGCCTTTTGTGTCCACATGTGGGGTCAGGTTAACAGTCAGTGTTAGCAACCACATTAGTAACTGTGAAAGGGCTGTCAGTCAGCTGGCTTGTCTGCCTCTGCTTGTGGACACAATGGCACATAGACACAATGGTACTTAGCTTTTGACACAATGTTTTGGAAGTATTCTATCACAAATCACCCAAGATGAGCTAATGAACAAAGACAGTTATCAGCCCCAAATATAGCCATGTGAGAAAAACCTGCTATTTTATGGTCTAGCCTTTTTTTTCTATTCCCACTTATCTAGACATACATAACCTACTTCTTTCTCCCAATTAACAAAAGAACCTAGTAGTTTAAGGAATTAGCCCAAAATAAACCATATGCAAAACCTAGCCACGCATAACCTGCCCCCTCCTTCCAATTATCAGTTTCCCTTTAGTCCCTCTTCTACAACACACACACACCATGCACACACATTAAAACCTGTTCTACCTTTTGGGTCAGTAGACTCTTATGTGCCAGTGAGAACAGATGACACGATTTTCAAAACCACACAAAATTGATTTTTACCTTCTTGGTGACTTTGCTGTCTGATAGTGTTTGTACGTTTCGTCCACACACTCACACATTTTTGAACAGATCTTTATTTACTTTTCCCCACAGAAATGTATCTTTGTTTATTGCCATCCTTAATGAGAACACTTTTGACAGACAAGCCTTGACTTTTTTCGAGGAGGTGTTTGTCACAGGTGGTCATTTTGGTCATTTTTAAAAGGATATAATTTTAAGGTCTCTGATCTAACATTTTTCTTCTTCTTTTTTTCAATCCAAAAATTGCTAATACAGAATTGCATTCAAAATGGAAGGAAAATACCCCATGTTGTTGTTCCTAATTTGTGTAATATTGTTTCACTGTTCTTTTCTCTATAGATCCAACTGATTCTGAGTAAAAAGGTAAAAAAAGGTTAAGGTATCCCATAACCTAGGCGGCCATAGGGGAGTGAGGCATCAGAGACCTCAGCTTCTCAAGGGGCCAGCATATTGTGGGTGGCGCCCATCTCCTCTCCCTCGCTACTTTACCTTCCCTGACCCTGAAGAGGGCAGGTACCCATTTACAGCTGAGTGAACTGTGGGGAACTGTAGTGAAACCAAGGTGGCAAACGGTCACCAATCCAGTTGGTAACCACGCTCGATGCTGCTTAACCTTAGCTTGGGGAAAGCGAGTGCTCTGACCTCTGAGCTATCCCGCCCCCTATTCTGAGTAGCCTTCTAAAAATCCACATCTCAGCTGCTTCGCTTCTTTTTTGTTGTTTTGTTTTTTTTCTTTCTCGGTGTCCAGGATTCACAGCCATATAGTATGATGGGCCATACTAAGCATTTCATTATTTTCATTTCCAGACATTATTTTGTTGGATCATACTACTTTTAGCCATTCCTATTTTTGTGTGTATGTCCTTGGTACGCAATCCACCATTTGTTTTGACTGAACCAAGATATTCTCAAGTCTTTGGTGACCCAAAGGACCTGCAGTGTACTACTGCTTGCCTCTCAAAGGACCTGCAGTGTAGTACTGTTGGTGACCCAAAGGACCTGCAGTGTACTACTGCTGCCTCTCAAAGGACCTGCAGTGTAGTACTGCTGCTCTCGCAAAGGACCTGCAGTGTAGTAGTACTCTGCCTGCCTCAGAGACTCAAGAGACTGAACTGTCCATCTGACAGAAACAAAATAAATATCCACATCCTGTATGAGTTGGGTTTTTTTGCTGACAAAAGTGCTGAGTGGAATGCAGATATATCTCAGCTTGCATGCTAAAATTCTCAACCTGGCACCAAGAGCTAAAGCACACGTTAGTCTGTCAACCTACACTTACACAGGATCTGCCATGTATGACAACATGCTCTAAGATACCGAGAAGCATCTGTCAACCACCTACCTCTCATACGTCTCCATGAAGCCGCTTTCATCATTTGAAGCCCTCTCTCATTTTCAGTCCTCTGTGTTTCATCTAAAGTTCATGGTCTCCCCTGCCATGATCCTATAAAACAGAAACATCACATCATCATTACCCAAAAGTCTACTGAAAAGTGTATTAGTTCTGAAAAGTTCAGAAAGTTATAATAAAATTCTTGTCCAGTGAAAAAATGTCCTTTTGTTTAAAAAACTGTTATTTTGCCATTTTAAAAACTTATTTAACATAACTAAAAATAAAAAAGCTCTGGCTTTATTACATAATTTTATGTTAGGTTCTAGACCATGTGCAGTCATACCAGTTACAAATTGTGTCAATATGTTGGCCCCAGTGCATGGCTTCTCAAACCACCCACTTTCAACACCCCACCCCCCCCTCCCAAAAATCCTTTTTGGAATTTTTTTTTTCAAAAATAACATTGCCTGCAATATAAATTCTCTTAAAATCCATAATCTATAACATCCCTGACTTGTTTAATCTACAGGCATCCCTTCAACCTAATGGACTGACTGATCTTGTGTACACATTAAATCATGTTCCCCAAAGAGTAGGCCATTGTGTTCGGGTGGGAACAGATGACAATATCCACAAAAAACTGCATACACACAGGGACTGGTTGTAAAAAAGCACACGAGTGCTTATTCCATTATCCTGGATTATTTATTTTTTTAAAAAAAGAATGTCTACCTCTCCCGGCACATTATCAAAAGGTTAGCTTGGTATCTGGATCCCATTCTACATGACAGTAAACTCCAGCAACCAGCTTACCTGGGTACGAAATATGCAAGCAATAAGAAGATCTATTCATACAATTTCTAATACAGAGTCAATACAGCACAGTTTTTAACATACCAGCAGATCAGACATTACCATCATGTAGATTTAGGCCGAGTGAGTAGCTGTTCACTGTGCTGCCTCCATGTGTTTTACGTCATAGCTTCTTGTGTAGTGGGAATACCGGAAACAACGCCAACATACGCAAGGCCTATAACAAGAAAAAAAGAAAGTTGGCTTCAAGAATTCGACTTTTGCTCGCTGTTCAAATACCATTTCTCAATTTTGGTGTGCAGCACTTTCATCCTGGCTAGCTTTCAACAGTAGAATTTGTTTAAGTTTGAGGGAAATCTAAGTGTCATAGCTGACCACTGAAAAGTTATACTCAAGGAGATGGCACCTGTCCCCTGCTTATGTATGTGTGTGTGTGTGTGTGTGTGTGTGTGTGTGTGGTGTGTGTGTTGCTTAATTAAAAGTCAGCGATCATGACAGTCATGCTCATACACTGCACTACATTTTTAGTGGTCAAGTTTAATGATTTCCACCTAATTAAGACCAACCACGATAGGACCTCTGGGTAATGCCGAGTTGGAGGGCTTTGAAATAGGGGTATGGTCTCGTTTTTTGTTTCGTCTGAAACTGCAACATTGTACAAAGATTATGTTTTCAGTCTTTGTGTGTACAGTACTTCTCTCCTGATTGGCCTTCCCATAGGCCTACTCTAAAAATTGATTGTATCATTTAATGCTGAATTTATGAGCTGTTTTTTCAGGCCTATCTCAGTATCCATTAAACTTTTATGTCCTATGTTGTAAAAATGCAAATGATCCATACATCTATCTATCCCTTAGTCTGGCAACCCTGGGGACACCCCTGAAGACTTCACAACCAGTTCTCCATTCCTCTCTCTGTTAGAACGACCTTTCTCAAGTTTTGTTGAGTTCTAGGCCTGTCCATTCCCTGATGTTGTCCTCCCATGTCTTCCTTGGTCTGCCTCTTTTTCTTCCTCCTTGGATAGTGCCTTGCAGTATTGTTTTCGCAAGTCCATTTGATCTTGCAACATGCCCTATCATTTAAGTTTATGCTTCTTTACGATTGATAGAAGATTTTCGTAGGGACCAATGGTTTGTTGTATTCTGTTGTGCACTTCTTCGCTGCTTATATGGTCTCTGTAGGAGATGCCAAGGAGTCTCAGGAAGTATCTAATCTTTATCGCCTGTACTCTTCTCTCTGAATCTGCAGTCAGGGTCCACAATTCACAGGCATACAGGAATATGGATATGACAAGGGAGTGCATTAGTCTGATCTTGGAGTTGAGTGAAATATTTTTCTTTCCAGATGGTTTTCAGTTTTGACAGTGCTGTTATTGTCTGTGCAATCCTACATGCTACCTATGGCTTGGACAGCTTGTCTAATTCAATTCTCCCAAGTACTTAAGCTTTGAACCGTTTTCAGCTTCTGGTCTTTGACCCTGATATCAGTGCTGATGCCCTTGGTGTTATTGGTCATCAGTTTGGTCTTCTCTCCACTGATTTCCATGCCGTATGTTTTAAAGGCCTTGTTCAGGTGTTCTATTAGGCTGGCAAGCTCCTGTTCTGATCCTACTAGTCCGTCAATATAATCTTTGAAGAGGTTTGTGATCATTCTGCCACCAATGCTGACCGATCCTTTATGGTGTTCCTGTGCATCTGCCTTGATTCTCTTAAGAAGATGTTGAAAAGAGTGGGTGAGAGTAGACAGCCCTGCCTTACTCCAACTGTTGTTCGAAACCACTCTCCAATGTTGCTGTTGTAGTACACTGCACTGGTGGCCTTGTTGTACAGCTCTTTGATGACTCTGATCAGATTTGCATTGATGCTGTACACATTCATGGTTGCCCACAAAGCTGCATGCTACACCCTGTCGAATGCCTTCTTAAAATCAATAAATACGTGGTACTTGGTGTTGAAGATACTGCTCACAGAGTATTCTAAGGTTGAATATCTGTTAAGTTGTGCAACGCCCTGCTCTGAAACCTGCTTGTTCCTCAGCGATGATGGTCTCTGCTGATGGCTTCAGTCTGTTCAGTATAATCTTCAACATGACCTTGCTTGGGTGGCATATGAGGCTGATTGTGAGTGGGCCATCGTGTGCTGGTGGGAACAGATGACAAGATTCACAAAACTGCATACACACGGGTTCTGGATGAAAAAAGCACATGAGTGCTTATTCCATTATCCTTGATATAAAAGAATAAAATCACTCTCTCTCTCTCTCTCTCTCTCTCTCTCTCCCCTCTCTCTCTCTCTCTCTCTCTCTCTCTCTCTCTCTCTCTCTCTCTCTCTCTCTCTCTCTCTCTCTCTCTCTCTCTCTCTCACTCTCTCTCACTCTCTCTCTCTCTCCCCACCAGCTGCGTCAGCTGCTGGTCAAGGTCAGGTAGTAAATCATTGATTTTTTTTTTTGTTCTTCAGCTTCAGCTCCAAAGTTTACTAAAGGTGAAATCTTGTATATATCCGACCATTTGCCCACTGCAGAGGTAGTTGCATTCCGACTTGGGGATTATTGAATGTTTGATGGCGGGCCATTGCCAGTTACAAGTACCCTTCAGTTAGGCCTAGCCTTTGTGCCACCAATCATTTCGTTACCATGGACACAGTAACCATTTGAGGATGATACTTGTTTTCTTTTTTACATACTTCTTTTTATTTGTTCTCCACAAGAACTAGAGTTCCGAGGTTCACCAATGGTGGAATTTTTGCGTATGCAACCCCCCCCTCCCCCCCCCCCCCCCCCCCCACCACCACCACTTTAGGTTGCTGCACTACAACTTGGGGGATGGTGTCTAAACATAACACCTGTGTGCATGAGCTTTGTGAAATATTGTCATCTATTCTTACCTGCACGAAATGGCCTACTCATTTCAAAAAAAGCAGAACGGGTTTATAATGTATGTGCAAGATGTTCTGCATGCATTTGTACTGGGTGCCTTGGTTTACAGTCTCATCTGAAGGACTACGACATTCAGTTAAATTTTCTTGTCAAACTGGGAAGAAACGGCAAGGCTGGGAGTCGAACCCAGAGCCTCTTTGTTTACTTTTTTAAGTCCTGCCATCTTCCTTCTTGGGAGAAAAATAACTTCAATCCTGTGGGTCCATGTGGTTATGGGTTCAAATATTGGCAGTTGTGTCTAGTTATTGCAAAACAATGGCTTTAAAACATGAATTAGAAGGAAAAAATCTAACTGTTTTATTTAAAAATACCCCCAGAGGTTTTAAAATATATTTTTTAAAATCTTTTATTTTTTCGTTCCTCAGCTTACAGCTACTAGGTTCATCAATGGTGAGATTTTGCGTATGCAGTGTTTTTGCCCCCAATGAAAGTAGCTGCATTCCGATTTTGGGGAAGTATGCTCGGTACTAGTGTAAAATCCCCTTGAACAGGTGCCTTGGTGGTGGTTTGAACATGGACCACCAGATCACAGCTCAACGCTCTAACCACTAGGCTATCCCACCCTTGGTCAACGATAATTATGATTTTAATTCCTCGGCTTTAGCTTCAAAGTTCACCAATGGTGAGACTTTGCATATGTGACTGTTTTTGCCCACCATGAAGGTTGCCACATTCCGATTTCGGGATATAATTTATGATGGATATGTTCATGTTTCCATAACCCATTGAATGCTGACATGAATCAGGGGATCTTTAGCATGCATACCTCATCTTCTGCATGTGTGTGTATACACAAAGAGAATTAAGACACTGGCAGGCCTGTGCTTAAAGTTTCTACAGGATCATACAAAACCCCACCCTTTATTCACAAAAACGTGGGCAAGATTCAAACGTATGACTTCATGGACCCATTGGATTGAAGTAAAATGGTCTTCACCACTTGGCTATAGCATCTGTCAAGAAAACCTATCTTTAAAAAAATATTGACAAAGATGATGATTATCATTATTACTATCGTCATAATCATCAAATGTTTTACATTCAAGTGCCGTAGCCTTTTCTTGGCTGAAGACACCCAGGGACATGTGCAAACTAAATTTGACCAGCCATAGTTCTAAGCAGCATTTGCAATCAAACTGAATTTGACCTGCCATAGTTCTATGCAGCATTTGCAATCAAAATGAATTTGACCTGCCATAGTTCTATGCAGCATTTGCAATCAAAATGAATTTGACCAGCCATAGTTCTATGCAGCATTTGCAATCAAACTGAATTTGACCTGCCATAGTTAAGGTCTATGGAGCTTTTACAATCGGTTTCAGCCTTCTCTCTTCTCTGCTAACTCCATTCTCCCCAGAGTCCTTCAAATGAGACTATAAACTGCATCTTGCTGACACCTTAAATCCTGTTCTGCTTTTCGTAAGAGTAAGCCAGCCATTGTGTATTGGTGGGAAAAGGTGACAAGATTTACAAAACTGCATACATACAGGGATGGGGACTGGAAGTAATTCACTAAACCTTGACTTAGCCTATCCCACTCAAACAAACCAAAAGGAGTGATAAAGGCTGAAATCTTTCTTGCCCTTTCTGTCATTGGGACCTGATAGTATGCCTTGCAAAGATCCATCACAGTGAAGAACTTTGCACCATTCAAAGTTAGAAAAAGATCCTCTATCTTAGGGATGGAATAACTATCCCTAATTGTGCGAGCATTTACTTTCCTGTAATCAATGCACATTCGCAACGCACCCGACTTCTTTCTAACAAGGACAATAGGACTAGCAAAAGGGGAGTTTGAAGGTCGGATAATCTTTGCATCCAACAGCCCCTGGATATGCTGCCTACACTCTTCAAAATCTTTAGGAGACAGTGGTCTAGCTCTCTCCCGTATCTCTGGACCAGGTTCTAATTCTATGTCAAAAGGATGTTCAGTCTCAGCCCTACCGATATCAAATTCTGATGTTATGAACACATCAGAATACTCATTTAGCCTTTTGCTAAACCTTTCCTTCCACTGTGGTGGGGCACTGTCACTGAACTTAAACTGGATCCCTGACATAGCTTCCTCATCTGCACTGGTCTTACCAGCATCAACAGTACATGAACTAACAAGCAACACATCAACATCATTTTTGGGAGATAATGCAGACAAAACATCATCAACATTATACTCACAAGAAAACATGAAAATATCAGCCACCACTTGGTGCTTCTTCAATACTATGTCATGATTCGTATCATTGCAAACAAAAATATTCAACGTAGGGAGAGAATTAGTCGGTGCTTTGCAACTAACCACTCTCAGACCTTCAGGCAATACATCAATGGTAGGTTCTTGCACTAGGACTGCATCTCTAGTACAGGGAACCTCTGCTTGAGCAGCACACTTGGCATCTATAGTTTCCCCAGCAGGTACAACTACATTCCCACAGATGGTTACAGAACCCAGTCTACCACTCTGATTAGGGGGTAGATCTCTGTAAATGTAGGAGACTTCATTCGTTATGGGGAGTACAGATGCAAAATACTTGCCAGTCTTCTCCGAACATTTTTGTGCTAGCAGTTGGAACATATTAGTGCCAACAATGATTGGTACTTTGGATGAGAAATCAGTATCGGGACAAACAACTGCCATTGTTGTCACCGGATCATCAGTACCGACAACATCAAGAGGAAGGGACATATCAACAGATATATACCCTAAATACGGGACAGAATGCCCTCCCGCTCCTGTAATTTTGAGCTGATTTCCCAATTCCTCCAGGGGAATATGGGAAAGATGCTGCTTGAAAAATGACTCGCTGACAATGGTTACTTGTGAACCATTGTCAATCAAGCATCTACTGGTGACATCATCCACTCTGATAGTGGACTCACAACTAGGACCAACTAAAGTATCTAGAGGTGAAGAGGAACCTGAAACATGACAACTCCTGACTTCAACCTGAACTAAAATATCACTACCTGTTACAACTACATCAGAATCTGTCAAACTATTCATCAACACTAAACTAACTAACACATCCTTATCTTTCTTACTCAAATCACTACTAATCTCTAAACCTTTCGGTAATCTGTCCGTTGCCCTGGGCAGTAGTTTGATATCGCCCGCCACACCCTGTATCACACCATGAAGTCCCAAGGTTTTGCCGGGTTCCAGTGTAACACAGGCAGGACTTCGGAGTTTTACACTATGAATAATTTTGTCCCTACTGTCTTTGGTATTGGTGGTGATTTGTTGGGCGTCAGGAGAATTTGTCACTGGTTGCCCACTGCCGGTGACTTCTTGAAGTTTAAAGGGCGTTCCCCTTTTCTTGCTGGTTTCAAGGTGGTCGCCGGTGTCTGCGGAGTCTGGGTCAAGACGGTTGGTCTGGACCTGCATTCTACTGCAAAATGTCCTGACTTCCCGCACTTGTAACAAGGGCCCTTGGTGTGTTTTGGGGCGTCCCTGTTATGATGCTCCCCCTTCAGCTGTTCTGCCACCAGCACAGCCAACTTCTTGTAGTTGATCTCCACACCCGGTTGTACCTGGTGTGGATGGCTCGCTGCGTCTCTGGTGGTTGACGGTAGTTGACCTTCTAACTGCCGCACCGACCTGGTCACGGCGGTTAAGTCAGGAGAGGCGCAGCCCGGACGTCCGAATTCGTTACGTAAATCTGAGGTCAGCAATGGGTGCTGATACCTCAGATTGTCCATGAAAACGAAGTACACTTTCTTAACACACACTCGCCCGAGGTATAGTGTTCGTCTTCGTTGATCTTGTTGAACTGGGACCAGAGGCTTGCGAGGAAGGAAGATGGTGTTTCCTTTTTTGTCATCCTCTGTCCCAGGAACTTGGTCAGCGATTCCACCGGTGTCTCCACACTGCCATAGATACTTGACAGCGTGGCGACGATGTCTGTCACTGACCTGCAGTGCTTGACGTGCTCCCACGCCAAATCCTGCAGGCTGCCTCGTACTCTGGCCAGGGCGTCGGCTGGAGAGGTGACTTCCCTGGTCAGGACGTTGACACGCTTCTTCCATTCGGAGAAGCTGACTTCCTGAGCTCCGGTGGGGTTGGTGCCGGTGAAGACTCCAAGATGTGGCAGAGGGGCTGGGGCTGCAACAGACACATGGATAGGTCCGTGCTGGAGGTGGGCGGAATTTTCCTGTAACTCCAGGACGCGCTCCAGCCATTCCCGTAGCCCCCGGTTCTCTTCTTCCAGGAAAGCTACTCGGTCCAGTAGTGTCTGGTCAGGGTCCCCAGGTCTGCTCGTCTCGGGCTCTTCTCTCACATCTGGCCCTTCACTTCGACTGGCCATGATCTAATTTGTATGAGAAACTGAACTTACAATTACCATTGTTTCTCTTTGTCTTTTGGAATTAAAAAAAAATTCCTACAATACTTCACTACACTGTTAGCAAAAAAATTATTAAGCAAACAACAAAAAATTACCAGAGCAAAATTTCTGCTCTCAGCAAAATTACAATTTTGCTAATCCTTTCCAAAATTTCATTTCCAGTGAAATTTTAATTTCCTGCAACCAAAAATTTCACTTACACTGTTAGCCAAAAATTAATTTAGCTAATGACAAAAATTCTTTTTCAGAGCAAAATTTTTGCTTGCTGCAAAATTTTAAATTTTGCCTACACTTTTACTTCCAGTGAAAATTAAAATTTTCAAACACACACAAATGACGTTACACCTTGTGGAATTCAAAGTTCCACAAAGATCGCAAACTCCCACTCACGGTGGAGTTGCAGCTTCAAAACAGACTAAGAAAAAACACTCCCAAGCCCCACATTGGGCGCCAGAAATGTAGAGGGTCCTACACGGGAATTATTTAAGTCGCCACTCTAATTCCCGTTCCGGTACCGGAAATCTTAGAGTCCTAGAATAATTCCTATTTTCTTCAGTAACCCTAAAGAAGAGTAGGGCTCAGCTACTTATGGGCCGGGGAGTGATAAAGGGGGGATAGAAAAGAGGATAGTAGAAAAATAGAGGGAAAAGAAAATATAGAAGAGGTAGGAAAGTAGGTGAAGTGAAATTGATTAACCTCAACTCACTCAGCAGCCACACTGAATACACTGAATGTGACGAACAACAACATTCATTCAATGCGACTCCAGACCGAGCAAATTGGGTTTACGACATATATTCCACAACACAACCTACAACACTACCACATTACACAAAACACCAATGACTAACTGTACTACATGTACAATTAAGAAAAAACAAAAGATATATTCTGTTCTTTTCCAAACACCTAGAATCAATGGCTCAATCTTATTTAGGCCCAAATGGAAGGAGTGAGGAGGGGACGATGGTGTGAGGAGAAGGTGACAGAAAAAAAAAGACGATGTTCCTGTAATCAAAAGAACATACAATGTAAAAAACATCACCTCTAAAATTATTACATAATTTTAGTAGTTAGTTTTACACATGTTTCATTTACTTTAGGATAGATGATGGTCCATCCTATAAAACTGTGCAAGCATCCCAACATGTCTCATTTACTTTAGGACAGATGATGGTCCATCCTATGAAACTGTGCAAGCATCCCAACATATCTCATTTACTTTAGGACAGATGATGGTCCATCCTATGAAATTGTGCCAACACTAATAAAAAGGACTAATTTATTTTAAATAAATGCCCACAATGACATTCCAATGCCATTACACCTGTTTTAAAATTGCTACATGATTTATTATAAATAAATCACCATTCTTAATGATAAAAATCATTACAAAAATCAAGTAGGCCTTCACACCTATATATTTGTAGTGTAAAGCCACACTAGAATATTTCCAGCATTTTAATAATAGCTGCACAATATTCTACCAACAATTAAATTTACAACAAAGACCATGACTATATTAAAATTTACATGCTTTGTTCAAAACAACCACTAGGTCTCACTGTTAATTCACAGGCTAAAAGCCTCTCAAATTAAATTAATGCCCCCACTGATATTTCAACTGTTTGAATTTCCTAAATGATATATCACAAATACGTCAGAATTCGTAGTGATAAAATCATTACAAAAATTAAGTAGTCCTTCTCACCCATACATTTGTAGTGTAAAGTCATACTAGAATATTTCCAGCATTTTGATAACTGAACAATATCCTACCAAAAATTAATCTTACAACAAAAACCATGACGCGCCAAAATTTACCCCACGCTTCGAAGGGATCACTTATGTTCACTGTTAATTCACAGGTTGAAAGCCTGTGAAATTAAATCAAACATATAGTTTTCCTGAACCTTCCACAACTAATCTGAATTAAGCTAAAATTGGCTTAAACAGATCGTATGACCAAAAACGAAATTAAAAAATAAACAAACCTTAATGGGGAACATCTAGACTCAGCGAGAAGCGAGTCTCTGTCACGTGTCTTTCCCTCACTAGCCCCAGGCAGGAAGTGAGATTTAAAAAACAGAAGTATCCCGATAGGCATATCTTTTTAAGGGGCGATCACTCAACTCTACGAGGGAGTTACTGCACTTAACGCTTAGTAACGCTTAGTAACGCCAAACACAAAAATACGTTTTGTGAGGGGGGTTACACATACATACATACATACATACATACATACATACATACATACATACATACATACATACATACATACATACATACATACATACATACATACATAATGATAATAATAATAATGCATGGAATTTTTATAGCGCTATATCTTGCAAAAACAAATCAAAGCGCTTGCACTCGACCCACACAACACACTAGCAACCAATAACAATAAATAGTTTTAGCGAATTCGAATGTGCACACACACACACACACACACACACACACACACACACACACACACACACACACACACACACACATATACACACACATACACAGAACACACACACACACACACACACACACACACACTTACACACACACACACACACACACACACACGCACGCACGCACGCACGCGCGTGCGCCTGCGCACACACACACTTATAGAGGTTATACACTTTAGCAGGGTGAACGGAATTTCAGATAGGAGATGGAAACAAAAGGCGAAAATCTAGGTTTGAAACAAGTCTGTCTTCAGGTTAGATTTAAAAGTGTCATATGTAGGCTTTTGCCGAAGGGAGAGAGGGAGGTCATTCCAGATTGATGGACCAGAAATAGAGAAAGAGCGGCGTCCAATGGTAGATAGGTTGAATCTAGGTATTATTCTAAGGATAAGGTATCTGCAGCCGATCAGAGGGAACGAGAAGGTGTGTACACGTGAAAACATTCACAGAGGTAAGAGGGTGCTGTTTTGTGGAGACATTTGTAAAAGAGGATACCGATCTTGTAGTTTACTCTATGTGGTACTGGCAGATAGTGGAGAGATTGCAATAGAGAGGTAATGTGCTCAGATTTTTTTCTTTCTGAGGACCAGTCGAGCTGCAGAGTTTTGTATACGCTGGAGGGAGTGGATAGATGATGCTGGTAGACCAGCCAAAAGAGAATTGCAATAGTCCAGACGTGAAAAAATAAAAGAAGTGACTAGTTTGGATGTTGCATCAGTGGACAGGTACTTTTGAATTGCACTTATACGCCGTAGTTGATAGTAGCATGACTGACAGGTCTGAGTGATGAATTTTTGCATGGAGAGTGTGTCGTCGATAACGACTCCTAGATACTTGACAGCACTGGATAGAGGGACTGACGTATTGCCGAATTCTATTGAAGTTGTTGTGACAGAAGACAGTTTGTGTTTGGTCCCTACAAGCATAGCTTCGATTTCATCTGCGTTTAGTTTTAACTTGTTCTGTATCATCCAGTTTTGGATATCTTGAAGGCAGTAGGACATATTTGTCAAGAAAGAAGGCAGATTTTTAGGGGTATCACTGCTTAGAATCTGAGAGTCGTCTGCATAAAAGTGATGGTTGAGTTGATGACGGTTAATAACATGTGATAGTGGAGCAGTGTAGAGAGTGAAGAGAACAGAGCCTAGAACAGATCCTTGAAGGACTCCGCATTCTAGTTTGGTTGGTATGGAATGAATCTTGTTTACTGCAATAGTTGGAATCCGTTTGTAAGGTGAGGGCGGTGCCTTTAACACCAAAAGTGTTTTGGAGACGGGAGAGAAGAATTGAATGGTCTATAGTGTCAAATGCTACAGATATGCCGAGAAGAGTGAGGAGGGAGATTTTCCCTGAGTCAAAAGCATGTACAGGCCTGTTTAATTGTAGACTAGGGTGGTTTCAGTGCTGTGGTTGATGTGGTAGGCAGACTGGAACGGGGGAAGGAGACTATTGGAATGAAGATGGCTGTTGAGTTGTTTCAGAGCAACTTTTTCAAGGACTTAAGAGAAAAAAATGTAGATTGGAAACAGGTCTATAATTCATATACATAGATACATAGATACATAGATCCATCCATCCATCCATCCATCCATCCATCCATCCATCCATCCATCCATCCATCCATCCATTCATACATACATACATACATACATACATACATACATACATACATACATACATACATACATATGTACATACACGTTTACACACACACACACACACACACACACACACACACACACACACACACACATACATACATACATACATACATACATACATACATACATACATACATACATACATACATACATACATACATACATTCAAATCTACATACACATATACAGACAAACACACACATACACACACACACACACGCGCGCGCACACACACATATACATTCATACCTACATACACATTATACATATGCGCGCGCGCGCGCGCGCGCACGCACACACACACACACACACACACACACA
>CM060346.1:22289664-22292164 GCA_030674155.1 Stramonita haemastoma
TCTCTCTCTCTCTCTCTCTCCTCTCTCTCATGAAACACTTTACATATTGTGCGACTGAATGAAAATATCAACAATGGCAAGTGAAAAACAAATAAAAGAAAAAACAACAACATAGTTACCTTCAACCCTGTGGTATTTTGTAATCCAAAACATAAACTCCAAGTGACAGTAATTAACAGTAAAGAATGAAAAGTAGTGTATCCTACCCCCCTCCACACATACACACACATATACACACGCGCACATACACAATAACACACACACACACACACACACACACACACACACACACACACACACACACACACACACACACACACACAGGTGGGCCATCACGTGCCGGTGGGAACAGATGACAAGATTTACAAAACTGCATACACACGGGGACTGGATGAAAAAAAGCACGCGAGTGCTTATTTCATTATCCTCGATATAAAAGAATAAATACATAAATAAAATAAACACACACACACACACACACACACACACACACACACACACACACACACACACACACACACACAGAGTTGTCTTACCGAAGGAACAGCAGCTTCATAACCCTTGAAGGCCTGGTTCTCGTATACATTTTCCTCCCCGCGGCCTACATGCCTGGATGGTGGAGCATATGAGGCGTGTCCAGCTCCTGAAATCCACATTGGAAAAAGCGTTTTTTTATATTTTATTTTTATTCTTATTCTTTTATATCGAGGATAATGGGATAAGCACTCTTGTGCTTTTTTACATCCAGTCCCCGTGTGTATACAGTTTTGTAAATGTCATCTGTTCCCACCAGCACACGATGGCCTACTCTTACGAAAAGTGGAACAGGAATTAACGTGTGCACAAGATGTTCTGCGCGCGTTCACACACGGGGCCTCGGTTTATAGTCTCATCCGAAGGTCTTTGGGGAAGAGTGAAGTCAGCACTGATGTTATTAACTCAAGGAGAAAAATCTCCTCGAACGGGAATCGAACCCGGGTCGTCAAATTGCGAGCGCAATCCATAGTTCTTCTGTTTGTTTTTAAAAAAGCTGCTTTTGCCGTGTGCGTTGGAAGTTTACGTTTAACCGATGATAATGACGCCCTATACCTAACTGTACAGAAGCAAAAGCTGGTCCACCTGAGAACATCATCTCGATGAGGCCTCTGCGGCATTTGACACACCGCTCAGTGGAGAGAAGATCCAGTCAGCGTCAAAGAACACCAAAGGCATCACCACTGACTTTACAATAGACAAGAGGAGACTTGAGGCCAATCCGTAGCTCTCAATATCTGGAAGTTATGGTATCAGACGAAGGATCAAAGCCCAAGGTAACCTTCCATGATAACTCAGACCACAGCTGCAATAGCCGGACTGAAAGTCATCTGGAACGACAATAACATTACAACAGCTTCAAAAATCATAGTTTCTACGTTCCCTGGTTAGGTTCATATTCTTGTACGCATGTGAAACGTGAACCATAAGAGCAGACATAGAAAGGTTACAGGCAATAGGTATATCACTGACTCTGCAAACTTCTTGGTACCGATTACAAGGGATGGTGCAAACGAAGAAAATGACAACTGAAATTGCAAACGTCATCGGGCTATACAAGGATGTCCTGGCTTCAGTAAAAAAAAATTGCAAACTAAAGTGGCACAGGCAAGTCATACGAACATCTGGACTGGCCCAAACTGTCCTACAGTTCAAGGAAGGAGACGAAGAGGCAGACAGAGAAAACGATGGGAAGACAACATCAGAGAATGGATGGGCCTTGAATGGAACAACATACTGTGTAAAGTTGAGGACATATACAGAACGTTGCAGCTCGACTTGTCCTGAGAAAGAAAAAACCCTACTCACATAGCTCCTCTTTTGCGAAATATTCACTGGCTGCCTGTCTCACAAAGAGTACAGTATAAGATTAATACTGTCTTAAATGTCCACACAAAGCTGCACCCCTTTATCTCAGTAACCGTCTTCATCTCGACACCATAATTATACAGTTTCCTTCGTTCAGCGGTTAATACGTTGTGTTTTGGAACACCCAGATTCAAACAAACCACTGTTTGCGGTCTCTCTGTCTGTTTCTGGTCTATTCACATGAAACATCTTCCCCTCATATCTGTCCCTACATTTCATCCCCTACCTTCATCTTTGCAATCTTAGTGTGTTGCTTGCTCGTGTGTGTGTGTGTGTGTGTGTGTGTGTGTGTGTGTGTAACTTGTATATCCTATAGTCCTGATATTTTTTAATGGTTGCATGCATGTGAATGATTTGCATGCAAGCGCTTCAATTTGTGTACTGTACAAGATTCAACGCTGTATAATTTCCATATTATTATTATTATTATTATTATTATTATTATTATTATTATTATTATTATTATTATTATTATTATTATTATCATCATCATCATCATTATTATTATTATGATTATTCCCCCGTGGGAATGCCTGCTACCTGTACAAATACAAATATTCCACAATTTTTGTGAATTTTATGCAAAAAAATTTTTTTC
>CM060346.1:22299664-22327164 GCA_030674155.1 Stramonita haemastoma
ATTGATTTTAAGAAGGCATTCGAAAGGGTGTGGCATGCATCTTTGGGGGCAGCCATGAATTTGTACAGCATCAATGTAAACCTGATCAGTCATCAGACAGCTGTGCAACAAGGCCACCAGTGCAGGGTACTACAACAGCAACATTGGTGAGTGGTTTCAATCAACAGTTGGAGTAAGGCAGGGCTGTTTACTCTCACCCACTCTTTTCAACATCTTCCTTGAGAGAATCATGGCTGACACGCTGGAAAACCATGAAGGATCAGTCACCATTGGTGGCAGAACGATCACAAACCTCCGCTTTGCAGATGACACTGACGGACTGGCAGGATCAGAACAGGAGCTTGCCAGCCTAACAGAACACCTGAACAAGGCCTCTAAAACATGCGGCATTGAAATCAGTGCAGAGAAGACCAAACTGATGACCAATAATGCCAAGGGCATCAGCACTGATATCAGGGTCAATGACCAGAAGCTAGAAACGGTACAAAGGCTCAAGTACTTGAAAGCCATTGTATCAGATCAGGGGTCCAAGCCAGAAGTAGTATGCAGGATTGCACAGACAATGACAGCACCGTCATAACCGAAGAACATCTAGACAGATATCTCACTCAACTCCAACATCAGACTAATGCGCTCCCTAGTTATATCCATATTCCTGTATGCCTGCAAATCGTGGACCCTGACTGCTGATTTAGAGAGAAGAAGAGTACAGGCGGTGGAGATGAGATGCTTCCAGAGACTCCTTGGTATCTTCTACAGAGACGACATAAGCAATGATGACATGCATAACAGAATCCTGTAAACTATTGGTCCCTACGAAAACTTTTCATCAATCGTAAAGAAGCGTAAACTTAGATGGTATGGGCATGTCACAAGATCGAAAGGACTTGCAAAAACAATACTGCAAGGCGCTACCCAAGGAGGAAGAAAAAGAGGTAGAACAAAGGAGAGATGGGAGGACAACATCAGCGAATGGACAGGCGTAGAACTCAACAAAACCCTGAGAAAGGCAGAACAGAGAGAGGAATGGAGGGAACTGGTTGTCAAGTCTTCAGGGGTGCCCCCACGATCGCCAGACTAAAGGATAGATAGATAGGTAGATAGATTTATTTATCTATTGTTTATTTATTTATTGACTTATTTATCTATACCACTTAATATTAAAGCAGATTTCTCGGCGTGAAATTAGAGCTTGTCTCCCGGGAAAGCGCGTCGCTACAAGTGCAGCGCCTACCCATTTTTGTTTTCTTCTTCCTGTCTGCAATAATTATGTTTGTTTTCCTATCAGAGTGGCTTTTTTCTACATAATTTTGCCAGGGACAACCCTCTTGTTGCCGTGGGTTCTTTTACGTGCACTAAATAATTATGTGTAACACACCGGACCTCTGTTTATCGTCTCATCCGAAAGACTAGCACCCTGACCACCACTCATGATCGAATTGGTGGGGGACAAGTTTTGGGCCCAAACGGGATTGATAGATGGGTGGGTGGGTGGGTGGGTGCGTGGGTGCGTGGGTAAGTGGGAGGGTGTGTGGGAGGGAGGGATGGATGGATGGATGGATGGATGGATGGATGGATGGATGGATGGATGGATGAATTGATGGATGGATGGATGTTATGGATGGATGGATAGATGGATGGACGGATGGATAGAAAGAAAGAAAGAAAGAAAGGTATATAGATAGATAGATAGATAGATAGATAGATAGATAGATAGATAGATAGATAGATAGATAGATAGATAGATAGATAGATAGATAGATAGATAGATTTTGCGCATAGTGGCTCAGAAGAGGCAGCAATGATGATAATGGTGATAATGCATGGGAAATATAGTGCTGAATCTTGTGGAGCAGCGAATCAAACCTCTTCCATTCAAATGAACGAGAGGCAAGCAATAACCCATGAACAACATGGACAACTGACCATCACCGTTTTTTTTTGTGTGTAGTCTACAGAAGTCACATGATCTGTGACAGGTGCACATGTGTTATTATACCCATTTTATGTATGCCTCTGGTAGCCTCCCTGCTTATATCGAAGCCTTAGTCAATCATAAGGGTCATCCGAGGACGGGCACCGCATTGGGGGGAAAAAAACCCACAATCACACATAAAATGAGATAAACCCAAACCAGATTCCTTAAAACAACGTCGTCCTTAGAGACCAACTATACCACTTTCATTCAAAGTAGACGGAAAAATCCAGATTATCTCAAAAAGTTAAATAGTGGTGTACGGTGGAACATCCCGAAAAAGGATCTTTAGGGATTCTGCAGTAAAACGCTTGTGCCTAATATCCTGGACATCTCGACATTCCAAGAGCAGATTGTTGATGGTTATCCGCACATCACAAGTCACGCACCATAGGCTTCCTTCGCCTTTCAGCCAATGAACGTGAGTGATATGAGAATGACCCCTGTGTATCCTGGTGAGCACTGTTGCCTCCCTTAACCTCTTTCAAGTTGGGACGAATCTGAAAAATGTTTCTTGTTTGTCTGAGCGTTCCATTCCTCCTGCCAGAGGGACTACACGTATTGTTCGCTTCTAGGTTTCAGATCTGTGAACGGCACCATAGGCCTAGCAATCTTCTGCTCTGTGGCACACCTGGCGAGTCGACCATCGTTTCAATGCCCTGAATGCGAAAGTACCCCAGGATAACACAAACACAATATCGCACCTGTCCCGTTTCAAGGAAGTATACAGTTCGTAGAACTCCTAAAGCTTAGGGCGATTTAGGTTCCTACAAGTGATAGCCTTAAGAGCCGAGAGCAAATCCCTGAAAAGACAAACAAAAATGTCTTTCTTTCCTGATCGCTGAAACAGTTTTAGGGACAAGATAAAAGCGCTAAGCCCGGCAGTGTACACCGAGGCATCCAAAAAGGCAGGTGCTCAGAAATTAATGACTCTTTGATGGTGGGACAATAGGTGGCGCAGACTACCCCCTCCTCAGACTTGGACCCCTCTGTGAAAACCCTGGTGTAGGACGGATAAGACATACATAGTTCTTGGAAAAAGACATTGTATGCCGTTGAACTGGTGACGTCTTTCCTATAAGCAGCACGATCGAAACAGACAGCCGTGGTTTCAATCATCCACACTGACATCTCAGGGAACTTAGAGATGTCGCAGATAGCACCCAAATCAATACCGCCCCTCCCCCCTCCCCCAGAGATGAGAAAGGATCCAGATCCCTAAAGGCGGGGTGGCAGAGGGAGATTTATTAAACTTGGCCTGAAACCAGAGGTTGAGAACACAATCATAAGCACGGTTATTGTACACCAAAGAGAGTTTCATATAAAAGTTTAAAGTCAGTTTCAGACAGTGGTTTTTCAAAGAGGGCTCCCCCACTTCTGCATACAGACTATACGCTAGCTCTGTTCGGAACGCTTCGAGACAGATCCGGAGCCCCTGGTGGTGGATGGGGTCCAGAGCTTTCAGGTAGGAAGGCCTCGCCTATCCATACACATGACACCCGTTGTCCAATTTGGAGTGCACCAACGCCCTGTATATATGCAGCAGTGTTCTATCCACTTCCCAATTAGTATGAGTGATCACCCGCAGGAGGTTCAGGGCTTTCTGACAGGACGTTCTCAGGTGTTGGATGCTACTGCTGACATTCAGTCTTCAGTTAAAAACAATCTCTAAGAATTTGGCCTTCGTCACCAGTCACCACCGGAATGGCGGATTTTCCCAAGCACATGACGGGATGCAGGAAGTGTTCTCTAAACTTGTTAGTGAAGTGGATACACTTTGTCTTTGTGGCAGAAAACTTGAATCTGTTTTCCTCCGCCCATTCCCTCACCTTGTTCACACAAAGTTGTAGCTGTCTCTGAACTCCTGCAAAAGTACTGCCCATAGCGTAGAGAGCAAAATTGTTCACAAAAAAGGAACATTGCACACCCTGATGGACTGGCAGAATGATGTCATTTATCTTTTTGCTGAAGAGAGCCGGAGACAGGATACTCCCTTACAGGACCCCATCTCTAGCTCCAAGATATCAGAGAGCGTAGAACCAACCTGCACCTGAAACCGTCTCTTCAACAGAAAGTTGTTCAGGAACACTGGCAAACACCCCCCAAACCCCTGATCCTGCAGGTCCGACAGGGTGCCGTACCTCCAGACAGTATCATTCAAAATAAAATTCAAATTACTTTATTACCCCCAAAACAGAGAAATTATGGGGAGTTACAAGCCATACATGAAAACGGTAAACATGTAAAAAATAATATCACGGATACATATATATCACAACACAGATTCTGAACATCAGCACGTACCCATCACAATATAAATAACACCCCAAAATCAGCAATAATTCTACCAGTTATAAACTCAACCAAGTAAAATCACAAACATTCATGTGCGCACCATTCTGCCCACAAATCTACACACTCACACACGGCTGGCACCCCCCCCCCCAACACCTACCCACAACATTGAAAATATTTTTATAACATAAACCAAATTGTTATAGCATTTTATGATGTCAATTAAATTAGTACACAACTCTATTAAATATTAAACACAGTCTTAAAAAAAACATGCACGCACACATGCACACATGCGCGCACGCGTGCATACTCGTTCATAAGCCAAATTGTTATAACATGTATGATTAAACAAATATCAATGAAATTAAATACTTTGTCCTTCAGAATTTCAAATCAGTTCAGAATGATAAAAGTTAGCCTTTCTTGTGTTTCAAAATGTCCCATCCCTCTCCTGCCTCAGCACTGAATCTATAAATCTGCCTTGCCTCCCCCCCTCTCCACTCCCTTCCTCCACCACTGGATCCCCCCCCCTCTCTCTCTCTCTCTCTCTCTGACTGCCTTGCCTTGGGTTAGTTCAGATTTATTATCACACACTTATTAAGCAGCAGAATTGAGGTGGGAATGAAACTACTTCTATATCAAAAAGTTTTAGACTTTGGTACTCTCTAGCGCTTTTGAGACAGGAGCAGCTCGAAGTATTTTGCTAGCACATGAGTATTGTCAGTTACAATCTGTCTTGCTCTATCTCTCACAGGGCATCTATACAAATCATTCAGTTTCATTTGCTCATAGCCCATAACTCTGCGACATCTGATTACAATCCTGTTCAGTACGTTTCTGTTTTTGACAGTGAGGCTTTTGTAACAACATATCAAGGAGAAGGAAAGAACAGACTCGATAAAACATCGAAAAAAGTCTGTAAATATTTCACTTGATTACAGGTATTAGATCAGAGCTAGTCATTGGTGTAAGGGGTGAAAAGAATAGGAGACAGAACAGTGCCTTGGGGAGAACCAGTGGAAGTTGATCTTTCAGTAGATATTGCTTTCTGAAAATGGACAAACTGTTCGATCTGTCAAAAAACTCATTATCCAGAGATTAAACCGCGGACAAACATATATAGAGAGTAAATTAAGCGTTAAGAGATGGGGCTCAATGGTATTAAAGGCAGAAGAAAAGTCAACAAAAAGTATATGAACAAAAGAGTCAGGTTTTTGTAGGTGGGAGTAGGCATTGTGTGGCAAGGTAGTGGTAGCATCATTTGTGCTTCTGTTGGCTTTGTAAGAAAATGGTAAAGGATCCACATATGAGGATGTGGAGAAAAGATGTTTCAGAATGACTCTTTCAAAGCATTTCATTACTATTTAGGTAGGCCTATTCCAAATTTAAAAGAAGCATGGACACTGTGTGCTGCTTCTTTATGGAGGCATTCTGGACTATCATCTGAGGGCAGACCAGATGGTCCAGGGTGCAGTGATTTTTGCGGAAAACACATTGTTCCTTGGCCATAATGCCATTTACTTCAAGATTTCACACCAGGCAGTGGTTAACCATCTTCTCTAGTATCTTGAAGACACAGCTGGTGAGCGCTATTGGTCTGTACCTGCTGGAGCCTGTAAGGTCCTCAGTTGGTTTGAGGATTGGGATGACACAGACCATCTGCCAAGATGGAAGAAAAAAGCAGTCATCCAGATCTTATTATAGACCTTCAGGAGGATCTGCAGGTATCTGAGCATTGCTTTAAGAGGTCATAATGGACCTTGTTAGGGTCTGCTGATCTTGCCATATGACAGCAGAGCATTTTTAAGCTGATAGAAACAAGACAGAAGGTTATACTCTTCATCATTGTGGGATGCAAAATTCAAAGTAATTTTTTTCCTAAGTAGTTTTGTTCTCCAGTTTTAGTTTCGGAAGAAGAGTTTCCCTCCAAAGTGGTGGCCAGCAGATTTGCCACTGCCTCCCTATCAGTAATTAGAATATCCCCTGAGTGTAGATTGTTGATAGACGCATAGGCACCTTTCCCCTTACTTTTAGTGATCACTTTCCAGACCTTTTTGCTGGAAGACTTGCTGTTGAACGTGGAGCAAAAACGCCTCCATGCCTCACACCTGCTCATCTCGAAAATGTAGCGCCACTTGGCCCACAGTTTCTGGTGGGCCAACACTGCTGCGGGAGATGGTTGTCTGACAAGGCAGTGTGCCTTTTCCTCTCCTTTCACACAGCTTTGTACCTCTTATTGAATCAGGGCACCCTGGGTGTCCCTGGCCACGTGCTCATCCTAGGAACAGATTGCCTGGCAGCTAGTACCACACACACCGTCAGTGCCTTCACTGGATTTAGTGCATACAGGATAGCTTCTTCATCTATTCTGCTGATAATGTCAGCCCTGAAAGCATCCCAGTTGGCCCTCCTGATGTCAAACCACTCCGTACAGGATTCCTGTACCACCTCACTCTGTGCCAAGACCACCGGAAAATGATTGCTGTCATGCAAATCATTACACACTTCCCATCAAAAGTCTAAAACCGGCAATGGATTGCAGGCTGACAAATCCAGTCATGACAGCATGCCATTCAAAGAATGGAAATAAGTGGGAACCTTGCCATCAAGCACACACAAGTCCTGCTGCATAAACACTGCCTCAAGGAGGAGGCCTCTCATGGATGACGTTTTGCTTCCAAAAGGGGGAAATGCCAATTAAAGTCCTCCAATAACAAAAGAGAGGAGACAATTGCTACATCAGTGATACCAAATCAGCCTTTCTTACTGCATTTGACGGTAAAAGGTAGGTAAAGGTGTCCCATAACCTGTGTGGTCTTAGGAAAGCAAGTCATCAGAGACCTCAGCTTCTCTAGGGGATAGCATATTGAGGGTGGCGCCTATCTCCTCTTCCTCGCTGCTTACCTTCTCTGACCCTAAAAAGGGCAGGTACCCAGTTACAGCTGGGTGAACTAGGGGAACTGTACTGAAGCCAAGGCATGCAAACGGTCACCTATCCAACTGGTGACCACGCTCGACGATGCTTAACTTGGCTGGGGGAAAGCAAGTGCTCTTATCACTGAGCTATCCCTACCTGTGCATTTGATGGAGACAGACAAATACTGCTCACCATGATGATCTTGTGCAGCGTGACCCTAGCAGCTACTGCCTGAAGTGGAGTATCAAGGACAAGACGACTGTGCAACAAGGAATTCCCCGTTAGCACGCTCACCCTACCAGAGGTTCTATGCTCAGTGGGCTTTGCCCTTTCATTAATTGAGTTATAGCCGGACAAAGTGAACTTTTTCTCCTCCCTTAACTGTGTCTCACAGAGTGCCACCACTGTCGGTCTCTGGTCTTGACAGAGTAACTGCAGCTCCTCCCTATTGGATGCCACACCACTGATGTTCCATTGTAAAATCTTTATCATAACAATTGTGTGGTACTGGTCTCGTCCCTCATTCCTTCTCAGACATATCCTCTGGAAGCGCAGAGAAACGGCTTTTGTGTATGAAGTTTTTCTGTGCCTTTGTCTGTCTGTTGTAAAGGGAATTATCACCTTTTTTCTTGGGGGTGATATTTGCCCCTACCCTCCCCCCCTCCAAACCCCATGCACAGCCACCACGTTGGCGCCTCTCGAAGCTCCAGAGGAGACCAGTTTCCAGCCCTCAACTGGTTTTGGTGAATGAGTTGGTTTTTCTTTTGATCCAGCGGTTAGCAGTTTGAACCCCTGGAAGGAGCTAGTGTTTTCTATGCACCAATAGGGTGCACAGGAGTGGGATTTAGGCCCACACCAGAGGCCATCTTCACTGGAGTGGGAGTATAACCTGTAACGCTTAGTTGGATGATAAAAGCCATCTCAGAGCCAGGAGACCCCTGTCAACACACCAAAACGGATTTCCTGACCACCACTGCATATTAAAGGTCACTTCTACTGTTGCTTCCTTGAACCGTTTTGTTGGCCTCAAAGAAAGAGTCCCTCTCCTCCACCTTCATTCTCTGAATCCCTATCTCCAAAATCTTAGCTGGGCACTGACTGGACAAGGAGGAGCAGGCACCTCTGCAGTGCACACACAGAGCAGGGTCCTGACATTCCCTGTTGTGTACTGCCTTCACACAGACACCACACACTTCCTGTCCAGGGCACCTGTCTATATATATATATATATATATATATATATATATATATATATATATATATATATATATATATATATATATATACACATCCACACATTAATGATGATACTGACCTGTCAGTCCAGATGACATTGACATTCTACAAATTACACAAAGCTGACAAGAAATAACAGACAAAACTAAAGCATATGGCTGCAGGCCAATAAGTCTGAACAGCTGTGTTGGGAATCATTTGGTTAGGCTTATAAACAACAGATTTACCTGGTATCTGGAGAAGGAAGATCATCTTTGACAACAAGGCAAGATTCAGACAGCAGAGATCCACCAAGGACCAGATTGCTTATGTTGCCAAAGAAATTTAACACGCATTTCAAGACAAGCAGTATATAGTGCAGTCTGAATAGATCTAGACAAAGCCTTTGACAAGGTATGGAAAGATGGCCTGAAAATAAAGGTGCATCAGTATTGGAATACAGGCTATAGCCAGCACCTTACCAACAAGAAGACCCAAGTGCAAAACAATAAAATAGACTTCAGAGCAGAAAGAAGACTATGAAGAAAAATGTTTCACAAGGTGGCACACTTTTCTCAATTCTTTTCCTCCTTCTTCATGAAAAACATCTTGGGCAACATTGCAGTGTGCAGCCATGGTGCAATTTGAACAAACAACCTGATCATCTGGTGCTCTGAAGAGTAAATCACTACAGCCAGAGTGAGAATGCAGGAAGTCCTGAAGAAGATCCAGACATGGAAAAAGAAGTGTTGGTGAAGATCATTACTAATGGAAGGACAAGCACTATCCTTAGTCTGGCCACAAAGGCACAGCATGCCCATCCCCAAGTGAATGGACACACCCTACCCCAGGGCAAAATTCAAACCTACTTTGGGGTTCAATCTAATCCAGTCATGTTGTTTAAAGCCCTGACAACTACACAAGCCATATCAGGGCTGTCATCTTGTCACATTTTAAAACTAATATTAAAAATGTTATATATATTCAGATTAAAAACGGGGTATAAAACCAACTCTACTGTCCTTGCTTGTACCAATGCCCTGGTCACCCATAAGGGTCAGCCCAGGATGGCCACCGCATTGTGGGAAAACCCACATCAATCACATAAAATGAGATAAAACCAAAACTAGACTCCTTAAAGCAACCTTGTCCTTACAAACCAGCTATACCACCTTCATTCATATCAGGAGAAAGCCCGATATCATCTCTCAGGAAATTAAAAATGGTGTCCAGTGGAAAACAAAAAAAAGGATCTTAAGGGAATCTGCAGTAAAATGCATGTGCCTAATATCCTGAACATCCCAACATTCCAGGAGCAGATTATTGATTGTTACCTGCACATCACAAGTCATGCATCATGGTGTTCCCATCCCTTTCAGCAAATGAACGTGGGTGATATGATATAAGAATGACCTGTGTGTATCCTGGGGAGCACTGTTGCTTCCCTTCAGTTTTTGACATACAGAGGGAAAACCTCTTTCAGGTTGGGATGGATTTGAAAAAGTTTGTTGTCTGTCTGAGCGTTCCACTCCTCCTGCCAGAGGGATTGCACGTATTGTTCACTTTTAGGTTTCAGATCTGTGAACGGCACCATGGACCCAGAAACCTCCTGCTCCGTGGCACACCTGGCGAGTCAGTCAACCATTTCATTGCCCTGCATGCCCAGGTGCCCTGGGATCCACACCAAAACCACATTACACCCGTCCTGTCACAAGGAAGTATACTATTCGTAGAACCTCTGAAGCTTAGGGTGGTTTATGTTCCTACAAGCAATAGCCGCCAGAGCCGAGAGCAAATCTGCACAGACGAAGAAGTCTCTCTTTCATGATCATCAAATCAGTTGCAGGCCTTTGAATGATGCAATTAACATATCAATTCAGATGACGTCAAATTTACGTAGAACTTGTGATTTTCTTGCATAGGGTCATTGGAAATTTTGAAAATATGGCTATCACAAAGGCAAGCACTACTCACCAATCATGCAGTTTGGGTAAACTACAAGAAATGGAAGGCTAATATATATTTTTTAATGTACCTATGTTTACATGGACAAATTAGAAGATTAGGCTTAGCATAAAATATTCATCCTTGCATACTACTCATCCTTCCATCCATCCATCCATCCATCCATCCATCCATCCATCCTTCCATCCATTCTCTCTCTCTCTCTCTCTCTCTCTCTCTCTCTCTCTCCTCTCTCTCTCTCTCTCTCTCTCTCTCTCTCTCTCTCTCTCTCTCTCTCTGTCAGACACGTGTGCGCGCACGCCACACACACACACACACATGACAAAACTTCACTCCAATAATCTTGTGTCACTTTATGCTTACCATTCACTGTGACCTGGAACACCAAGTGCTCCTGTCCAAAAACGTTGGCAGCAGTGAAGATGTAGAATCCTGCTGCTGTAGAGTCTTTGACAGAGTTCACACTGACGTCACACTGCACAGCAAAGGCAGCAAAGGTGTTGGTGCACCTGGCTGTAATGTTGATGCTGTCTGGCTCAGACAGTCTGCTGTTGAGGCTCTGTGTAGTGCCCAGGTAGTGGAAGGTGAAGCTGTCTGGCAAGGGAAAGGCCTGCAGGTGGAAAGCTGTACTGACTGGTTTGTGGATGAAGTTGATCTTGGGTGGTGGTGCTGCTGCTGGTGTCTGACGTGGTTTGCCTGGGGAAGTAAAACTATGATTGTAAATGCATGAAGCAATGGTGAAGATAAAATTTTACATAAAAAGTTCAATTGAACCCTGTCATAATATCAAAACTCAGAAAAAAACCATGAATGCTCTCTCTCTCTCTCTCTCTCTCTCTCTCTCTCTCTCTCTCTCTCTCTCTCTCTCTCTCTCTCTCTCTCTAACAACAATATTATATATGGCCCTTAGAGCTATTTATAGGTCAGTTTTAACTGTGTGCATGCAGGCAAGGAATATTCTGATTTCTTTGAATGCCCCCAAGGAGTGAAGCAGAGTTGTATTTAAGTCCACAAATGCTTTCGTTTTTGTATGTTATCGATTTACATCAGTTAAATATCTTAAAATAGGAGGCCAGTTGTTTTGATTTAACAGTGAATATGGACAAAGCAAACTTTATTGTTTTTAGAATGGGTGGACATTGATCAGAACGAGAAAAATGGCTTTACAGAAATGCCGAAGTCAAAATAGTAACTAAGCATAAATATTTAGGGATGATATTTTCATCAAGACTTAGTAATAAATTATGTATGGCAGGAAGTTTATCAGAAGGGGACAAAAAGGTATATACATATCTTAAAAACATTACGAAAGCTGAATCCTAAAAAGACAGTTCCCTATTCTGGAAATTATTTGATGCACAGATAGAACCGTTGCTTACATACGCTTCAGAAATATGGGGACTCTATGTAAATACGCAAATGGAAAAAGTTCACACATTTGCCATGAAACTTTTTTTTGAAATGTGCCAATACATGCATCTAACACTGTACTCTATGGAGAGACACAGAGATATTCTGTATATGTAAGAACTTTTGAGAAATGCATTAAGTATTGGTTAAAGCTGTTGAAACTCCCACAAACATGTTTATGCAGACAGTCATATGAAATGTTGATTATACAGAAGGAGTTTTGTAAAGAGAACTGGGCTTATTTAGTTAAAAGACTTTTGTCCGAACATGGCTTTGGGATTGTGTGGATGTCTCAGGAAGTAGGTAATGAGCATCAGTTTTATTTGGATTTTAATATGCTCATTTGCTCTTTTAAACAAAACTGGCACTCGGATATGGAAAGTAAAAGTAAATATAGCTGATTCTTTTCCTTTAAATCTGTCTTTCAGACAGAAAAATGTATGAAATTATTCACTGATAAATGGCACGAGCTCATTATGCTTATTTCAGATTAAGAACATTGGGTTTTGATGCTAACAAAAGATGGTTCCAGACTGAGACATCCATACAATTAACATGTCCATTATGTGGTCATAATATTGATGATGAAATTCATTATTTGTTTCAATGTAAAGCATATGAAACAATACGGTTTTTTTTCTAAGTCTACAATCAGCAGAAATTCAAGATGTTGTTTCTATTTTGTTGTCTGAAAATGAACTTGTAATAAAATCTGTAGCTAAGTTTACTGCAGAGGCACAGAAATTAAAACAAAGCCATGTCAACACCAATGGATTTAATTTGTGATGATATCGTCACTTTAAAGAGCAATGTATTCTGAAGTAAGGCAGTTTCATAAAGGTTGATATCACATGTAATTTGAATGGATGGTCGAGCTGAAAATTGTTATTGCATTTCAGTTTGATTTTTCTTTTCTAGGTGATTTGTAACTGTATAGACGCCAATGTTAATGTTAGTTGATTATAGATAAATGGATCCTTTCTTTTTGCCAAACTTAATTATACTGATCACATCGTTCACTTTTTGGTTACCGTTTCTCAAAAAGTATTTGTATTACCTCCCTTATCAAAAGACCAAGTTGGGCAATGGCCCCATCAACTGTTAAAGCGTCTCAATATTAAATTAGGGAAATGTTATGCAAGGCAGGATTTAGTTTTGTTTGGCTACAGCAGGGTGTGGGTCAGTTCAAAATGTTTCCTAGACTATTTAAAAAGAGGCTTGTTGATGTATACATCCTATAATGGCCTGGCACTATAAGAGACCATGACAGATACGACAACTAGATCTATATACTGGAAAAGGTAATTTTTGAAAAAAGAAAAAAATATGTCTGATATTGATACCTACTGTTTCAACTATTCTTTGTCTTTGTCTCTCTCTTTCCCTCTTCTTTTTACCAGTATTTCAACTGTTATTATTACCATTAGATTTTATGTTAAGGGGGTTTGGCTTTTGTTTTATTGTATTCTTTTAAATTTATTAATTTCATTATTTATTTTATCTATATGTTCATCTTTATTATTATTATTATTATTATTATTATTATTATTATTATTATTATTATTATTATTATTATCATCATCTTTTTTTAAAAAATTATTTTAAAAAAATAATTCCCTACCCCTACCCCGTCCAGTATCACTTTATGTGGAAGGACGTAAAATTGAAGACTACTACTACTGTTTCAGAGTTGCCATCTCACAAGCCAGGTTCAATGTTTTCCCACTTAATGCAAACATGCATTGCTTTAGCAATATACTCCAGAGGAAATCCTGTCCATTCTGCAAGTCAGCAGTGGAAGACCAACAGCATTTTCTTGTTGTGTGTCCCACGTATTCTGACTTACGAACTAAGTTTCTGGGGGATTTAGGTAGAACTCCAATCCACATGTTGTTATAAGTGTATAATAATAAACAAATGCACACTGTTTCAAGGTATACTTTTTCACTCTGTGAACAAAAGAAAGAAAGATCTTACTGGAATTTGATGTTGCATATGACCTCTGTGGTCAATTTACTTCAGGGTAAGGATGTCTCCATGGTAATTATCAACACTTTTGAAACGTTTAAACTTGGTGTGTGTGTGTGTGTGTGTGTGTGTGTGTGTGTGTGTGTGTGTGTGTGTGTGTGTGTGTGTGTGTGTGTGTGTGTGTGTGTGTGTGTTGGTTATTGCATTGTTTTCTGGTTATTGTATTGAGAAAACAAGATTTGTTGGAAAGTATGATGCCTATACTGATGTAACTGAGAAGTGACGATGGTTTCACCTTTATGAATGTTAACTTACAGCATAAACATGATGTTGAAGGTGATGAAAATAATGGCAATGATTGGTGTAGCTGTAATTACCGATAGTGATGACGCTCTTTAGTCATGACTGTGGTGAGGATGATGATAACGATGACAATTCAAGTCATGAAATGACTGCGCTGATGATGATAACAATGGGCGGCTCGGGGCTGTATATATATATATATATATATATATATAAGAGAGAGAGAGAGAGAGAGAGAGAGAGAGAGAGAGAGAGAGAGAGAGAGAGAGAGAGAGAGAGAGAGAGAGAGAGAGAGAGAGAGAGAGAGAGATAGTAGGCACCCATCAGTCTCGGAAGACTATGGAGTGGCGCTCTAGTCTTAAGAGCACAAAGCCTGGGTAATTATGTATGGAGGGCAAGCTGTTACCCATGCAGCAGACCCCCCCCCCCCTCCCCTCTCCACGCCACTGGAATGATGCATTGGAAAGGCAGTCGCCGTTACGAATGGTTTAGTACCGTCGCAAGAGCCGCCAGAACGTTGCCATATACAGCCCCGGGCAGCCCTGGGGACTCCAACTCCCGAGTTTTTCCTCAGGGATGGTATCTAAAGACGACACCTGTGTGCGCGCTGGGTTTTTAAAATATAATTTTGTCATCCGCTCCTTCCGGCACACATGGCCTGTTCTTCCAAAAGGCGGAACGGTGTTTTAACGTGTGTGCAAGATGTTCTGCGTACGTTCGCACACGGGGCCTTGGTTTATAGTCTAATCCGAATGACTTTGACATTCAGTTCGATTTTTTTTCGTCAAACTGGGCAGAAAGGGCGAGGCTGGGAATCGAACCCAGAACCTCACGGTTTACTTGTTGGCAAGCAAATGTCTTAACCATCCTGCCACCTTCCTTCCTCAGGGATACAACTTGTTACAAAATGCTTACTGGATCAAAGCATTTCAGAAAAAAAAGATTCAGGCTCTTGTGTTTAAGATAGTTGTAAAACCAGCATGATACTGATCTAAAATGGTTTAGAAAACAAAAATATGGGTCATACCCTGTTTTTTACTTTACTAGCTCTGCCCACTCACAGTTAACGTAGAGTTGTACAGAGATGTCTTCACTTCCCACCCCGTTCTCAGCACGGCAGGTGAGGGTCCCCGTGTTGTTACACCTTGCAGCTGTGTGGTGTGACAGGTGAGTTATCTCCTCTGACAGACTCAGCTGGCCGCCATCTTGACGGGCTAACTGCACGTTTCTCTGAAGCAGCTCCAGTCGCGGTGCTGGTCGACCACGTGACTGACACGTCAGTGTCACAGCCTCCTTCTCATTGACGGTGATGTTGATGCTGTTGTTCACTGTAAGGATTGTGTTTGTTGGTCGATCTGGACACAAAAGCATTTCAAAACTTATGTATCCTTTCAATATATTGTTGATTTTCACATTTGATGGGAAAGCTCAATCATTGCCTACAGAAAATATACTTTACCATAACTAATGCTTAATATTAATCATAGTATGAGGCAAAGTCATATAAAAATGGGAACTTCAGAAATCGCTTTTCAAAACTAGAATCAGACAATACGTGCCCTCTTTGTTAAAATCTAAACCATTTCTTGCCATGGAATCAGACAAAACAATCAATCATTGGCTACAGCTGGGTTGACCAATGGTTAAATGTATGCGTATGCAGCTGCTTCCCCCCCCCCCCCCCCCCTTCCATCTCCTTTTCCTCCACCATTTAAAAAGCTGCATTCTGACTTCGGAGCGTAAAAGGGTTTAAAAGTGCTTTTCCTTCAGACAGAATTGAGGATAATTTAGACAGCCAACATGACAGATTGATACAGTGGCCATGGGAAATGTCTGAAATGGTACAATGCAAAAAGATTGTGGGTTATAAAACAGGGGTTTCCTAAAATGCTGGCAACTTTTACAAATATGGCAACTAAATGTGTGGTTCAACTGGTTTGTAAATAAAAACCCCCAACAAACTAGCACAGTAACCATTTCATCATCACCTGTTACACTAGCTCACATCTGTACTTCCAAACACCCATTATGGCTTCTAAAGAAAATGAAAACACATTTTTAAAAGAAAAAAAAAACTACGCTTTAAAAGCAATCTTTCTGCTATACTTCTTATTCTTCAAATAAAGAAGCTTATTTCAGTTTGATATTCTAGTCTGGACGTAAAACGAACCATAACATCAAATGTTTACAATGGCAGCTGTGAATGCAGAACGCTGTAATTAAAATCAGTCTTAGCAAGATCCAGCATGGCCAAACCGTATTAATATCTTAGTTTTTATCCTAACAAGAATAATTTAAGAAAAAAAACGTGTTTAAAAGCTTAATAATTTTTGTGGTGAACATAAAACAATTATAATGATTGCAGCCTATTGCTTGTTTTGTATTGTTGCAGCTACTGCTGCTTATACTGACAATAACAGCAAGCAACAGTTTGTTAACCTCACCCTTCATTGTTGTATGTTGACCACTGCTTACTCTTCAAAAGGACACACACACACACACACACACACACACACACACACACACACACACACACACACACACACACACACACACACAAACACACACACACACACACACACACACACACACACACACACACACACACACACACACACACACACACACTTGTTTGTTTTATTCTGGATATCATCTTGACCCAATGGGTTTTTTTTTCATTGGATTACTCATTAGTGATGGCATGTGTGTTCTACAAATGGTTTCCTACTAAACTACACAACTAGGTGCAATATTGTACAAATTACAGTTTATTATCTTTTTTTTAATTATTGTTAAAAAAACACACTATGAACTCAAGCCACCACCCATCCATCTCCCCAAAACATACAAGCAAACAAACAAACAACCCCCCCACCAATGAAGTTGGTACTCTCGGAAGACATGGGCACTGCTAAAAAATTACTCCTTATCAAACAGAAATCCTACATAACTGATGTGACACAACATAATGTAATTGCTGAATTGGTTGAGGCCCAAACTAAAAGCCACCACATCATTCACTATGGGTCATTGGCGGTAAACCAGGTGAAAATATTGGTATTGATGTTGATTCTTCTTTCAAACAACTAACAGAACAAATCACCATGGGAGCAAGGCATGTATGCATCCCACACACCTGAGGAAGCATAAAACAACTCAGGCAATAATTGGAAAGATAATGCTGAAATAGCCTCGAACTTTCTTAAGTGACAATAGACAGGATGTTGGGTTCAACAACAGAAGATGGCCACAAGACCTGGTTCTCTTGGAAAAAAACAAACAAACCCCAAACACCAGCATGGTGTAGTTTTCCTTCCACACCAAGAGTAACTGGGTGTGTCATCAAGTGTACTCCTATTTCTAGCAGACTAGTTTCCATATGCGTGTTTGCAAAGCCAAAGAACTCTAGACTACAGCGATGAAGAAGAGAGGACTATGATTTATGAACAACCAGAAAACATAGGCAACGTGCCCACGAAGGATATTGCTGTTGTTCAGTGTGACTGGAACACTCGCATTCTGCAGACCAACGTTTGGCTGGAAAAGTTTGGTACAGTAGAAACATATCTCACAAGACTACACATTCTGGTTTGCCGTTAGCTACAGGCTCAAACTGCACAACCCCCCCCCCCCACACACACACACGCACACACACACACACACACACACACACACACACACACACACACACACACACACACACACACACACGTATATTCACTACAGAATACTCACAGCCCACACGAGCTGTGTAGTCACTCTGTGCAGTGACGTTTATTGTCCAGTTGTTGACACAGTGAAACTTTCTGTTGTTGTGGTCACCACGTGTCACTTTCCACGTCATGTCCAGTGTGCTGACGTCATAGGCCCCGCTGACGACCTCAGTGCTGATGTCACTGCCGGTTCCTGTGAACCATCTCAGACGTCCCCCTGGCTGTCCGATGTTAGCAGTGCTACATGTACAAGTGAGTGGCGTGTTCTCGGCAATGAAGTCACTAGGGCAGCTGATAGTGGGGGGAGAAGGACGAGCTGTGAAAAGAAACACCAGAAGACAGGGTCAAGAGACAAACTTTAGATGGACTAAAGCAGACAATAGGAAAATCCAAAACTACATCTTGTCATTAAGCAATAAAGAAATAACTAATGAAGCAATACATAACCCAAACAATAAGAATTCAACCTTCCACATAATATGGGATATTATCCCATCACATATCCTCAGATGCTTTTCAACACGACTTTCATTTCTTAATACCTTAAAAAAATAACAAGAGAAAACACGGAATGAGTAGTACAATCAAAAATTGATCCTGTTTGAAGACAACATTCATTGCTGAATTATATCAGGAATTATAGAAATATTATCTAATCAAAGCCCTGGCATTGCACTATTCGATGTTTATTTCAAAGAAATACAGAGACAAAGAGATGTTTTAATCTTACTGAACAAATTTGTTTTCGACAGAAATGCAGTTTACTCATTACATTGAGTGCACGAACAAAACTACGAAATAAGAAGAAGATAGGACAGCAGAAGAATCTGGTTCAAACTACGAGGAAGGGAGGTAAGGGTTTAAATACATACATTATGGATTGTCTACCTTGAAACGGCTTTTTGTCAATTGATGTGCTGCGTTCTAAGAACTGAACGCGGTGACTGCCTGGGGGACGGGATAGCTCAGTGGTCAGAGCGCTCGCTTTCCCCCAGCCTAGGTTAAGCAGCGTCGAGTGTGGTTGCCAATTGGATGGGTGACCGTTTGCGCGCCTTGGCTTTAGTGCAGTTCCCCCAGTTCACCCAGCTGTAAATGGGTACCTGCCCTCTTTAGGGTCAGGGAAGGTAAAGCAGCGAGGGAGAGGAGATGGGCGCCACCCTCAATATGCTGGCCCCTAGAGAAGCTGACGTCTCTGATGCCTCGCTCCCCAACGACCGCCTAGGTTATGGGACACCTAATCGCATGAAACATGAACCTGTATAAATTGTGCTTGTGAGTGAGATCTAAAGCCTTGAATAATGCAAGAAATGAAACCTTGGATATTTCTTTCAGAATTTTAGCACGTAGATCCTCATAGACAGCGTATTTAGATATGAAATGATGGTCATTTTCGATTTTTTTTTCTTGATAAAGGTAGACACATTATATTCAATGTAACTTTACTGTAACGATGCACAGTATTGTTTAGAGAAGTACATTAAATCTTGATTGTGTTAAGGCAACTTGAAACATCATGTACCCATATCCAAAATATAACTTTCTTTTCTAAAAAAACTGTTTTGAATGTCCTATACATTGTATACCTATCACGATCTCTAACAGCCCCATCCCATTCTTGCCTGAACATGTCAACAAGCCTTTGTTTGAATATATGTTAAAATGTTTTTATATTTCAAAAAACCTTGTCGCAACCAAACTATATTAAAGCCAGCGACACACAGTATCTTTCTAACGTTTGAGGCCCAATGGATTTTCCAAACTTGTCAAGTTCAAGTAGCATTTTATAAGCCTTGCGTGGTAGTCTCTACGTACCCATTTGCAACAGTTTAAGCTGCTAAATAAGTATTCACATACAGTAGATATCTCCCCAAATCCCCATACATCATTTTGTTTGGAGTTCTGACTGGACCACCAAGAAATCTCTTACAAGCGGTCATATGTACAGTTTTCTAAATGCTCTAATCTGTTTAGTCCCCGTACCTCAGGTGAGTATATCAATATTGGTTGGATCTAAGTATTAAAAATCTTAAAGAAGGTACCAGCTGTTATTTCATTTCATTTTAACCAAAAAAAACCCCTCTATTCACCTTTACTACTGCTTTTTCCCTTTAGCTGCTGTGTACCTGTTTTTGCACTGACCATGGTTGTAAAGTTAAGTGCTAGATAGAAATAGCTATTAACCACTTCTAGTCTGCTACCATAGCAAAAAAAAAACAATTTTCACGTCCTCCTAAAAGCTCTTCTTAAAAAAAAGTTACTGCCTTACATTTATTGATATTTGCACACAGTTTCATATCATTATAACAGTTCTTTAAAACAGCTATTTGGTGTTTGAAGTCCACATGGAGTAAAAAACATCAATGGTACATCATTTGCAAATAGTAGAATTAATATTTTCAGTGTGTGTGTGTGTGTGTGTGTGTGTGTGTGTGTGTGTGTGTGTGTGTGTGTGTGTGTGTGTGTGTGTGTGTGTGTGTGTGTGTGTCTGTCTGTCTGTCTGTCTGTCTGTCTGTCTGTCTGTCTGTCTGTCTGCCTCTGTGTGTGTGTGTGAGAGAGAGAGAGAGAGAGAGAGAGAGAGAGAGAGAGAGAGAGAGAGAGAGAGAGAGAGAGAGAGAGAGAGAGAGAGAGAGAGAGAGGAAAGCTGACCTAAAAAATGCCCTTATAGAACATAGACACGTAATCCAAAAAACAGGCACATGAGGCACATAAAAATAATCATGTTGTAGACCATAATCAACAGTAATCACTTTTCCAGCACAACTACGACAACAATTAAGAAAAATGAATAAACAGCAAATGCAAAGGTAAAGCAGGCACAGAGTCAGAAAATGCTAACCGTAAAACATAAGTAGAGAAACGGTCAAACATAAAGAGAAAAGAGATAAAGAAAGAAACAAAAAAAAGAGTAACAGAGAAGCGTTGAATTTCATAACAAAAAGGGAGAAAAAGACGGAGAGATCAGACGGATACAGATATAGACAGAGACAGAGACAGAGAAATAGATAAACAGACGGATGGACGCTCGGAAGGAGAATGAACAGACAAACAGACAACGTTCAAATGTCCTACTGATGGTGATGTTGCCACATGACGCCTGCGTGATTCCAGGGGTGACGGTGACACTACAGGGGTAGGTGCCAGAGGTGTCAGGTAAGGACATGGTGACGTCACACCTTCCTGTTCTGTCAGCAGTATTGCTGGTGTCAGCAGCAGGAGGGCTGAGGTCAGGTGGTGTGGTCTGTCTGGATGGACCCAGCTGACACAACAACATTGTCACACTGGCTAAACAGCTTTAAATTGCTGACACATTGATTTACAGCCCTGACACACTTCTTTGCAACACTGACACACTGACACACTGCTTTACATCACTGACACACTGCTTTACATCACTGACACACTGCTTTACATCACGGATACACTGCTTTACAACACTGACACACTGCTTTATATCACTGATACACTGCTTTACATCCATGACACACTGCTTTACATCACTGACACACTGCTTTACATAACTGACACACTGACACACTGCTTTACAACCCTCAAACACTGACACACTGCTTTACACAACTGACACACTGCTTTACAACATTGAAAACACTGCTTTATAACAATGACAACACTGCTTTACAATATTGACACACAAACAGCACTGCTTTATAACACTGACACACTGACATACTGTTTTACAACACTGACACACTGGCATACTGTTTTACAACACTGACACACTGGCATACTTTTTTTTTTTACAACACTGACACAGTGTTTTACAACACTGACACAGTGTTTTACAACACTGACATACTGTTTTACAACACAGACACACTTTTTTTTACAACACTTACACACTACTTTACAACACTGACACACAACTTTACAACACTGATCCACTGGTTACACTGCTTTACATCCCTGACACACTGACACACAACACATGCACACTGCTTAACAACACTGACACACTGATTTGCAACACTGACACACTAATATGCAACACTTGCACACTGCTTAACAACACTGACACACTCCTTTACAACACCGACACAGTGATTTACAACACTGACATACAGCACTGGCACACTGGTTATACTGCTTTGCTACACTGACACACTGGCTTCTTTGTTTTTCAACCTAAACGACTGTATGGGGTGCACAGAAAGAGAGAGAGAGAGAGAGAGAGAGAGAGAGAGAGAGAGAGAGAGAGAGAGAGAGAGAGAGAGAGAGAGAGAGAGGAGAGAGAGAGAGAGAGAGAGAGAGAGAGAGAGAGAGAGAGAGAGAGAGAGAGAGACAAGACAAGGCAAGGCAAGGCAAGGCAAGGCAAGGCAAGGCAAGGCAAGGCAAAATTCTTTTATTCGAGGGTAATAGATAAGCACTCGTGTGCTTTTTTACATCCAGTCCCCGCCCTTTTCAGGGATAACATCAAGATAAAAAGATAGCCTCAACTAAACAACAATTATAATGATTCAAATACCAAGAGCAAGAAACCATACCAAGTATCAAACAACAGGTAAGAAATAAGACAGAGATACAATATTAAGGTAATGTTATAAAAAGGCACTCATTCAGAAACGAAATATGAAGTAAGAATCAATGATGAATTTGATTTGAATAAGAAAACCAAACAAAAACAAGATAAAGCAAAAACACAACAACAAAAAACAACAACAACAAAAACACAACAACAACAACAACAACAACAACAACAACAACAACAACAGCAATAAAAATCAACTACATTCAGCACGTGATTATTGAATAGTACAAAATGTGAATAAAGTATTTCTCAATATGGATGGTGACATGTTTAGACAACAGGTAGGGGGAAGAGAGAGAGAGAGAGAGAGAGAGAGAGAGGAGAGAGAGAGAGAGAGAGAGAGAGAGAGAGAGAGAGAGAGGGAGAGAGAGAGAGAGAGAGAGGAGAGAGAGAGAGAGAGAGAGAGAGAGAGAGAGAGAGAGAGAGAGAGAGAGAGAGAGAGAAGAGAGAGAGAGAGAGAGTACACAGTACAATTTAAGCCAGGTAGTGTTGCTACAATTATTAACTGACCAATAATATCATCACTTAATACTATCTATCTTTCTAGTTATGCATATATAGAAAATATACCATAATTATGATTAATGTGATGCGAAAAATAAAATATTAAAAACATACCCTTTGAAATCAATTACAACTACACACTGATAAGATACATATAAAAATATTTACACACACACATACACACACATACACACACACACACAAACACACACACACACACACACACACACACACACACACACACACACACACACACACACACACACACACACACACACACACACACAGGAAGAGAGAGAAAAGGGGGAGAACTATTATATCCAGCAGGGTGAGGACTGGTTCGTTAGTTTTGATGCATCAAGTGGATTAGAAGGTGATTTTTGAAGGTCGTCAATGATTGGTGCTTTTTAACTGAATCGGGAAGGGAGTTCTACAGTACAGGGCCTGAGTATAGTAAACTAGACTTGTACAAGTCTATTCTTGGGATTGGGACACTTGGCTTTTCAGTATTTTTGGCATGATTCATTGGGAACTTATCTCTTAAGGATGTGGGGACAGATCCTGCCATTATCTTAAACATCAGGATGCATTTGTTATATTTTAGTCTTTGTTGTAGGGGGAGAATACTTAACTGAGTATAATCCACCTCGGGTAAGGTTGTTTTCTTCAGGAGGATAAGTTTGAGAGCACGTTTAAACAGACTTGATAAGGGTTTCATTGTGTTTGCACTAGCAGAATCCCATAGGGTTGAGGCATAGTCTATTGAGGATTGTATATAAGCTTGAAAGAATAATTTCCTTGAATGGTAGTCAAGGAAGTGTTTAATTTTAGTCAACTGGTATACTCTTTGGGACAAGTATTTGCATAGGTGAGATATGTGGTAGAACCAGCTGAGATTTTCATCGATTGTTACTCCTAGAACTTTGTGATGAGAGGTTTGTTCGATTGCTTCTTTTTTTATATGGATTGGAAACTGTTTATGAGGTAAATTTTGTTGCTTTTGTCTGGTGGTGATAAGCATGCATTTTGTTTTTTGGGGATGAATAGACATGTGGTTCAGTTCTGTCCATTTGACAAGATCATTACAGCTTTGTTGTAATATGGTTGCAAGAGAGTCAGTGTCATTATGGCTTGTATGTATGGTAGTGTCATCAGCAAATAGTTCACATTTGGATGTAATATGTAGAGGAAGGTCATTTATGTATAATGAAAAGAGAATAGGTCCTAGTAGAGATCCCTGTGGTACTCCATAATGAATGGGTTTAAGATTGGATGTGGATGTAGTTGTTGAAACACACTGTTGTCTGTTCTTGAGAGAAGAAGTGAGTAGCTCTAGACTATTTGACGATATATTGTACAGGTCTAGCTTTCTGATGAGAAGTGTGTGGTCAATTGTATCAAATGCTTTTTTGAAATCTACAAATAATACTCCACAAAATTTGTTTTCATTAATATTTGTTAGCCAATTGTCTATGAGACTAGTCAGTGCAGTATGACACGAGTGATTTTGTCTGAATCCTGACTGATTAGGGTGGAGTAGGTTGTTAGTGTCTATATGACTAAGTGTTTATTTATATGTTTTTCCAGGGGTTTTGAAAGAAGGGATATAATAGAGATTGGTCTATAATTTGAGAGAGAGAGAGAGAGAGAGAGAGAGAGAGAGAGAGAGAGAGAGAGAGAGAGGAGAGAGAGAGAGAGAGAGAGAGAGAGAGAACTCGAACTGGAAAGATTTATTCACGAAAAAGTCCATTGGCCCATACATGAAGGGGGTTGCCAAATTGCTTAGTATAACAATACATACAGCAACAAAACATGGCAGTGCGAGGCCATTCCATGCCATGGAAACCACGGCATTGATTAGTGATGTACATCCAAACACGAAACAATTTACTGTCCAGAAGTGTTATGGCATTCCCAGCTTTTGGTTAGTGGAGTCTTTGTAACCTAGCCCAGATAAAATTTAAGTAGGTCACTAAGTGTTGCTAAATCCCTTGAAACACAGGATAGGGTCTCCCTGTGTTGTGTGTTCTGGATTTGCTTCCCATTCAAAACTGGCCAGTTTGACACGTTCCTCTTTTAACATGTTTTTCTCATGCTGTTTGACAAACCAGTACACACATACTGGCTGTGTCTAGTTGGCATGCATACTGGATCACAATGTCATCAGACTCACATGTCACAATATCTTCACCATCTGAGTGATGTAGGACAGATTTTCTTAAGTGTGTATTTCTTTGGCTGTCTCTCAGTCTTTTCTGTACTGATCTATCAGTTAGAGTAGCCACATACTGTTTGACATTTCCTTTGTCGAATGCACCAACAATATTATCAAATCCCATGTCAGGCTGCAAAACACACATATCAGCACAGTCACTACAATCAGGCACGCAGGGGGGTTTTAAATCAACAGATGAAGGCAACCTTACTGATGTTTTTGTGTTGGTGTCTTGTGTGTGTACTGTTGGTAGGTCTACTCTATGCGTATCTGCACATGCTGCATTCTGCTGTTCTACACCACTGTCAGGCAGACTCGAGGCACTGAAGACACAGTCACTTTCACACACAACACTTGCCTGCTTCTCTTTATGCTTTCTGGAGTGCTCCAGATCCCTGCAAATTTGGGAGCAGGATTTTTTTTCTGTAGTATTGTTCTTGCATGCTGCGATTCACTGTTGGATCCGCCATGCTGGTTGACACTGCTGTGTCCAGTGGTTTCAGTTGCAAGACAAAAACCACTCTGTCCCCTTCTCCTGCCACTTTCCAGCTGGAGATTGCATTGTCAGTCAGCAGGGCACCTAAGGTCCTCTCCACAGCCGCTAGAAGTCCAGTAACTGGCATTTTTGAATGAATTACAAGTTTTACTGCTGCTCACAGAAAATGTACATCGCTTCACGTCTGGCGTCTCAGAGAGAGAGAGAGAGAAGAGAGAGAGAGGAGAGAGAGAGAGAGAGAGAGAGAGAGAGAGAGAGAGAGAGAGAGAGAGAGAGAGAGAGACAATGACAATGATAATGACAATGACAATGGTTTATTTGGATATGCTTTACGCCCATTCACAAGGGGACAGAGGGATGGAGACTGGGCACAACACATAAATTGGAAACAAAAATACACTGTCAATGACAGCCCAGATGAACAACATGGCATGGAAATCCACAACATGGGTTTGCAATAATTGAGTAGTATCAATCACAACTATACATGTGATACAAATTATCATCAGATTCTAGTCATTTGTTTATGGTCATACTTATACGACAACATCATCTGTCATGACACAATTTCAGACTGCCATTGGTCATCATTTGAGCGACTATGACACATCTCTACAAACACCATCTTTTCTAACAGGTTTGAAAGTCAATGTCACTTGATTTAGCTTACTCAAAAGATTATCCATTCTATTGTAAAACAGGTCATTGTTTTCCTTTAAGGTGTTCAAAATATCCCCATTCATGGTTTCTTTGTTCTCACATGTCTGCCCCTCAATAAATTCACCTGAATATTCTGTCTCACTCTCTGCACATTCAGAACCAGACACGCTCACTTCTTCCTCACCATCCTCTTTTTCTCTCTCTCACACATCTCCTCTGCCCTTACTCCTGCACTCATGTCATTACTATCACATTCCTTCCCTCCATTTCCAACTTCACCACACAACTGATCACTTTCTATATTGTCAAAGTTGACTGTCATTGTCTGCCGTCTGTGTCATGTTGTGTCAAGTCAATCTGCTGACTGTCAAAACAGCTACTTGAATAGTGAGGGCATGAATTACACTGGGCGCATCAGTTGGAGCATCAATCTGTGCAGGGTTTGCAGCATACACTAGACTGGGTGGTGTAGGTAAAAATAAACCAGGAGACGAAGCCTGTTTGTTTACTTTTTCATCACAGTTTGCTCTGTGTGCTTCTGCACGTTTTTTGTGCAGCACACTTGCGAAAAACATTTTTTGGGATATGACCTTTGACCTGAGGTGACAGGAAAATGGTTGTCAGCTTTGCCTGTTAATCTTAGAATGATAACAGTCTGGTCACCTCTACCGTCCACTTTTAACGAGGACAGTGTCTGTTCTTGTAATGCGGCATTGAGCATTCACTCCAAAGTCACTGGGAGTCCTGTGACTGACATTTTGATGCACAAAAAGAGAAAAAAGCAACACTTTACTCACAGCTCACACAGGAGCCTCTTGCTGGCAGCCAAGCAAGGGAAGACAGAGAGAGAGAGAGAGAGAGAGAGAGAAGAGAGAGAGAGAGAGAGAGAGAGAGAGAGAGAGAGAGAGAGAGAGAGAGAGGAGTCTGAATTGTGGTATTGCTTGTCCTAAAAAGCCAGGAGTTAGTATCAAAGCCCCAAGACGCTCTGTTTACAATTGGGCTTTTTATAGGGGGGCGGGGATGGTGGTGAATGGGAACTGGATTGTAATTCAAGCAAATGCTCATCGGCTGTGTTATGTAGAGTTGGCGCCTAGCATAGAATGAGCATTTTTGTGTATTACACTTATTCGCTGCTCATCCTCGACTTTATTGCTATGTATTTATTTTGTTCATATAAAACTGATGCATTAAAACAAATACTGACATCATTCAGGATAAGTATAACACCTTTCGGATGAAACTTTAAACCGAGGTTCCGTGTGCGAACGCACGCGGAACATCTTGCGCACACATTAAAACCCCGTTCCGCCTTTCGGAA
>CM060346.1:22349664-22367164 GCA_030674155.1 Stramonita haemastoma
CACGGGACCGCTTTTTATGGTGTACTTTTAGGCTTCTATGGCGTACATACAGTAAAGTGGAGCTAGATTTCTAGATCTTTGTGATAAAAAAAAAACCTCCTGAGGTGGTGTCATCTTTTTTTTTCCATTAAAAAAAAACCCAAACAAAACAAAATCATCCATTAAAAAAATAGGCTATTTTTCAGGTGATTGTTCCATAAACTATACATTTATCCAAAACTTTGTCGTTTTAATCACTCTTTTCTCACCTATTAATTGTGTGTTTTTGTTTCTTTTTTCTCCCTAAAATTGATATCACCTCTGATTTTCATTTCATTTTTTTTTTAATTTAAAATTCATTACTCTTATGTTTGATAGAGACCTTGAGGCAATTGGCAGGGGAGACAGCCACATAGAAGATGGTTCCTCCAAACCTGGTGTTACCTTTCTTGTTATGCCATCTTCTCCCACTCTCCACAGGACAAGGTCTGACCATGTTGGAGAGAATAAGTGAATGATGGATGGATGGATGACAAAGGAACGAATAAATGAATGAGTGAACGAATGATAAGCGAACGAACGAATGAACAAATGAATCAATGAATCAACGGACGTTTAAGTAAAAGAATGAACTGGTGAATGAAAAGTTTAAACGAAAGAATGAAAAGAACGAGAGAAATCTGCTGTGACATAAGTGGTACAATATATATATATATATATATATATATATATATATATATATATATATATATATGACTATTTCTCCACTGTTGGCAACAAAAACAGGAAAATGGCTCAATTTCTAAATATTGTGATAAAGGCTTTATTCTGTTAATTTTGAAAAGCCAAATGGTTAAAGATTATGTAGCCATTATCAAAACAGCAGCAGGTGGTTCGTATCTTCAGATATATGCAAATGAAGTCACATGTTCCAAAAAATGTAACAGCATTTCACTGTGACACTGTTGTGCCTATAACTTTAAATGAAAACATGTATTTACAACAAACAGTATTCAGAAGTGAAGTTACTACTTAGTGCCAACCACTAGACACAAAGAAACCAAAAACAATTTTTTAATTATGGGAGTAGGTACCGGCAATAAGTGTGACACTGTAATGCATGTTACAACGGGGTCATGACAATATCACACAGCCAAGACATTCTGGACCAGTATTCAATGAATACCTCAGCATCATTAGTTATTGCATGTAGATTAAAGCCATGGAATGGAAAACAGATTGTGCAAAACACAACTCTGATATGGGCCTTTAAAGTTTGTGTGGTAACATTACACGTGACACCAATTATGACATTTGAATAAAAAACAAAGCAAACTGTTGATGTACAACAATACTTTTATTACAGAATTGATGATTACATGGTCATGAACAGTAACTAACAAGAATTATGATAAAAATTTTCATTTGTTTGTGTACATGGTTCAGAAAAACAAAGAAATATAAAGAAAGAAAACAAAACTTTTCTTCATGTATAAAACATGGTGAACTGACATGAATCATACAAAAGCAATAAAATCAAGACAATAATGAGTGAGTCAGAGTGCACTCTCTGGGTGATCCCAGAAGGTTACACTTGGGGAACACACAACAACACAGTGAGCAGACGAGAAAGTAAGTCTTAATGGTACAAATCATGTGTCACAACACACACACAAAACATTGTATTCAATCAAAACAATACAGCAGAAAGGCACAAGCATCAGTACAAGAAGCATAAATCAATGTAAGCTGATGAAGAGCACTCCTGTTAGTACTTCTTAAGTTTTGTCCACTATTTAAAAATCTCCCATGTGTGTGTGTGTGTGTGTGTGGTGTGTGTGTGTGTGTGTGTGTGTGTGTGTGTGAGAGAGAGAGAGAGAGAGAGAGAGAGAGAGAGATGAGGAGAGAGAGAGAGATGAGAGAGAGAGAGAGAGAAACTCTTCTTTATGTGGTGTGTGTGTGTGTGTGTGTGTGTGTGTGTGTGTGTGTGTGTGTGTGTGTGTGTGTGAGCAGAGAGAGAGACAGACAGACTGATACAGAGAGAGAGACAGACAAACACACACACACACACACACACACACACACACACACACACACACACACACACACACACACACACACAGAGGGAGACAGAGAATTGTGTGTATGTGTGTTGGGAGGGAGTGGAGACATAGTGGGGGGGGGGCAGGGAAGAGAGAGAGAGATGGGTGGAGTGGTGGTTGGAAAGAGCTAACAGCTCTGGTACCATGACAACTTACAGGCACCTGCCGAAAACAAGGTAATAATTGGGGGGGAGGGGGGGGGGGAGAAAGAGAAGTGTGGCCGTGGATGGTAGGCTGTAGAGAAAGAGGAAGGGTTCAACAGGTCAGTGTTGACAGCTCCTGTCACTGTCTGCTCTTTCCCGACGACGTCACAGACTGAATGGAGGCAACGTTACCCAACAATCTTCAAACTGATTTTGTTTCTCTTCTTATGTTTATTGGCCAATGTACAACCGCTGAATATGATAAAATATGCAAGATAATGTAAAGAAAAGTTCAACAGATGGTGCCAGTAAAGAAATATGAAATGAGAGCAAACCTTCATTTCATATGACTCCTTTTTACATTTCCACACATCTCATTTTTGTCAACCACATCAACACAACAGACTCACAGAACAAAGAATACTGACACAAGAACATGCATAAACATATTATTTGCCTAATCCATTACAAATTCAGAGAAGTACACTTACCAAAAATAACTATTTTGCTGATTTGTCCTCAAGACTATTGTTCCACACACACAAGTAACAGTGCACTTCCAGCAGAGAGAAGGTGAGAAGGTGTGACACAGCACTCATTTTTACCTAATACGTCACTTTCTCCCGTCAAATTCGCAGAAAAACGTCACAGACGCGTGTTCTATTCCACAATTCATCGAGGCAAACAGCAAACAGTGGACTGCCCTGTGTGATATATTTTTGCTAAGCACATTAATTCTGCCAGTAACGTGTATATGATCTGTGACGCAAAACGGATTTTTTTAGACTACATTTACTCATTTGATTTCAAGCATGAAACTGCAGCTTGATATTAATTTTCGCTCGATAAATAATCGATTTGTAACCAAATTTTGTGCAATTATCGTCTGCTGACTTGGTGCTGAAAGCAAAAAGTTGGTCATGATCTGTGACGTGGCTGGTAACGTAGAAACCCGAAATTCACAGTCTTTGTTTGTCAAGAAAACTATTTAAAAACACCAGTTCTTTACGTGAGTATTTCAATGCATCTTTAATCTTTAGTTCTATGAAAGAATTTTTGACTAGGGGTTACGATCTTTGCAGTAGTGAACTTTAGAAGCGAGTAGGGGTAAGCGTTCCGGTTTTTCGTCGCCATTTTTAGGCCATTTTCGCCAGAAATTTCTCTCTCATAAACATAATTTTCTGTTCTGGGTCTTGTTTCTGCTCGCACTGTTTCCTTGATATATGTGAAATGTATTGAGTGATGATAAATGGTTCAAACATTTTGTTTAAGTGTAATGGAAAGTTTTAGAGGGTGACCCCCCAATGACCCCAACAGTGGAGAAATAGTCATATAGATAGATAGATAGATAGATAGATAGATAGATAGATAGATAGATAGATAGATAGATAGATCGATATATATTATATATATATATAAATATATAAATATATACATATATATATATTATATGTGTGTGTGTGTGTGTGTGTATGTATGTGTGTATATATATATATATATATATATATATATATATATATATATATATATATATATATATATATATATATTTGCCCTAAGCTGCAGCAATGCACTTTGACATTCCATTCAAGCCACAACCGGAACACTCAGCTTACAAAAGAAACATTGCAGCGTCGATGTTCATATTATGCCTTTTTCCCCTTTTCTTCTTTTTTTTTAAACAGTTTTTTTTTTATCTTTTAAACTGTGATTTGTTCCATAGGCTAGAATAAATGACTGGGCATCTGTTTTACTGTTACAGCTGAATGTTGTATTTGTTAAATTAATGGGAAATTTGGTAATGGGGAATTGATTGTACTGTGACACACTGTGTTTTTTTTTCTAATCAGATAGCATTCACTGAAGGTCCTTCTTAAAAAAATAAATGAATAAACAAGTGATTGATACAGGTATGCAGATACACGAATGAATAAAGGATATCAATCAATCAATCGGTTGATCCATTTTCAATAGCCTAGATAAATGAATGAATAAACAATACTAATCAATCCACCAATCAACTGATCCATTCTCAACATCCTGCAGAAACGTTCATTTTAGTAGTGAGAAGTGAAAATGTCACATTCAGGCAATCTTAAGACATACAAATCATTTGACCACTTTACGTGTACTGTCCCAAAGCATAGTAAAAGAGATCAAACATCAAAGTCTGTTGTTGTTTTTTTCTCTTAATGCTATGTGCTTGAACTTTTTTAAAAATTTGCACGCCATACATAAGCAACTGTGACTGAATGCATTGGTACAAATGAAATCCACATTATTATAATGACGAAATGGGCACTGCACAGCTGTCAGTTTCCCCTACCTTCAGCTCCTCTCAGCTGCTAATTTTTCCATCCCATCCTAGCCCACATGGGGGGGCCAGTCTGGTGCTAATTATAGCAGGAATTGACCAACACTTGGACTAGGTAAAAGTAAGGGGCCTGCTAAATTTAGCGCTCTTGACAAGAGTGATGTTGGATTTGTGCACTGTGACTGATGCCCACAGCTGTATGCCATTCCAGACATTCAGCCCCAGCCGACCAACACCACTGCACCAGCTTCCACCCTCCAGCAGCCAGACAGTGCACAGGATGCAGGACCACAGAGCCAGAACGGAGAACCAGCCCTGGCCACAGCCCCGACCCCTGGAAAGGAAGGGACAGCCGCACCAAGCACCCCTCACCTCAACATACCACCCCCCAACTTCCCCATCGTGCTGAAGCCGAAGACGAACGTGAACCTGGAGGACATTTTCCAGCAGATCCTCAAAACCCAGCAGGCCAAGCAGAAGTCTCTGCTGGATGCTCAGCAAGGCGGTGGGGGGGACGCACCGGGGCCCCTGACGGAGCAGGGCGGACTGACAGGAGGTGAACAGAACAACCTTCTGTCCCAGCCGGACCAGCCACAAGCAGAGACCCCCCCACCTAATAACCCAGGAGCGGCCCCTGAGCAGCAGCCAGGACAGCAGGAGACCGGGAACTTCCAGATAGAGAACTCGGTTGAAGGCACCCTTCCTCCCCCGACAGTTTGGGACGTGAACATACCGCCTGTGGCCACGAACAAGCCTGAAGTGGCAGACGGCAAGGAGACCAAAGACCAGCGACTCTTCACCAATGACACCCTGAGCAACTCCCGCGCCAGACAGACCCTGAACAGCATGAAGTTCGCCACGCTGGCCGTCTTCATGGCCATGATGGCCGTGGCCGTTCTGGTGATGGTGGTCATCTCCACGCTCAGCAAACGTCGACGAAGGCAGTATGACCGCTGCCGGGCCTGGGGATGACTGTGAACTGCGCAGCAACTTCCAACTGGTCAACCAAGATGAGCGTTTGGGGATCCGAACTTCTTCCAATTATCTCATGTAGAGTTTGTTCGGTTTTTTGGAGTTTTTTTTTTCTGTCTGATGTCTTGTTTGGTTTCCTTGGAGTTTTTTTCTGTCCAATGTCGTGTTTGGTTTCCTTGGAGTTTTTTTTTCTGTCTAATGTCCTGTTTGGTTTCCTTGGAGTTTTTGTGTTTGATGTCGTGTTTGGTTTCCTGGAAATTTTCTGTGTAGTGTAGTGTTTGGTTTCTTGGAGGTTTTTTTGTCTGATGTCGTGTTTGGTTTCCAAGAGTTTTTTCTGTCTGATGTCGTGTTTGGTTTCCTAGAGTTTTTTTCTGTCTGATGTCGTGTATGGTTTCCTGGAGTTTTTTCTGTCTGATGTCGTGTTTGGTTTCCTATAGTTTTTGTGTCTGATGTCGTGTTTGCTTTCCAGGAGTTTTTGTGTCTGGTGTAGTGTTTGCTTTCCTGGACTTTTCCAATAGTGTATTTAAAATTTAAAAAAAAAAGCTTTTCCAAGTATGTGATGTAGGGGGGGGGGGGGGGGCGGGGGGAGGGGAGGTTGTTCTTTTTGACTTTTCTAAATATCTAATATAGTGTTAAGTTATCTGGACTTTTTCTAAATATTTGCTTTAGTGTTAAGTTCTCTGGACTTTTCGTAATCTCTGAAATATTAGTTGGTTATCTGGACTTTCCTAAATACCTGATAGTGTTTGGTTATCTGGACTTTAAATATATGATAAGTGTTTTGTTACCTGAATGTCCTAAACATCTGATACAGTGTTTGGTTATGTGAACTTTCCTGCATATCTGAAACAATGTTTGGTTATCTGAGCTTTCCTAAAACTTAATAACTGAAACAATGTTTCGTTATCTGGACTTTCCTAAATATCTGAAACAATGTTTGGTTATCTGGACTTTCCTACATATCTGAAACAATGTTTGGTTATCTGAACTTTCCTAAATATCTGAAACAGTGTTTGGTCATATGGACTTTTATAATTCAATATCTGAAACAGTGTTTGGTTATATGGACTTTTATAATTTAGTATCTGAAACAGTGTTTGGTTATATGGACTTTTATAATTTAATATCTGAAACAGTGTTTGGTTATCTGGACTTTCCTAAATATCTGACACAATGTTCGGTTATCAGGACTTTTACCAGATGTATTGTTTTTCACTCTGGACATCTGGATTTTTGTTATGAGTATTTTTCACACGCCCACATCTGCAAACATTGGTTTTGTCAAATTTCATGTACCCCTTGTTTTTTTTTTCTTGAAATAAAATCTTGAATCTTGTAAACTCTTAGAAATGAAGTCTTCTACAATTCATAGACATGCACAGGAAAATTGAGCTTGATAATTATATATGAAGCACCATGAAGTGGAAATCGTTAGAAGTGGAGATAAACCAAACGTCTTTACTTTCTTAGCGATTGCCCAATGTGCCAGCCTCCCTGCATCCAGTGAGAAAAAAGGTTCCTGTTTTTTCTACCTAACTATAATAGACTCAGATTATTTTTTTATATGGTCCTGATAATTATATGGTTCAAAGAATATGTTTTACATGGTTTCACAAATAAAGTCAACCTTGCTTTTTAAAAAAATTAATGATATATACCTTTCTCTTGATTTCTGAGATGTTACATTGAATAAAATCTATTCTTTTCAGCAATCTAGTGAATGCAGTTCTCTTTTTTGTTTGTGTTCTGTTTCTGTGTTTAAATGTTATGTTGGTTGTTGCCGTCTTGCAATATAAGTACACATCATTTCTTAACAAGATTGTTTTATCACTGCACATTCACACTATGGAATGATTGTTCAAGAGTTTTCCTTTCATCTCAACTTTAGTACAGACCTGTCTTGTTTGTTTAGTAAATGCGTTTGCTTGTTTGTTTGCTACATGTGTTTGCTTGTTTGTTTGCTATATGTGTTTGTTTGTTTGTTTGTTTGCTATAATATGTGTTTGTTCGTTTGTTTGCAATAAGCGTTTGTTCGTTTGTTTGCTATATATTTGTTTGTTTGCTATATGTGTTTGCTTGTTTGTCTGCTATATGTGTTTGCTTGTTTGTTTACTAAATGCGTTTGCTTGTTTGTTTGCTATATGTGTTTGCTTGTTTGTTTGCTATATGTGTGTGTTTGTTTGTTTACTATAATTATGTGTTTGCTTGTTTGTTTGCTCTCATGTGCTTGTTTTTTTGTTCGTTTACTATATTTGTTTGATTGTTTGCTGTTTATGTTTGCTTGTTAGTTTGCAAGGATGGCAGGAACACACAATGAACACATGTTTGTGACCAGCAAAGATGGCAGGTACACACAATGAACACATGTTTGTGATCAGCAAAGATGACAGGTACACACAATGAACACATGTTTGTGACCAAGCAAAGATGGCAGGTACACACAATGAACACATGTTTGTGACCAGCAAAGATGGCAGGTACACACACAGAACACATGTTTGTGACCAAGCAAGGATGACAGCTACACACAATGAACACATGTTTGTGACCAGCAAAGATGGCAGGTACACACAATGAACACATGTTTGTGACCAGCAAATATGGCAGGTACACACAATGAACACATGTTTGTGACCAGCAAATATGGCAGGTACACACAATGAACACATGTTTGTGACCAAGCAAGTATGGCAGGTACACTCAATAAAAAAACACATGTTTATGACCAAGCAAGGATGACAGGTACACATAGCAAAGAACATGTTTGTGGTGGCAGTACACATATCAAACACACGTTTCACTTCCAGGCACAAAAACCTGTGTTGATATGTGGACTGTGTGCACATGAGAGTGGACGAGCGTCTATCGTGAGATAGCAGACATCACTACAGACACTGTCTGCTCTGTGATGGGAAGTAGAAAACCACAATGATGTGCACTGAAAGGTATCCGAATGAACAACATCGCATGTCAAAATAGGAATGATCATGTTTCAAGCTCACATGCAATGCTTGAATTTCTCTTTCTATGAGATAATACAGTGTTTTTGAATTGAAAGTGAGGTTTTCAAATGGATTCGTTTTCATGTTGACTGTTGGGTTTTAGTTGATGTTGATGTTGTGTGTGTGTATGTGTGTGTGTGTGTGTGTGTGTGTGTGTGTGTGTGTGTGTGTGTGTGTGTGTGTGTGTGTGTGTGTGTGGTGCAGTACCTTTAGTTTAACGTCTATTCATATTTAATGATTTTAGACAACAACATTAAAAAGGGGGAAGGGGTGGCGATGAACTAGATTTGAAATTCCAAAGTAACAAGAACAATTAAACCATATCTGAAAACAATGTCTAATAACATTAGGGAATCCAAACAACTGTAACATACAGTAAATACTGAATTACCGGATTTATTGGTAACGCTAAAATGGTATCCAACAATAGCAATGGTTCAGATAAAACTTAGTCCAGTGATAAACTGGACACAGCATGTAAAAATGATTTTAAATGTCCACACTGAATATGATATGACTACTTGTGTAACTTATTACCACAAATTCAGTTTACATCCTTCGAGTATTTTGTTCTAAAAGCATTTAATTCAAATCTGTAAATGAGGGATTACACATTTCTGTGATTATACCAACCAGATACTTTGCCAGAAATTAAGGTAATTTGAACATTTCACTATATTGCTTGTACGAATATCATTAAGACCGATGGCCAGAATTGCTGATTTCAAGCTTGCATTTTGCAGCAGGTGTGTGTGTGTGTGTGTGTGTGTGTGTGTGTGTGTGTGTGTGTGTGTGTGTGTGTGTGTGTGTGTGTGTGTGTGTGTGAGTGTGTGTGTTTTCTGTTACTATCTCATTATCTCTGACCTTTCTGCCCTGCTGTTTTCTTTGTGGGGATACCGGAGGCCTTTCAGTATCAGTATACGTAGTGCCCCCCCCCCCCCCCCCCCCCCTCCACCTTCTGGAGGTTCTGTGCTAGAAATTTCTTCTTCTCTGTCCCTCTCTTTGCCTTGTTATTTTCTTCCTGCCATTTCCTCCTTCTCTGTTTTCTGCCTTCTTGGTCCATTCTCCTGCCTTTTTCTATGTGTGTTCGTACAGGGAGCTTCGGTCTATACTTCCATCTGAACGATTTTCGGGGAGTGTATTCAGTAATTCTAGCAAGAAAAAAATCTTTCTAGGGGATCTCAGTGTTGGCTAGAACCCACATAAAAATGAATGTATAAAAGAATAACGACTGAATGAATGCTCTTTGACAGACAATGGTAAAAAAAGGTTTCAGCCAAGTCCGCTTGTGCCATCTGTAATTGTAAACACACACTTATTAAAACAACCAGTACAGCATGAAGAAATAAGGAAGAAAAAACAATAACAATATTCCCCCGTCGACATCACTAAGTAAAACGTGATAAACAATCATAATTGTTATTAAAACTACAGCGGACAAGACTTTCGAGATATTTTTTTTTTAAACACACTACAAATGCCGCGTGCTGCAAGACTTGTATCACAAAATTATATCTGAATATAATCGATAACTTTCCCAGTGGTAGTATATTTTGCAGTGTGTTGGAAGAGCATTCCATAGGTGTGGATCTGACAAACCTAGCTGGATGTATACGGATCAATACACGGGCAGGGAGGATAGTTTTTTTCTGAGGTTGCTTTGTTTATGACTCCAGTATAGATAGGGGGAGCTGGCGTAGTTAATAAGGTCGTGCATTGAATCTGTTAACATCAATAGAGAGTTGTTTGGGTTCTCTGGTGAAAGTGTATAGAGTGTCTTTAGTTTGTCCTCTCTTGTAATAGGCAGGTCGGGGCGAAAAAGTGTCATCATCGCTCTTTCGTGGAAATAATTCCCCTCTCTCTCTCTCTCTCTCTCTCTCTCTCTCTCTCTCTCTCTCTTCTCTCTCTCTCTCTCTCTCTCTCTCTCTCTCTCTCTGTCTGTCTGTCTGTCTGTCTGTCTGTCTGTCTGTCTGTCTGTCTGTCTGTCTGTCTGTCTGTTTCTCTCTCTCTCTCTCTCTCTCTCTCTCTCTCTCTCTCTCTCTCTCTCTCTCTCTCTCTCTCTCTCTCTCTCTCTCTCTCTCTCTCTCTCTCTCTCTCCTTTCTCCCCCCCCTCTCTCTCTCCATAGCGAGTGCCTGGTCTTCGTCTGTGCTTGTGATTTTTTCAGGAGGTTTACCTATTGGCCTCAGCTGACATAATTATGCCAACTTCAGAAAAGCCCATTTTTGTACATGTTGCAAGCTTGGTCTGTCCATGCACGTTTCTGTAACCCACCAGACACTGGCCTGAATGACATGATCTTTAATGTGCATATATAATGTGCTTCTGTATGTGTATATACACGTAGAGAATTGATGTCGCAGGTTTGCACATGAAGTTGACCTAGGAAAATCTTTTAATCCCTATCCTTAATTCAACAGACACCGCCGCCGAGATTCAAACCCATGACTTCATGGACCCATGGGATTGGAATTAAACGGTCTCAACTACTCGGCTATTGCGTCCGTCGTGGAGAGAGGTCATTAATTATGTCGACATTGCAGCCTGCATCTCATATTATTGATAGAAATTTTGATATGAGACAGTTTATGCAACCAACCCCCCCAAAAAAAACAACAACAACAAATATTTGATACATCAGAACTGCATGTCTCTTTTCATTTGAAATTAAAACTACCATGAAGGATATTTGTTTTTTTTAATTTGAAGGCAGATTGTACAATTTGTGAAGAAACGGCTGCCATCTCAGTTTAACACCTATACAAGTTATTAACAAGCTTTGCTTGAGTGCCTGTTCAACCAAAGCATCATTTTAAAGAAAGACTAACCAAAGGGGAGCTGTATATATTTTTGGAGAGTTGCTATTGCTATCGATTTTTAGATTGGGTAGGATGCGTTTTATAGAGTTCGAGAACCACCGGTCATCTGCTTATTAATTTTAAGACGTTTCTGTAGATAATTATGTGTCCTTTTGTTTGTGTACAATCTCCAGTGACCTAAACTGATAAATAAATTGTCTGATGGGTTGTGGCAGAGTAGGAGACGATGGATAAGAAGAAGCAGAAAAACTGACAAGTTTCGATGTTAATATTGATGTAGTATCAGTGAATGAGAGGATAAGCTGAGGCATCTCCTGCAACGTTAAGATGATGCACTTGTGAGAACTCACGACAAATAAAAATTTGCTCGAAACAAATTCTACACAAAAAAAACCCACTGTCACACATGGAAACAAATTTGTATGTTTGCAGACATTAAAAGCTCAGATAGCACTGTGTATTTGTCACTTTGGCAAAAAAAGTCCATATTTTCCTAGAGATAAATTTGCCATCACTGAAAACCATATATACAATGCAAGGTAATGTGCCCTCGTGTCTCACCCCTGCACACACACACACACACACACACACACACACACACACACACACACACACACACACACACACACACACACACACACACACACTGTATATTAAAAAAAAATCTTTTCAGAGCAGTCAACACTGAACACCATCAAAGTAACCCAGTAATAGAACAGGTTTACTTCTGCTGGCGAACTAATGTCGACCTGACTGTTGTAGCTTCCTGTGAACTGTGAACTGTGAAGTGAGGTGTAACAAAGCCATAGAGAGTGTGGATGGGTGCAGGGAGATCAGGATGATTAGTGTGTGGGTAGCAACACTGGGAGACTGGAGATAACGACACAGAAAAGTAAAAGCAGACAATAGGTAATCGTTTTGTAAAAATGCAATAAATGCTTTGTATTCTAAGTTGTGCGACACAAATATATTGCTGTCTGGAATTTGGAAACGTTTGCTCAATAATAATAACCCCCCCCCCCCCATACCTTTTGCATATCCATCAATTCTGAACTCTATCTCAGAGTATCGTCAGTAAGTCTGATTGTGTAAAAAATAGAGTATATTCAAAATCGAATTTGTAAAAGAAAAAAGTTACTTTTATTTCTCAGGTTCTGGAGTGAGAATGGCCATAGGCACTACCATAATCAATACAGTGAGGTCAATGACAATAGCACCCTCAGCTACACTTTTGCTTCAGTTCTGTACCATGTTGTCAGTTTAACAACAGGATACAACACTTGAGAAAAGGTTTAGCTCAATTGGTTTGGGTTCCTTGGTAATCTGCTGCAAGCATTTTATTATCGTTCTGCATCACACTTTGGGTGGAAAGCCTTTTTCTGTAACACTGTCAGTGTTCACCCTCTATGGGGTTCCATTCCTGTGTCTTTGACAGATCTGTCGTGTGTATGTTTAGCAGATCTTACTGAAAACTATTTCCCCCTTTGTTTATTTTATGTAAGGAGGCCCTTAAAATATAGCATGGTGGTTAGGTCAGCATTATTGTATAGGTCATGAGATATAGCATGTTGGTTAGGTTAGCATTCTTGTACAGGCCATGATATATAGCATGCTGGTTAGGTCAGCATTGTTGTACAGGTCATGAGATATAGCATGTTGGTTTAGGTCAGCATTACTGTGCAGGCCATTATATATAGCATGCTGGTTAGGTTAGCATTATTGTACAGGTCATGAGATATAGCATGTTGGTCAGGTCAGCATTATCATACAGGCCAAGTATAGCATGTTGGTCAGGTCAGCATTATCATACAGGCCAAGTATGCATGTTGGTTAGGTCAGCATTACTGTGCAGGCCATTATATATAGCATGTTCATCAGGTCAGCATTATTATACAGGCCAAGTATAGCATGTTGGTTAGGTCAGCATTACTGTGCAGGCCATTATATATAGCATGCTGGTTAGGTCAGCATTACTGTACAGGCCATTATATATAGCTTACTGGTTAGATCAGCATTACTGTACAGGCAATGGTATATAGCATGTTGGTTAGGTCAGCATTATTGTACAGTTCATGATATATAGCATGTTGGTCAGGTCAGCATTATTTTACAGGCCAAGTATAGCATGTTGGTCAGGTCAGCATTATTTTACAGGCTAAACACTGACTAGAAGATTTGTCTTGTGGTTACAGCTGAGGGTCTGTTTGAAAAGATTTCCCCTGGAAGTTTTTTTATACTGACCATTTTCTTCTGAAGGTCTTTTTGATGCTGACCATTTCCCCTGAAGGTCATTTTGATATTGACCATTTCCCCTTGGAACCATTTTGATACTGACCATTTTTCACAGCTGTCTACAAGGGAAGCAGAAAGTGAGTTGAACAAAACAGACCTGACGCAGAAGTACCAAAGCAGAGACAAGGCAGCCGGAATGACGTGGGCCGAGCTGAAGAGGAACTCCCAGAACCGAATTTGTTGGAGGGGTGTTGTTGCAGCCCTTTGTTCCTTTGGAAATTCATAGGCAGAAATCAGGTCTTTTTGATACTATTTTCCCTAGAGCTCTATTTCATACTGATTAGTCTGTCCTAAAGGTCTTTTTGATACTGAATATTTTCCCTAGAAGTCATTTTGATACGAACTATTCTTTCCAAGAGATCATTTTGATATTGACCAATTTCCTTAGAGCTGTTTTCGATTCTAACCATTTTCCTTACAGGTCTTTTTGATGCTGACCACTTTATCCTGAAAGTAATTTTTTTTGCTGCATTATGCTCTGTGATGTTCCGTTCATACTGCTCCTCCTATGCCACTCATGTCAATCTCTCCATCCCAGCCACAGCAAGATTTGTTATGTAGCATCCCTAGGGTTGGAAGTCCATAGGCTGCCACTGGGTCACTAGCCAAAGGGGACCTGCATTGCTGCCTGGTTACTTTTGGTGGTATTCAGTGGCGCTTGTTATGAGGTAACATATGCAAAGACACCACCTTCTAACGATAGCATTAGTTCAGTTGCCGAGCCAGACTCAGTGAGACACCATCCACAGTGGCAACCGTAACAACATCCCTCCCATGGAACCTCAAACCTCAAAGGCTTTAACACAGACTCACCACAAGCACAGAAGGGTAAAAATAGAAACCAAATGTGACGTCACCATGAGACCAGAGCATCCAGGCTATCAAATCAGAGGAATTTTCTTTTTTTATTGCATGGTGATCAATGATAAGAAGGATGGTGTAATGATGCTGCTATGGAAGTGCTCATGCATTGAGTCTACTTGACAGATTTGTGCTCTACACTTACTATCTAAAAATGTCTTGGCATCAACTGGTCAGTATTTTCCATGGGAAAATTGTCAGTATAAATATGACCTCCAGGCCAAAATGGCTAGTAACATTATTATATCAAAGGGAAATGGCCAGTATCAATATGACCTCCATCAGAAAAAAGTCAGCATGAATATGACATCCCGAGAATTTTTTTAATATCATTATTATCTCAAGGAAAATAGTTGATATCAATATAATCTCTTAAGGGCAGTATGGTTGATATCAAAAATGACCTCTAAGAAAAATTGTCAGTATCCAAATTAACCTCTAAGGGGAAAATGGGCTAATATGAATATGACCTTCAAGGGAAAACAGTCACTATGAAAATGACCTGTGGGGGAAAATGTTCTGTGTCAATTTGACCTCTAGGGGAAAATAGCCAGTGTCAATTAGACCTGTAAGGGAATCTGGTCACTATCATTATTAGCATTCTCTAGGGGAAAATGCTCAGTATCAATTTGACCTCACAGGGAAAATATCCACTATCTATTTGACCTCCTGGGGAAAAAAGCCAGTATGAATATGACTGCCAGGGATAAATGGCCAGTATCAATTTGACCTCTAGGGGAAAAAAGCCAGTATGAATATGACTGCCAGGGATAAATGGCCAGTATCAATTTGACCTCTAGGGGAAAATAGCCAGTATGAATATGACTGCCAGGGATAAATGGCCAGTATCAATTTGACCTCTAGGGGAAAATAGCCAGTATGAATATGACTGCCAGGGGTAAATGGTCAGTATCAATATGACCACCAGGGGTAAATGGTCACTATCAATATGACCTCCAGGAGAAAATGGTCACTCACTCACTCACTCAGTCCCATGTCCCAAAGGACGTAGGGGGACATGAGAGAAGACGGAACAGAGATCTTTTTCCATGCTTCATGATTCTGTGTGGCTAGTAGGAGGTGTTGCAGGGGTTGGGCGGTCCAGTCTTTGATGTTGTCAACCCATGATTTCTTTTGGTGGCCTCTTCTTCTCTTGCCCTCAACTGTTCCTTGCAGGATGGTTTTTGCTAGGGTGTTGTGTCTTGTGGTGTGACCAAACCACATCAGCTTTCTCCTCTTTATGGTGGAGAGCAAAGGCTCTTGGGGCCCACACGCTTTTTGATTTCTTCTTTCACATAGTTATTGGTCTTGTGTTCTTTGTATGATATTTTGAGGAGTCTTCTGTGGCACTTGTTCTCGAATGCTTGGATTTTCCTCTCTAACTCTGCTGTCAGAGTCCATGATTCACAGCCACATAGGAGGATAGATATCACAAGGGATTTGTAAAGGTGGTATTTGGTGCAGAAGCTGATGTTGTTGCTTCTGATGATCTTCTCGAGTCTGACTAGAGCAGATGTTGCTGTTGCAATGCGAGCTTTCATTGGTCAGTATCATTATAACTACAGGGGAATGTGGTCAATATCAAAATAACTTCCATGGAAAAATGATCAGTATCAATAACACCTTCACAAGCTGCTTTGGGGCAGTCGTTAGCACCTTGGGTTATGAACTGGAAGGCTGTAGGTTCAAATTCCATAAGATTCAGAGGGATGTTTTAGACTCTGGCACGTTCCTACCCAAAGTGAGTGTGCTGTGGAATCAGTGGGAAGACTGCAACCACACAGTCAAGCTCCATCCACTTTACTGATGAGTTTTGGGAGTGCTGCTCAAATTACCTGACCAACACTTCACTTAAGTGTGTAAATTCCTTCGTTCTGATTTTTTAAGTGTGTAAATTCCTTCGTTCTGATTTCGCGTGTTCATTCCTTTTTCTAATTTAGTGTATAAATTCCTTCGTTCTGATTTGGCGTGTTCGATCTTTTTTTTAATTTAGTGTGTAGATTCCTTCGTTCTGATTTGGTGTGTTTGTTCACTTATTCTGATTCGCTGCGTTTGTTCACTCATTCTGATTACAAAGTGTTGATTCCCTTAATTCAATTACAATGTGATTGTTCCCTTAATCTTAATGAGTTTTACTCAAATTGGCTGTGTTTCTTCCCATGTTCTAATTTGGCTGTGTTAATTCCCTTGTTCTAAATTGACTGTGTTAATTCCCTTGTTCTAATCTGACTGTGTTAATTCCCTTGTTCTAATCTGACTGTGTTCCTTCCCTTGCCCTGATTGGGCTGTGTTAATTCCCTTGGTCTGATTTAGTGTTTTATTCCCTTGTTCTGACTTTGTTATGTATAGCTTAAATAACAATCTTTTGTTCCAGCTGATGTAAAGAATCCTTGACAGAGTTGCCGCCGATGCTGCTAGTTGCTGCTAGTTGATGCAGTCGAAGTGCCTGTATGATCTTGGACTGTGTTTAAGTTATTTGCGTGAAATGTGGGATCCTGTCTCAGTGGGGGGACGCATGTCACAAGAGTACTGCTAGTCATTACTTGTTTTCTTTTTCTTTCTACATGTGTCATTGTTTCCCTATCATAATTTTGCCAGGGACAACTCTGTCATTGTCATGGCTTCTTTTACGCGCGCTAAATACGTCTTGCACACGGGACCATGGTGTATCGTCTCACCCAGACAGACTAGCACACAGACCACTGCTCATGGTCCAGTCTATTGGGGAAAAGTTTTGAGCACAAAACGGGGATCAGACCACCACACACTTCAACCAAGACTCTCTGCTTTCTAGGCAGGTGCTTTACCTCTAGACCATTGATACACTTAATATATCAGTCATGAAATCATTTCAGTGCACGACTGTTTCCACGGTGCTGATGCCTGTGCCTCCCTGAGGCCTGTACAGCTGTCTCCTGGGGAGCAGATGGAGCAGAGCAACAAGAAGCACCACCACAGCAGATCCAGCTGACAAACTCCCTCCTGAATTTGGCCCCAGTCAGGCAGTAGAGAAAAAAG
>CM060346.1:22377164-22382164 GCA_030674155.1 Stramonita haemastoma
ATTCTTATCTTTCCAGATGGTGTTTAGTTTTGACCGTGCTGTTATTGTCTAAGCAAATCCTGCACACTACCTCTGGCTTGGACCCCTTGTCTGATACAACGTCTCCTAAGTACTTGAAGCTTTGAACTGTCTACAGTCTCTGGTCAGTAACCCTGATATCAGTGCTGATGCCCTTGGTGTTATTGGTCATCAGATTGGTCTTCTCTCCACTGATTTCCATGCCATATGTTTTAGAGGCCTTGTTCAGGTGTTCTGTTAGGCTGGGAAGCTCTTGCTCTGATCCTGCTAGTCCGTCAATGTCATCTGCAAAGCAGAGGTTGTGTTCGTTCTGGATTCTGACCTGCCACAGTGGAGCTGTCGCTGAACAAATGACCTTCTGGCGCGAATTCCATAATCGACACCGACTGACGGAGGCCTCCCCCACTGCATTAATTGATGATAACAATGATGATAATAATGATAATTATGATCAACAAAAAAATCATCATCACCATCATCGGCATAATCATCATAGTCATCATCATCCTTATCATCCTCATCATCAGCATCATTTTGATGATGAGGATCCAATTCAATCCATTTATGTTGCTTACAGCCCCGCCGGCCACATAGGCCACATCAGAGCTGTCAGCTCGTCATATTTTAAAACTCGTATGCGACTATATACAGTTTAAAACGGGGTATAAAACCAACTCGACTGTCCTTGCTTGTATCGACGCCCCGGCCAAGCATAAGGGTCAGCCTTGGACGGCCACCGCGTCGTGGGAAAACCCACTTTAATCACACTTAAAACGAGATAAAACCAAAACCTCATGATGAGGATGATGAGGATAACAGCATCATTACTATTTTAACGGACCATTTATCTTGCGCATTTCTCCAGGATATCTGCTCAAAGTGTGTCAGTCTGACACGTGTTGTGTCTCAGTGTCATCAGATTATCGGGCCGACAGCTCCATATCAGTATGGCTGGTAGATCTGGAGTGGAATAGACTTAAAAAAACAAAAACAAACTAAAATGTTTTCTCTTTTCCCGCTCCCCTAACACACACAAACACACACACACACACACCAACACACACACCACACACACACACACAGACACACACACACACACACACACACACACACACACACACACACACACACACGCGCGTACACGCACACAACACACGCACACAAACACACACACACACACACACACACACACACGCACGCACACACACCACCACACACACACACAACAACACACACACACACACAAACACACACACACACGACACACCACACATCACAACACAGTGAAACGCCAAAGCAAAAGCAAATAAATAGTTTATTTCCCTACACCATAAGCATTTAGTTTATTTCTCTACACCAAAAAATTAATGAAGATGTTGAAAACGGCATACCATAACTATACACTCCTCAAAGCAAAGTAAGCCAAATCTAACCCCCCACAATTTAAAACCAGAGCACTGTTTATTGTTACGAAGGAACTGTCTCTCTAGACTACAACTGTTTTAAGAAGTTATAAGGGAAAGCTACGTAGACTTTACTATTTGTTCATGAAAACGTCAAACTCAGTTTAAACATACAAGGTCTACGAGAACGTTTACGTAAAATGAATCTTTCTCTAATCATCTTTAGTGTTTTACAACCAAGAACATTATAAAATTTACCTTCTTTCAAATCCTAATATAAAGATCATATCACTTCAAAGTCAGTACATGTTTCATATCTAAACTAACTAACATTTATCTTATACCTAATATGATTTTTATTGTAAAACATCTAATTTTGTCTGTACACATTTTGTAACAAAAATTATGTAACAATGGTTTTGTAAGGCAAACACAACAGAAAGTTTTATACAATTCAAAGCTTTCTCTAATGTTCACAGGCTGATTGCAATTCTGTCAAGGATAAGTAATCAGGACCTGACAAATGTATATTGCAGGATCTAGAACAAGCAACACAATGACTCACCCAAATATGTCTGAAACCATTTTTAAGTAAACAAAGAGAAGATTTGAAGCCTATTATTCTTACCATAAGCCTTGAGAGAGAGAGAGAGAGAGAGAGAGAGAGAGAGAGAGAGAGAGAGAGAGAGAGAGAGAGACAGACAGACAGACAGACAGACAGACAGACAGACAGACAGACAGACAGACAGACAGACAGACAGACAGACAGACAGACAGACAGACAGACAGACAGACAGACAGATAAAGAAACATATGTAGTATATATAACTTATTAGAACTATATGGGCAATCAGGTTTAAGAGGGTGCTCTGGGCATTGCAATATAATACATCCCAATTAGAATTTAACACCATCAATGAATTAAAGACATGACACTGGATTTCATGATGACATGGCCAGTGTTTGTTGGCTTGATTAATGTATGTGCCAATATCATACTGCTATCAGCAACCTGGTAATTATATCTTTGAAACAAAGCTAGCAAAGGATATATGCCACACACTGAATCCAGTTCTTCTGGTTATATGTTCATTCCACTCATTGAAAGAAAAACAATCCAATGAATTTTGCTTAAGCTGACTCCAGCATAACTTATGGTTAGTATCGCCATGGTTTTCCCACACCAATCCAAAACATCAGTAATGTACTACGTTACAACCTAATGACACCCAGCCCAACATATATTGCCATCGTTGTGGAAGACAGTAACATGTTCATCTGATGGTAGCAACACAACTAGAAACATGGAATGAGCAAAAAACGGTTTATAATTATTGTAAACTATGTCATTAGGAGTTTTGGAACGTAGATTAAACAACCTCAAATAGTATTGTGTGAAGATTTCCACTGCTTTCTCTTCAGACACTGCCCTACTTTTGATGATGTAGTAACACTGGATTAGCTTGTGTATAAACACAGGTTGACAAAGGTTTTTTTGACAGAAACATGTCTCTATTTGTATAGTGTTCTGAAGATGGAAGATACGTCTCTTTCTGCTTTATGTAACAATTTACTGTCTGCTTAAGTTGAAAGAAATAATTGCAGGTATTTACACGAGTTAACACTAGATGTTTCGCTACCGTTATAGAACATAGTCACTTTTCTCGCCAAAATATCCACAGTTTCTGATTATGACAACGATAAATGTATCAAAATGTACCGACAAATCTACCATCTCCAACTGATACTGAAAACATCGTGACTGCTGTAAGAGGCTGGTAGCACTGTCTGCTATGTATCGTTGTGTGCCTTAGTGTTTTGGTGCCTAGACTGCAGTTCTGGCTGCTTTTCCCTGCTGCTCAGGTGGTCATTGTCTGCAGCAGATTAGCTTCCCATTACTTTTGACTGACCTGGGAGCTTGTTCTGCTCAACTGTCATCTTAGCTTTCCACAGGCAACATGCAAGCCAAGGCTATACTACAACAGCAGTTGGCACAAACGTTTGTTTAGAAAGGGACATGCGATACATACAGATTGTTAAAAGAATGAACGAGCAAACAGCTTGTTTCGTTTGTTTGTTTGTTTGTTTGTTTGTCTGTACCACTTTATGTCACAGCAGATTTCTCTGCGTGAAATTCCGGCTGCTCTCCCCGGGGAGAGAGCGTCGCCACAAGTTCCAGCGCCTACCCATTTTTTTTTCTTTTTCCTGCATGCAACTGTATTTATTTCCCTATCAGAGTGGCTTTTTTCTACATAATTTTTCCAGGGTCAACCCTCTTGTTGCCGTGGGTTCTTTTACGTGCGCTAAATGAAGATGTGTAAATACACGGGACCCAGGTTTATCGTCTCATTCGAATGACTAATTCAGAACTGTGCCCAAATTTAGAAACTATAAACTTAAGTCTTTTCAAAGCTAAGTAGATATGTTGTTGTTTTTTAATGACAACGTAACATTCTTCACAAAGCAACTTCAACTGTAACGAACTAGCATGGTTCAATCCTTTCCCAACGTCAACTGTTACAAACTAGCATGACTCTAGCCTTTCCCACCAACTGCAACTGTAACAAACTAGCATGACTCTAGCCTTTCCCACCAACTGCAACTGTAACAAACTAGCATGATTCTAGCCTTTCCCAACAACTGCAACTGTAACAAACTATCATGACTCTAGGCTTTCCCAACAACTGCAGTTGTAACAAATTAGCATGATTCTAGCCTTTCCAAACAACTGCAACTGTAACAAACTAGCATGATTCTAGCCTTTCCCAACTGCAACTGTAACACATTAGCATGGTTATAACTTTTCTCAACAACTGCAACTGTAACAAATGATTCTAGTTTTCCCAACTGCAACATTAACAAATTAGCATGATTCTAGCCTTTCCCAACAATTGCAGCTGTAACAAACTAGCATGATTCTAGCCTTTCCCAACTGTTTGCTGCAACCACAACGTAGACAGAAAAGTAGACCTGACTTTTCCTGAAAGCATGCGTACAAACAGACCAAGCTGACTTAGACACTAAAACATTGAAGCATCTGCCAGAGGACTACACATCAAAAAGATATCTTTTTGAAAAAAAATGAAATGCTACATAATAATCATATTTGTTTGAAAAGGACATCAATAAAAAAAAAAAATTAAAAACCCTCTTTCGCTGAAACGCAAACAAACCCACTGCTGGAGACAACTTGAAACAAGTGTCCATTTCAGCATCAACCTTTTCTGCATGAGTGTTAGGGCTGGAGACAACTTGGAGCCAGTGTTCATTTCAGCATCGACCTTTCTGCAAAGAGAACACACGCTTTGAAGTTCAAAACAGGTTTGTTCTTTGTTCATATAGCTAGCAACAATGCATATCATGACAACAAAATATGTATCCACGATTTGGAATGTCAACACAACGCTATCTACAACATTTCTGTCTTTTAAATTCCAGGTTTTCCCACTATTTCCCTGCTGTTTATGGCTAGTTTGCTCTAAGGGATAGCGATAGCCTAGTGGTCAGAACATTGCGCTCGCAATTTGACGACCCGGGTTCGATTTCCGTTCTAGGGATTTTTCATGGGGAGCTAACATG
>CM060346.1:22392164-22412164 GCA_030674155.1 Stramonita haemastoma
TGTGTGTGTGTGTGTGGTGTGCGTGTGTTTCTGTTATTTATTTTATTTTATTCATTCTTTTCTATCGAGGATAATGGAATAAGCACACATGTGCTTTTTCACATCCCAGTCCTCGTGTGTATGCAGATTTGTAAATCTTGTAACCTGTTCCCACCGACACACAGTGGCCTACTATTACGAAAAGCGGAATAGGATTTAACGTGTACGCAAGGTGTTCTGCGTGCGTTCGCACACAGAGCCTCGGTTTATAGTCTCATTCGAAGGACTTTTGTGGAGAGTGGAGTCAGCACTGATGTTAACTCCACAGGAAAAATCCCCTCGAACGGGAATCGAACCCGGGTCGTCAAATCGCGAGCGCAGTTTTCTGACCACTAGGCTATCCTGTCCTCTACAGAATTCTTTTCTTGATATTGGTTTTGATATACGGAAACACAGAGAGAGAGAACTCAAGAACTCAAGAACTCAAGAACTCAAGAATTTAATTGTATAGGCTATTCAACCCGTTACAAATCCATAAGTAATCATGTATGATTGGATACTTTGAATAGAGCATTATATTAATACAAAAGCATATTTTGAAATCAGCATCAATTACTCGAAGAACATAGCACAAGATTTCATGATGACATTATCGGCGTTTGTTGGAATGATAAATAAATCTGCCCAGATCATGGACACAGTATCATCTTGCATTAATCTTTGGAATGCAGTTAGCGATGGATATATACGATATTTTTCTGGGATAAATTTTACCCGTAGGTCACTTAGGACATTACAATACAAGAGAAAGTGTAGTTCTGTTTCTATAGCGCTGTGGCAAAATGTACACTGAAGATCGTGTTCAGAAGTGGCTGTGTAGCGCTTTCTGTGCGTCTGTAGGTCTGATATTCCTAGTCTGAATCTGATTAGAATGTCACGAATATGCTTGTTAGGCACCAAGGTAAAGTATGTTTCCATAGATACAGATGATTTAAATGTACGGTACACACTGAATCGAGTGCTATTGTTAATATGTTCATTCCACTTTTGAAAGAAACAATCTACTAATCTTTGTCTAAGCTGTCGTAAGAAAGCTTTATGGTTAGTAACACCTTGGTTTTCCCATACAAATCCAAAACCGGTCTCATATAACACTTTACAAATATGTGATACCCAACACGTTTTACCATCATTATGGAGGGACAAAAGCATGTTGTAGGCTTTTCTTGGAAGTCTAGTTTCTTCTAACTCTGTTAAACGCAGCCAATATCTGATCGTAGATACATAGCTAGAAATATATAATGGGTAACGACCAGTTTCACTGTAAACCATGTCATTTGGGGTTCTGGGGCTTACGTTTAACAGTTTTTTCAGAGCAAACGTGTGGACATTCTCCACTGACTTCTGTTGAGACAGGCCCCATATTTCTGCTCCATACAATAGAATTGGTTTAATTTGGGAATCAAAAAGTTTGACAAAAATGTCTGCTGAAAAATCCCCCAGTTTCCATAGAATTCTGAAAATGTTAATTACCCCTTTTCTAGCTTTACACGAGAGCTCACGGACTGCTTTACTGTATGCTATTCTAGTAGAAAGGAACAAGCCCAGGTACTTATAGGATTTTACGATAGATATTTCTTTTCCTTTGTAGAGCCAAACCTCTTTCTTAGCAACATATCCACCATTTCTAAATATTACAATGTTCGATTTATCAAGATTTACATGCAAATCTAGTTTTATGGATTGACTTGCTAGAACATTTAACTGGTTTTGTAAGCCTGAAACACTGTCAGATATCAAAACAATGTCATCAGCAAATAATAAAATGAAAATTTCTAGTGGATCAGGGTAGAGCTGAATGCCATGTTTTCCATTTTTAATGACATCCTGGGCTAACTCGTTAATGAACAATGAGAATAAAAGAGGGCTAGTTATTTTCACCTTGTTTTAAGCCTTTGAAACAGGATATGGCTTCTGATATCTTGGTCTCAAAACGAATCCGGGCTTTTACAGTTGCATACATACTCTGTAATGTTTTCAATATGTTACCATTTACACCTTTTTTTTTCCAGAATCCGCCAGAGTTTGCTTAAAGAAATAAGGTCGAAAGCCTTCCTAAAGTCAATGAAAGCAACATATATTTTTTGTTTCTTATGAGCTGTCTTTGGATAATAGCATATAATGTAAAAATATGATCTATTGTGGAATGATCTTTTCGAAAACCTGCTTGTATTTCACCAAGAATATTTCTGTTTTCTACAAAAGTTGATAAACGTTTATTGATTATATAGCTTAGGAGTTTACTACAGATGTTCAATAATGAGATGCCTCTATAGTTATCTGGATTATGAATGTTTCCTTTCTTATGTATGGGGTGGATGATAGCTTTTGTCCAAGATTGTGGGTAAAGTCCAGAGGAAAAAATCTTATTAAACAGATGGACCAGAAAGGATATTATTCTTTTATGATTTATCACAGACTTAAAAATTTCAGGGATAACCCCATCAAGGCCAGCAGCTTTGTTATGTTTCAGATGTTTTATGGACTTAATTATTTCTTCCTCTGCGATCTCTGAGTTTAATTCCATAACATCCTCCGGAATTTGTTCAGAGTCAAATGAGCTTGCACTGCTGTCAATTACTTCTTCCTGTTCCCCTCCCTCCTCCCCAAAAAGCCCCTTAAAGTGTTCTATTCATTGTGCCATATCTATATTGCCTATCTCAGAGGTTTTTCTTGAGAGTTTCTTAATGTGTCCCCAAAACTTTACTGAATCGTTCATACTGTTTTCAAGTTCCTCTCTACTTTTTCTTTTGTATTCCTTCTCTTTGGAGGCTAAAAGTTTCTTGTAATTTTTACGGGTTTTACAGTACGTTACCCTATCCCGTGGAGACTGAGTGCGTAAATAAATGCGGAGAGCAGACCGAGTAAACCTTCGCGCATGCACGCACTCCCCATCAAACCATGCACTCCCTTTCTTTCTCCCTCCCCCAAATGTTTTCTTAAAGCAGGAAGCAGCAGATGACAGCATACTAGTGAACACATTTACAGAATTATTAATGTTGGAATCAATGAGTAGGTTGGCTTCTTCTAACTTCTGTAGGTTATCAAGCGACTCGAGATTGTTTAGGAAAGTTTCTTGTTTGTCCTGCAACCATACAAGTTTATCAAAATAAACACTTTTATCCCTCGGCTGCTCAATATTGGCATTGCACAAAGCAAAACAGACAATGGGCATATGTTTAGAATCAATTCATTCATTGACATGCATGTCACAAGGAACTGAAGAAAGCGAACAAGAAAATAAAAAGTAATCTATGACACTGTTACCATTATTAGAAATAAATGTAAAGGAGCCATTTCTGTCACCTGCAGTAGAACCATTTAATATATACAGATCAAAACTTGTACACAAACATAGCAAATTTTTTCCGTAACTGTTTTGACTGTGATCTTGTGAATGTCTAAGTGGAACAGTGGACACATCAGTATTGGAAAGAGTTGCAAAACTAAGGGATTCGTCTCGCTCAAAGCAAAATGAATCCCCATCAAAATACCATGGCTGTTTGTTTGCTGTTCGTGCATTCAGATCACCGCATACAATAAACTGTGCATCATCATTATTTTCAACAATATCTAGCATACAACGTTCAAGCATTGAAACACCATCTGTGAAATCGCTGTTGTCATAAAAAGGGCTGTCAGTTGGATTCAGATATGTAATATCATAAAAACATCAGACAACGTACCAAACAGTTTGTTAGACAGTTGCAGAATGATCATGTTGTTATAGGGAAATGAAACATCTTTAACAAAGTTCATAAATTCATTTTTTACAAGAACAATTACCCCTCCACTATTTCTTCCTTGTTTTGAAAATTTCTGTGCTGGAGCATGAAAAGAGGTTAAAAAGAGAATATGTCTGAACAAAAATCTTTCATAAAAGTTTCAGTGAAACAAACAAAATCATACTGTGATACAAAAGATATAAATGAACTGTCTTTTAGTTTTGAGGCCAAGCCTTCCACATTCCAGGCCAGTATTGTACACTGATGTGGGGGCTTACTAACACTATCTCTCATCGTCCTGAGGTCATGACCTTGACGTCATTTCTTTTTCTTTGAAACCCTTGGCTTTGAAGCTTGTTTCTTGTTTTTGTTTTTGCAGTGGTTAGCACTCATCCAGGTAGTTGGCAGTCTTGCCTGTGTTCTGCGTGTCTGTCTGTCTGTGAAGGTTTGTTGTGATTGTTGTCAATTAAATTGCATGCACCATTGCTCTGCCGGCCTCCAATGTTCAGTACAGGTGGGCTGCTTTGTTGTGGCCGATCTGGGGAATCCCCAGACTGCTGCCCTGCACCAAGCGGTGCAGCCGCACTCAGTTCCATCGCATGCACTTCTCCACCCTTGTTACTGTCTCTGGAGCTAGTCGGGGAAGGATGGGGGCCAAACAACAATCCCTGGGTGAATGGGGGAAGGGAGGGAACTGCTTTCGGTGTCAATCCCTGGTTGGAGGGGGGAAGGGAGGGAACTGCCATCGGTGATGTCGTTTCTCTGTCTCTGCCTCTCTGCAGAACATGCTCGTCCTCAGGCACCACACCCCTCTCCCGACGCTCCCCAGCCCCTGGTGCTGAAGAGAGAGCAGGCTCGGAGCCGGACAGGGCCCCAGACAGCGGGACAGGGCCGGGTTCTGCGCTGCTCACACACTGTCTCCTGGCGCTGAGGGCCGACCTGCTCCACTGCCTCCTGCGTTGGACTCGGCCTCTGGACGCTGGTGACCTCCGCAGCCTTCCTCCGGGTGGGGGAAGGAGATGGGCCCGGCTCCTCCGCAGCTCCCTCAGAGACCGATGCAGCACCAGTCAACACTCACTGTAGAGACGCGTGCCAGGAGCAATGGGTACCTCCTCCATGTAAGGCCCAGGAGTTTCAAAGGAGGTGGACCCTGACGTCTGGCGGGATTGAGACATCCAAAACGTCTCATGGGTATTGTTTGACTGTCCCCAACTTCTTTCCCAGTGGGAGGCTGGATGTTGTTCCCTCTGCCCTGGTCTGTCTCTGGATGGAACGGACTCTTCTGGGCTGCTGTATGCCGTACGCCAGTGTCTGGAGTCCAGTTCCTCTCTGGTCCTGTGGCGATACGTCTGCTGATCCCTCTGGTGGTTTCCGCTGTACGTGGGGGGTCGTTGGTGGGGATCTTCCACTTGCAGGCGGCCTGCTCTGAAGTAGGCAAGCTTGCCCTGCTGACGATGGTGCTCCACTTCCTCCCGTTGGCGAACTGTTAGATCTGCAGTGATCCTGATGTTTTCACGTCGGAGGAGATCTCTCAACACTTTGTCCGTAAGGATTTTCATCTTGTCCCCCCATCTGTGCATACGGACAATCAGTGGCCGCGGAGGATCTTGGTGTGTTCGTCTGGCTCCCACACGATAACACCTTTCGATGTCGTCTTCATGCCATGTCCGTGACAATGAAAACTCGTTGAGCAGATCAACGACAATCTGCAGACTGGTCTGAGTGGTTTTTTGCTCCTCTTCTCTGACACCAATCAGCTTTAGCGTGCACTGTCGGGAATCCTTTCTGTAATTGCTCTAATTCCTGCTCTATTCTGTCCATCCGTTCTTGTTGGTAACTTTGGCTTTGCTTGATTTGGTGGATGTCTTCTCTGTCTTCCTGCATTCCTTCCTGAAGGGCGTACAAGTCTGCAGCTAAGCGACTGAAGGAATTTTCCAGTTTTTCCAGTTTCTCATCTACTTTATGACAAACATCATCAGCGTGGGTTTGAAGAAAGTTCATGAAGTCTGAAAATTTGTTGTCCAAAGACATTTGTACCTGTTGCATAAAGTAAGAGAAATAGTTGTACTCATTAAAGTCATTGTAGTCATTGTAGTCATTGTAGGTATTGTAGGCTGTTCCATAATTCCTAGGTCCTGGGTTCAGTTCAATGTCCCCACTCAACAAGAGCAGGACGAAAAACAGGCAGTAGAGAGCAGTAGCTGTCATAGAAATACAGCAGCCTGTCACTTCTGTTGACACTGAACATGGCTGGGCCAGTGGCCTGTTTCTGTCTTGTTTTCTTCCTTTTCCTGATTTCTGCACTGCTATGCCGTAGAATTGTCCAGTTTTTTGTCTGTGTGTTAGTGCTGTTGTTGGCATCTTGATGGTACCATGCAACAGTCACTAGTAATTAACTATCTTGCTTAATTAGCAAAAACGTCATTAATTAAAGAGAGCATGAAGAAAACACGTCCTACTGCAGCTGTGAACACGAGTTCACCCCAGAGAGAGAGAGGAGAGAGAGAGAGAGAGAGAGAGAGAGAGAGAGAGAGAGTGCGCTCGTGTGTGTGTGTGTGTGTGTGTGTGGGGGGGGGGGGGGTTGGTGAGTTGGTGGGTTGGTGGGTGGGTGAGTGTGTTTAGTAAGCCTTTAGCACTGAACTTCTCAATGCTACGTCCATGAAATCTTTTTTTTTCTCACCTCAGATGCTGGATCTGTGAAAACAAGCCCTCTGCCATCCATTGAAAACTCCCCTGAACTTCCTCTACCTTTTCTCCAGTAATTTTCTGACAAAGTCGGAAACATAAAAATTATGTGTGGCGCCTGACTTGTGGTGACACCACAGCCCCCAAGAGGGTAAGAGAGCTAGTTTGTCAGACGGAAAGCTGGTACAATGTAGGCAACAAAAACGTAGCAGTGCGCGCAATAATAATGACAATATACAGCAATATTATGCACCACACCAAAGTGCAGGGTCCCCGCCAAGTGCACGCACACAAACAAACGCACACACAAACACAAGTGCACCCGCACGTGTGTGCGCAATCATACACAACCCCCTGAAGACACACCACAGCCCCAAAGACGTAAGAATGCTAGTTTGTCGGATGATAAACGGATAATAACAATAACAATAGTAGTAGTAGTAGTAGTAGTAGTAGTAGTAGTAGTAGTAGTAGTAGTAGTGTTGTAGTAGCAGTAGTAGCAGTAGTAGTAGTCTTACACGTACTATTGTTATTATTATTTAATTATTATCATTATTATTACTATCACTAGTACTATTATCATTATTACTATTTCCTTACCAGAACCCACTCTCATCTTCTACTTCTTCTTCTCATTGGTTTAATGTCCGTTCACTACAAGGTGATTTAGACAATGGTACATTCACGTTAAGAATGCACTGAAAAGGGGATGAGGGGAAAAAGTGAAAGGATAAAGAAAATAATGGATGATGATAAGTTTATACAATTTCATTTATAATAGCAGACCTACTGGTGACTGGCAAATACTTGCTGCAACTGATATTAGGACATGCGACTCGGAATCATACAGAACACTTTGGAAATTTCCACTCTCTTCTATACTCTCAGATGACCTCATTCTACACACCCACCTGCTGACAAAGCCACCCAGGTGAAAAAGATCAGAGAGCACCAACACAGACACCGGTCACACCTCATGGTCACTGCCTATGTATTCAGCGCCACAGCAGCAGAAACTTATTATTACACACAGTCACAACAAGCTGATGTACGATATGGTCACTGCCTCTGTATTCAGCACCACAACGGCAGAAACTCAATATCGCATACAGTACAGTCCCAACAAACTGACAAATACTATTGTCACTGCCTCTCTATTAAGCAACACAACAGCAGAAACTTAATATTGCACACAGTCACAACAAGCTAATGTACGATATGGTCACTGCCTCTGTATTCAGCACCACAACGGCAGAAACTCAATATCGCATACAGTACAGTCACAACTAACTGACAAATAATATTGTCACTGCCTCTCTATGAGGCAACACACCAGCAGATGTCTTTATATTACATACCCGCACAACCCAGACACGTAGCACATAATTATGTGACCCTCCACCACATGATGAGTCATAGTGCACTGGATGTCAATTTTTGTTATACTTTTATCTTTATTTATTTTTTTTTAGATAGAAGTTTTAACTGAAAAACAAGAGAACAAAATGAGACAGTTCTATAAGAAGTGAGTGCAAAGTAAAGTACAGACACCAGGAAGTAACACAATGAGAAAATGACGAATTTTGCATTATAATAGAGAGTCAGGATGAGGGTTACAGTGTTTTTCACGTGTCTTTTTTTTAAACAAGGAAAAACAAAATGATATCTGGATACTTCAGTAAAATATAAAGAAAAAAATCTTGTAGCTCAATAAACAGTTGAAATCTCGAGATCGACAACATAACCCCCACCTGCCTTAAAAGAGATTCTAGTAGCAAAAAAAAGGTCAGCGTACAGGCGACTCATTTTGTGGTAAAGAGTCTCAAATTGTGGCCCACTCCCTTTGGGTCTAATCATTCTGAAGTCAGTCACTGTGACCTGGCAGGTTTATCAGCTGAGGACAAACATAAAGGGAAAATACTATGCACAGCTTTGTATAAATCCCTTGCAATTGAATCTGCTGTGCATGTGTCTGAATTCTCTTCCTCCTTGTGCAAACACAACATGTATTGAGTATTGAATTAAAGGGCTGCATTGGGGGGAGCCTTTTGATAGTGAATTTTCTTAGCCTCATGTCAGGGAATATGTTTGATGTGAAGTGTGAGACTGTACTTCCTTGTACATGGGCTGATTTTGATTTGATCTCTGTCTCTCTGTCTCTGTCTCTCTCTCTCTCTCTCTCTCTCTCTCTCTCTCCTCTCTCCTCTCTCTCTCTCCTCTCTCTCTCTCCTCTCTCTCTCTCTCTCTCCATACCCCCATCTCTATCTTTCTCCCCCAATCTCTCTCCACCTCTCTCTCTTCCCTCCTTCCCCTTTTGTAGTTTTCAAGATACTTGTAAATATAATGTTGTTCTTAATTTGCTAACAAAAGGCACTATGTAGCCATTTTTTCCCTTAGCATGCTAACTAGTAGGCTGTTTGCAAGCCAGGTGAACAGAATGTTCATGCTTGCATTTCTTTGCGTGTCGCAAAGACTGGCATACTGTTTATGCACTATCGTCCTTTTGATGAACAAGGATATCGAAACGAACCCAGGACCTGATGAAAATAATATTCTTCAACTTGTGGACTGGAGATTTTCACAGTTGATGAACTGTTTCCAGCTGCACTCCTCCAGTATGTTCAGACTACTTAAAGAAAAATTTAAAGACCAGGATGTGTATTTCCAACGCTTCACGGCAGAAATAAGCAAGTTGAAAACGGATATTAATAGAAACACGGAAGAAATCACAGATCTCCGAGAAGAAAGAGAGTTGATGGAAGAACGCATTGACAGAGTGGAAGAAAAACTAGAAGCCACGGAAGTGGAATCTAAAAAGAACAACTTGAAGTTTTTTGGCATTGGTGAAAGTAGCGCAGAGACTGGAATGTCAAATGAAGAACTGATAGTGGATGTATTGAACTACCATGCTTCGGATGATGTCTGGCGGAAGACAGACATTGAGCGCGCCTATAGAATAGGCAGCCCTCACCAGGACGACACACCGCGCCCTCTGCTAGTTCAGTTCTACCGGTGGGGTGACAAAATCGGCATCCTCAGGGACCAGGAGCTACGGGAAGCCCTTCGAAGAAATAATATCAAAGTGACATCAGATCTCACAACGCGTCAGAGAGAAATGATGAACTTCCATAGAGACCAGGGCAAAGTGGCCTATTTTGTGAATGGACGACTCCACGTCAAGGAGAAAGGACCAATACAGCCACGGTACAACTCCTACCGCCACTATCAGCAGCAGGAACCATGGGGTGCCGGCCAGGTTCTGCCATAGGAAGAATGGCCTCAACTTCGTCCGAGGGATCGACAGGGGGATCGTCGACAGGGCCGCAAATGGGATCGTCAGGGGGATCTCCACCAGGACCGTCGGCAGGATTATCACCAGGACCACCGGGGGGACCGTCAGGGGGATCGTCGCCAGGATCGTCAGGGGGACCGTCACCAGGATCGTCAGGAGGTCCGTCACCAGGATCGTCAGGAGGTCCGTCACCAGGATCGTCGGGGGGGACTGTCACCAGGATCGTCAGGGGGACCGTCACCAGGATCCTCTGGTGGACCGTCACCAGAATCGTCAGGGGGACCGTCACCAGGATCGTCAGGAGGTCCGTCACCAGGATCGTCAGGGGGACCGTCACCAGGATCGTCAGGGGGACCGTCACCAGGATCGTCAGGGGGACCGTCGCCAGGATCGTCAGGGGGACCGTCACCAGGATCGTCAGGGGGACCGTCGCCAGGATCGTCGGGGGGATACGAACCGTCATTGGGATCGTCATTGGGATCGTCAGGGGGATCGTCAGGGGGATCGTCAGGGGGATCATCAGGGGGATCAGGGTCATACAGGAAGAGGCGCAGAAGTGGACAGAAAGCAGACCAAGTCAGGTGTACAATTCAATAGCCAGCCTCACTCTTTCAGACACGCCAGAAGAGTTCAAAGTTCACAAGCCTTTTTCAAGTATAGAGATCAAGGCAAGAGACTATTCCTTGACAGGGACATAAATGATGATGTGCCAGAGACATCTCAGGACTATGAGGGTCCACCAGTAACAGGGAAAAGATGCAACATGAACAGAAGCACATACAAAGAATATCATGGACAAACTGGAGGCAGATCAAGTTCTTCTGAAGAAAGGCATGGCTATCATGCCAGACCTGTTGTGCCGGGACACCTCACATACAGCCAGGTGTCCCGGCGGAACTGCTCACCAGAGGCAGACTCTGACAGATCACCTGGGGACAAGGACACACCTCGTGTGGAACAATCTCAAAGATGGTCAGTGGTCATGCAATCACATAAAAGCACTGGTCTCCACAAAGAGGCCCCAGATAAGCAGATCACGAATGGCATGACAGACAGAGTAGACAGTAACAACACACAGACTGACGGATACAATGGAGATGACAGCGAACTGGACAATAGTGACGGTACAGACAAAGATAAAGACATGGACGACAAACTTCGTGTCTCTAACGCTGATGCTGGAGACCTAGAGGATGCAGTTGATAATGTTTCCATGCAGGAGCAAATTGGAAATGGGACCTCCGAAGCTGAAAACTCGCCCAGTGCAGAAGCCACGGAAGAAACAGCAGGCACTAGTAACACTGTGAAAACAGCAGCACGTAGACAAAAGAAGGTACAGGGCAGAGAAGGGGAACAAAATATGTACCAAAGGGTCACAGTGGGCAAACAAAGGGTACACTAAGGAAAGGAAGAGGTGCTACTGGAAGCACCCGGGAGAAACGAGGGGGAACTGCTGTGGCAATGGCAAGGGATGGACACACAGTCCAGCAGGCCACTGTAGGCACAGATACAAACAAGCAGGGCAATGACAAAGCCCAACGCACAGACACAGTCTCCACTGGGGTGAGAGATATGTCCACTTTGGACAATACCCTTGGAGAGCAAAGGCATTTAGGAGTGGCCTCCCCTAAACAGAACCGACAGAGGAAGACTGTCAGGGCTAGGGCTGCCAGCCAGAACAGCATTCTAGACAGCTTCAGACGCCTACAGTCAAATGAGCAAAAACAAGAGGCTCAAGACAGAGGGCGCGCTAGAACACGCACTGAACGGGGTTCTCCCCAACAATAGGAAAACGGCCGGGCCAATGTAGATAGTTGTAAAATAAAAGAGAGAAGAAATGATATTTGTAAAGTAATTAAAACTTCTGTAGATAATGATCTGGGAATTAGTGTTCAAAATGCTGATGTTAAGTTCCTTAATTTCAATGTAAATGGATTGCTTCCTAAGCTAGAAATTGCAGATTTTGTTAATTACATAAAAGCCCATGATTTTATTTGTTTAACTGAAACTTTTGTTGGTATCAATTTTGAGTCTAACTTATTTAATGATTATGTTATATTCAGTTCCCTGGCTAAGAAGATTTCTTATCAGGGTAGATATTCAGGGGGAGTAATTGTTTTGATAAAGAAGAAATATGCACATTTTGTAACTAAGGTTGATTTTGACATAGACAATTTGATCATTCTAAGTATTGATAAGCAACTTTTTGGAACAGATATGAATATATTTTGGATTTGTACATATATACCACCACATGACTCTGTTGTTTGGAAAAATAATGAGCATGGGTATGGTTTGGAATCATTAGAGTATGCACTGTTGGAGTTGTATCAATTATATAATTTTCATTTGTTATTATATGGAGATCTAAATGCAAGAACAGGATCCAGAAATAATGCATGTTTTAACTTAAACGATGGTTTAGAGGATGAAATAGATGAGCAGTCCCCCTTTTGCAGAAAATCTCAGGATGTAAACAAAAATATGTTTGGAGATCAGTTGTTGGAAATTTGTAACTCTTTTGATCTTGTTATCCTTAATGGTTTGTGTGAATGTGAATTTGATGGCAGTTACACCTATATAGGTAACACGGGATGCAGTACAGTGGATTATTTTGTCATGTCACATGGTATGTAATAAAATGTTGTCTCGTGATATGTCCTTAGATGTGGAAGATTCATCTGAATCTGATCATCTACCAGTTATATTAACCTGTTCTACAATATGCAGCACTGTTAATAGTCAAAATGAAAAGGGAAATTACTGCATTAAAAAACATATATGGGATAAAGAAAAAGAACAGGTTTATGTAGATAATTTAAACGGTGCAAATTTGCAAAGTCAGATTCAGTTAGCTGCTAGTATTTTAGAAGATGATGTAGACAGTGCGTTGGATATGTTTGTACAATGTTTATTATCAGCCAGTGGCTGTATGGTGAGAAAAGTTTATCCTGATGTACAAAAGCATACTTGCGAATGGTTTGATAACGAATGTCAGCAAGCCAAACAAAAAAGTAAACAACTTTTGAGGGGTTTCAGAAAATCCAGAACGGAGGTAGATAGAATAGAATACATAAATGCAAGAACAGATTACAAGCGCTTACTTAAGATCAAAAAAAGAAGTTTTAGAAGGAAAAAGGTTGAAATGCTTGTTGCAAATATGAAAGATTCTGGTAATTTCTGGAAACAACTAAATGAAATGGGATGTGGGAAAAAAAGAGCAAAGTACAAAAACAATATACATCTTGATGAATGGCATGCTCATTTTAAAAATGTATTTTCAACAGAGGCAAATGATTGCAGTGAGGACTGTCAAGATCACATGGATCTTTCGGAGGAAGAACAACACGCACTGAATGCAGAGATAACCGTAGAGGAAGTATCAAATGCAGTAGATAAATTAAAGAGTGGCAAAGCATGTGGAATGGATGGAGTGCTTGCTGAAATGCTGAAGACAGGTAATAAAACTACTATCCCTTTCTTACACAAACTGTTTAATGAAGTGTTTACCAAAGGAATATATCCAAAGGAATGGGAAAAGGCCATTGTCATCCCAATTCATAAAAAAGGGGACACTGATAATGTAGATAATTACAGAGGTGTCTCTTTATTAAGTACAATCTCAAAATGTTACAGTACTATATTAAACAAACGGCTTTACTCTTGGTTAGAAGAAAACAATTTAATATCAGAAAATCAAGCAGGATTCCGTAGAAATTATTCTACTATTGACCACATTTTTTGTTTATACTCTGTTGTGCAGAAGAGTTTGTCCCAGAGAGGTAAGAAATTGTATGTTGCTTTTGTTGATTTTAAAAAAGCATTTGATTCAGTAAGACATGATAAATTATTACAGTGTATTAGACATTATGGTGTCAAAGGAAGATTTTTTTGTTCATTGCAAGCAATGTATAAGGCCTTAGTATCATGTGTTATATCAAATTTTGAATACACAGAGCTTTTTGAATGCCCATTAGGGGTGCGCCAAGGATGTGTATTGAGTCCAACTCTATTTCAAATGTTTATCAACCAGCTTGCAAATGATATGTCTGAGAAGGGTAAACATGGCATTCAGCTAATACCAGGTATCATGGAATTGTTCATCTTGCTTTTTGCAGACGATGTTGTTTTAGTATCATCTACTCCTGTTGGTCTTCAAAATCAGTTGGATGTCCTCATGGCATGTTGTTCTAATATGAAATTAAACGTTAACAAAGATAAAACAAAAATTATGGTTTTCAGAAAAGGTGGATTTCTGGGCAGAGATGAAGAATGGTTTTTTGAAAATGCTAGATTAGAAGTAGTAAATAAGTATTGTTATTTGGGATACATATTTTCAACAAAACTTAGCATCAAAGTTGGTATTGAAAATCAAATCATGAAAGGTAAAAAAGCTTTAGTTAGTTTGATAAAGGCATTTTTGAAAAACAAGGATATAACCCTTCAAATATTTTTTAAAGTATTTGATATAAAAATACAGCCTATATTACTATATTCTTCTGAAGTTTGGGGATTAAGTCGCTTGGACTGTTTAGAAAAAATTCATTTAATGGCATGTAAGCGTTTTCTGGGGCTTCCTATTAAAACTCCAAACAAAATGGTATATGGAGAACTTGGAAAATACCCTCTTCACGTTAATTCGAGTATTTATGTTTTACGTTACTGGTTTAAGATACTTCAAATGGACCACCACAGGTTACCTCGTCAGGCATACGAAATGCAACTAAGGCTTGATAGCAATGCAAAAAGATGCTGGGTTACTAACTTAAGAGTGCTATTGTGCGAGTGTGGCTTTAATATAGTATGGTTGCAACAAGGTGTGGGAGATGTATGACAATTTATGCATATTTTCAAGCAGAGAATGATAGATTTGTTTATTCAGGAATGGCAAGGTGTAATTGATGAACATGAAAGATACTCCATTTACAGGTCATTTAAAACTGTGTTTGAAAAGGAATCATATATTTGTAGCATCGATATCTATTGTTTCAAAGTTGCATTGTCACAAGCCAGATTAAATGTCTTGCCATTAAATAGCAATCGCCATAGATACAGTCATAATGTTCAAGACAAAATGTGTCCTTTTTGTAAGGGCGTATTTGAAAATGAATACCATTTAATATATATATGTCCAATGTATGCAGATCTCAGAGTAAAATTTATTCAAAATATTCTTCATCTGCCATTGTCTGCTGTTCTTTGTGCTAACAATACACGTTTTTCTTTGCAGGTTTCAAAGTACATTTTTTATGCCATGCGAAGAAGACAGTGCTCGACAGATTTCAACTAGAAAGCAAGATTTAGTATAAATGTCTTATACTGTTAACAGCTCCTCGAGTTCGACTCAGAGCTGAGAGTGGAGTAAAAATGATTTTTTTTTTTTCCCCAATCCATCTGTATTTTTTATTTTGTTTTTGTTTTTGTTATGGGTATACTTTCTCGAATGAATCCATGGTAGTGGCTAATAGTTGTGATTATCTACCATCCTAGTTTCCATTTCTCCTCATTTCATCCACCAACTTGCTCTCAGTTTGTTTATTGTCCGCATAAAGGAGGGATATACCCGAAAAAGTAGAGGTGCAATTGAAACGAACTAATAATGTATTTAGATAGAATCACTCTACATCATAGGTGTTTGAAGCAGGAGAGTATGCGGAATATTACTTTGTATACTGTAAAGCTTATGATAATAAAAATAGGTATCCTTTTGTAATATTGAAAATTGTAGAAACCGTCTTCAACGATAAGAGCCTGCAAGTGCATTTTGATACAGTCAAAGGAGGAAATGTTTTAAAAATCACACCTATAAAACATTGATGGTGTGCTTTAAATTGTTTTGTGTGACAAGTTTGGTATTAACAACGCCAGTCATTGCTGTTTTTCATGAATGTTTTATTGTTTTGTCACACCTGGACGGAGGTGAATGAATAAGATGAGTTTATGTTGATGCATGTTTTGATTTAGTATGGAACATCATGATTCTTGTGTGTGGAAAATTATATTTCGAATATTTTTGTCTACATGTGTATTGTGGCCCAGTGGCCGATGTACATTAAAAAAGTTCCGAGTTCCGAGTTCTCTTCCCTCCTCCCCCCCCCCTCTCTGTGTGGATCTTGCTCTCTCTCTCTCTCTGTCTCTCTCTCTCTCTGTCTCTCTCTCTCTGTCTCTATCTCTCTCTCTCTCTCTCTCTGGAAAAAGAATATCAACAAGCACCATTGCAGAAAGAAAGAGTTAAGATTACACTAGGAATACTGAATTGTCAGACTTCTGAATAATGTTAACACTTTCAAGCAGTAAGGGATGGTTCTAAAAAAAACAATGATTTAATGATGAATCAAGCACAGCAGGCAAACATGCTGTTATTTGTCAGTAATATAACAGAATAGGACTCATATATGTTAGCTCCTTGCTGCTGCTGTGTGTGTGTGTATGTGTGTGTGTGTGTATGTGTGTGTGTGTGTGTGTGTGTGTGTGTGTGTGTGTGTGTGTTTTGTGTGTGTGTTTGTGTGTGTGTGTGTGTGTGTGTGAATCTCTCTCTCTCTGTATATATATATATATATATATATAATATATATATATATATATATATATATATATATATATATATATATGTGTGTGTATATATATATATATATATATATATATATATATATATATATATATATATATATATATATATAATGTATATCACCACTCTCTCTCTCTCTCTCTCCTCTCTCTTCTCTCTCTCTCTCTCTCTCTCTCTCTCTCTCTCTCTCTCTCTCTCTCTGTCAATGTTTTACATGTTTCTTGTTGTGTAATTGTAATTGAGTTCTAAAAATCATTTTCAATATAACCCTTTCTCGCGTAATAAAAACATCAATCATTTATTTTATTTCATTTTATTTATTATTTTTTTATACCACTTTATGTCACAGCAGATTTCTCTGCGTGAAATTCGAGCTGCTCTCCAGGGGAGAGCGCGTCGCCATAAGTGCAGCGCCTACCCATTATTTTTTTTCCCCTCAGGGATGGTGTCTAAACACGACACCTGTGTACGTGTGCATGCTGCGCTTTTTAATTATAATTTTGTCATCCGCTCCTACCACCACAGAAAGAGTTGTGTAGCTAGGGGTTGTCAGCTGTTGTTTTTTTTTTGGTTGTGACCTTGTGGATTTAGCCATGTTTCTGTAAGAAAAGCTAGATCGATATTCTGTTCAGATAATTATGAAATCAGAAAGAAAATCAGATTTACCTTCAGGCAGACAGATTGCGCGTTGAGTAAAGATATGTGAAGGTTTGATGGAGGCAAAGAGTTTGAAGATGATGGTGGTGAGTGAGGGGGACTATCAGAGGAAGAGGACGGGGATGATGAAGGGGATGTGTGCAGTGGAAGAGCAGACCAGAGTTTGGAGGGTAAGTCAGGTGTGGAAGATGGTGGAGGAACTGAATCAGTTAGGGAATTTGTATTCTCCTGCACATTGTGATACGCGTTACAGTTAGAACAGTTCTTATGGCAACCAGTGCATGGCCTGTTAGCAATGGGATATACATTCCTTACTGCAACCAGTGCATGGGGTGTCTGCTAAACGTCAGTACCCGTTGTTTTCTTTCTCCCAAATTGGGAGTGAACTAGGTGATAGCTGTGTTCAAGCTCTGGTTTTAATAACTTGTTCATCTTTTCATCAGTGAAGGCATTGTTCGTTTTCACTGGGGCTGGTTCAACCATAGTCCTCCGCCTGTTTGGTCTCTAAGCTCGATTTTTAGCTCGACAAACCCAGCAGCATAACAAACAAAATCCCCACCACAGAAAAGTTTGAAACAGGCTTTTAAAGGACACTGTAACAATGTATATTCCATATGTTAATGTTAATGCTTTGACACTTCTAACGTAAGAGTCCAGATGACTTGTAGAATGTAAGTAGTATGGAGGTTTACATCTATGGATACTGGAAGCAACACACACACACACACACACACACACACACACACACACACACACACACACACACACACACACACACACACACACAATTTCCGTTTGATATCACTAATATGGACCACATGTTAAATACAAGACCGAATGAATAAACGAACGAACGCACACGGGCATGCATGCACACACACACACACACAAACACACGCACGCTGGTGCGCGCACTAAAACACACAGAATACACAGAGATACAGACAGACAGACAGGCAGACAAACACACACATTAATAGACATAGGCGTCCTCACGCGTGCTTACACGTGTGATAGTGCATGCAGGCATGATAGTACAAACATATAAGGAGATAAAAAAAATAACAGTTACCTGTTGTTGGTGGTGTTTCTGTTGTTGCTATTCTCCATGCTCCTACTGAATAAAACAAAGAAGATTTAAATGTTGGTCAATGAAATATTGCTAGCAAAAAGAAAATATTACTAGCAGGATTTCCGAACAACATGGCATGTTCTCTATGCTATCTAAACTCTAAATGACAACATGCATCCATTCATATACTTACATTCACACACAAACACACATATACACACACATACACATATACACACACACGCACGCACACATACACACACGTACACATACAAACACACGCACGCACACACGTATGCACGCACGCATGCGCATACACACATACACGTACGCACGCACGCACACACGCAAACGCTCGCACCATACAACAGTCCATAAGAGCCACAGGTTTTAGGAAGAAAGAAATAACATTTCCAAAGGACTCTTGGAGATAACCATTTAAAACTTTTTCGGTCAGTTTACCTTGATGGAGGCATGTGCTATATGAAAGGTAGTGCAGACAGCATCCTCCAAACCATCCACACATAAACATCACTGCTTCTGCAGAGAACTCCCCAGCTCTGTGATGCAATCCTCGTCATAAAAGAATCTAACTATCTAGCTATATGTCTTTCCTTGAGTCTGGTGACCGTGGGGGCACCACTGAAGACTCGACAACCAGTTCCCTCCATTTCTCTCTTTGTCCTGTCTTTCTCAAAATTTGGTTGAGTTCTAGGCCTGTCCATTCGCTGGTGTTGTCCTCCCATCTCTTTCTTGGTCTTCTTCAATTTTTCCTCCTTGGACTGTACCTTGCAGTATTGTTCTTGCAAGTCCATAAAATTATTTTGATTTTGTGACATGTCCATACCATTTAAATTTGTGCTTCTTTACAATTGATATAATTTTTTCATAGGGATCAATGGTTTGTTAGATTCTGTTGTGCACTTCTTCGTTGCTTATGTGGTCTCTGTAGGAGATGCCAGGAAGTCTCCGGAAGCATCTCATCTCTACTGCCTATACTCTTCTCTCCAACTCTGCAGTCAGGGTCCACGATTCACAGGCATACAGGAATGTGGATATGACATGGGAGCGTATTAGTCTGATCTTGGAGTTGAGTGAAATACTTTTATCTTTCCAGATGGTGCTCTGTTTTGACAGTGCTGTTACTGTCTGTGCAATTCTGCATACTACCTCTGGCTTAAACCCCTTATCTGATACAACGGCTCCCAAGTACATGAAGCTTTGAACCGTTTCCAGCTTCTGGTCATTGACACTGATATTAATGCTGATGCCCTTGACGTTATTGGTCATCAGTTTGGTCTTCTCTGCACTGATGTCCACGCCGTATGTTTTAAAGGCCTTGTTCAGGTGTTCTGTTAGGCTGGCAAGTTCTCTGATCCTGCTAGTCTGTCAATGTCATCTGCGAAGCTTAGGTTTGCGATCATTCTGCCACCAATGCTGACTGATCCTGTATGGTGTTCCAGTGAATCAGCCATGAGTCTCTCAATTCAAAGAAGACATTGAAAAGAGTGGGTGAGAGTAGACAGCCCTGCCTTACTCCATCTGTTGTTCAAAACCACTCTCCAATGTTGCTGTTGTAGTGCACTGCACTGGTGGCCTGGTTGTACAGCTCTGGCCTGACTCCAAAAGGATAAAACAACAAAAACAGAAATAAATAGACTACAGTATTCTTTCCTTCATTTTGGTTTTGACAAACGAGAGAGAGAGAGAGAGAGAGAGAGAGAGAGGAGAGAGAGAGAGAGAGAGAGAGAGAGAGAGAGAGAGAGAGAGAGAGAGAGAGAGAGAGAGAGCAGACAGACAGACAGACAGACAGACAGACGCATTCATAGACATGCGTGCACGTGCATGCTTACACATGTGACAGTGCATGTAGGCATGTTTGTATAAACATATCAGGAGATAAAAGATAGCAGTTACCTGGTGCCAATGGTGGCATTCCTGCCACAGAAAAAGACAAAGAAG
>CM060346.1:22424664-22439664 GCA_030674155.1 Stramonita haemastoma
TGCCACAAGTGCAGCGCCTACCCATTTTTTTTTTTTCTTCAGGGATGGTGTCTAAACACGACACCTGTGTGCATGCTGTTTTTTTTTTAATTTTGTCATCCGCTCCTAATAAGATACATAAAGATTGTTAAAAGGAAGAACAAGCAAACAGCTTTTTTATTTTTTTATTTGTTTGTACCACTTTATGTCACAGCAGATTTCTCTGCGTGAAATTCGGGCTGCTCTCCCCGGGAGAGCACGTCGCCACAAGTGCAGCATCTACCCATTTTTGTTTTTTTTTTCCTGCGTGCAACTGTCTTCATTTCCCTATCAGAGTGGCTTTTTTCTACAGAATTTTGCCAGGGTCAACCTCCTTGTTGCCGTGGGTTCTTTTACGTGCGCTAAATAGTGATGTGTAACATACAGGACCTCGGTTTATCGTCTCATCCGAAAGACTAGTTCAGAACTGTGCCCAAATTCAGAAACTATTAACCTTAAGTCTTTTCAAAGCTAAGTAGATATGTTGTTGTTTTTTAATGACAACGTAACATTCTTCACAAAGCAACTTCGACTGTAACAAACTAGCATGATTCTAGCCTTTCCCAACTGCAACTGTAACAAACTAGCATGATTCTAGCCTTTCCCAACTGCAACTGTACCAAACCAGCATGATTCTAGCCTTTCCCAACTGCAACTGTACCAAACCAGCATGATTCTAGCCTTTCCCACCAACTGCAACTGAAACAAACTAGCATGATTCTAGCCTTTCCCAACAATTGCAACTGAAACAAACTAGCATGATTCTAGCCTTTCCCACCAACTGCAACTGTACCCAACCAGCATGATTCTAGCCTTTCCCAACAACTGCAACTGAAACAAACTAGCATGATTCTAGCCTTTCCCACCAACTGCAACTGTACCCAACCAGCATGATTCTAGCCTTTCCCAACAACTGCAACTGAAACAAACTAGCATGATTCTAGCCTTTCCCAACAACTGCAACTGTAACACATTAGCATGGTTATAACCTTTCCCAACAACTGCAACTGTAACAAATGATTCTAGTTTTCCCAAATGCAACATTAACTAATGACCATGATTGTAGCCTTTCCCGACAGCAACAGTAACACATTAGCATGATTCTAGCCTTTCCCAACAACTGCAACTGTAACACATTAGCATGGTTATAGCCTTTCCCAACTGCAGTTGTAACAAATTAGCATGAGTCTAGTCTTTCCCAACAAATGCAACTGTAACAAATTAGCATGATTCTAGCCTTTCCCAACAATTGCAACTGTAACACATTGCATGATTTTAGCCTTTCCCAACAATTGCAACTGTAACACATTAGCATGATTCTAGCCTTTCCCAACAATTGCAACTGTAACACATTAGCATGATTCTAGCCTTTCCCAACAACGTCAACTGTAACAAACTAGCATTATCCTAGCCTTTCCCAACAACTGCAACTGCAACAAATTAGCATGATTCTAGCCTTTCCCAACAACTGCAACTGTAACACATTAGTATGGTTATAGCCTTTCCCAACAACTGCAACTGTACCAAATTAGCATGATTCTATTCTTTCCCAACTGTTTGCTGCAACTGTAACACATTAGCATGATTCTAGCCTTTCCCAACTGTTTGCTGCAACCACAACGTAGACAGAAAAGTAGACCTGACTTTTCCTAAAAGCCTGCATACAAACAGACCAAGCTGAGTTAGACACTAAAACAATGAAGCACCTGCCAGAGGACTACACATAAAAAAGATATCTTTTTGAAAAAAAAAAATGAAATGCTACATAATAAATCATATTGTTTGAAAAAGACTTTAATTAAAACAAAAAAAACACACCTCTTTTGCTGAAACAGAAACAAACCCACTGCTGGAGACAACTTGGAGCCAGTGTCCATTTCAGCATCAACCTTTTCTGCATGGCGTTAGATCTGCGTTACACCTGCAAAGAGAACACACGCTTTGAAGTTTAAAACAAGTTTGTTCTTTGTTCATATAACAACAATGCATATCATGACAACAAAATATGTATCCACGATTTGGGAATGTCAACACAACGCTATCTACAACATTTCAGACTTTTAAATTTCAGTTTTTCCCACTCTTTCCCTGCTGTTTATGGCTAGCTTGCTCTAAGGGATAGGGATAGCCTAGTGGTCAGAACATTGCGCCCGGGTTCGATTCCCGTTGTAGGGGATTTTTCATGTGGAGTTAACATCAGCGCTGACTCCACTCTCCCCAAAAGTCCTTCGGATGACACTATAAAACCGAGGACCCGTGTGCAAACGCACGCAGAACATCTTGCGCACAGGTTGAATCCTGTTCCTCTTTACGGAAGAGTAGGACATTGTGTGCCGGTAGGAACACATGACAAGATTTGCAAAGCTGCATACACACGGGGACTGAAAGTAAAAACGCACATGAGTGCTTATTTTCGGGTGGGGGTGTCGGTATTTGATACTGTATCCCCTGTGGCAGGGTTGAGGTCTGGTGCTACAACGTCCCGCTCTTTCTAAGGAAAGTGAATGCGCAAAACATAGCCTCTCCTTTCCAGGTGTAGTGATCGCCGAGGGGACCCCTGCCTGGTAACAGGCAGGTGGTCACTTGCAATGGCCTCTCCTGCATTACTGTGCCCGTAGCAACACCGTCCCGTGGTGCCCCCTGTAGTCCAGTCAAATAAGCCCCAAATTCGGCCGAACCTTAAACAAACTGCTTCGAAAGCAAACTCAACTGATTCGGTATCGTCAGACATCCACGGATAACATATCAAAAATCTAAAAGAATATATGGTTCAACGAATTAGCTATTTCACTTCAAATGAGGTACCCCCTCACTGAATTCCTGTGACTAAAAAAATTATGACAAACTACTATTGTGACTATGATTTTGACAAAATAATCATTAGAACAACTATATACAATCACTGACAGGTCATAGATGTTTTTTTAAAACAAAATTAGGCAGGAAATTCATCAATTTTGTACATTTTGGGGACAAAAATAGTTAATATTCTTTGCTGATTTGAACAAAATGCTTATATTTTTCCCATTTGTATGTGTTCCATACACGATTAATGAAACATGTTTATCATAGAAAGCTAGTATGACCTCTTCTGTAAATAAAAAACCAAGAACAGTTGCAATCAACAAATAATTAAAAAAGATATTACTTGTTTTCTACCCCTACCCCCTAAATTTTTAGAGACCCCGTATTCTAAGCCGAACTCCTAGTTTTGCCTGTATCCGTGACAGTTGTTTCTGCACAGTGGTGGGACAAATCTATTATATAAACAATAGAAGATTGTTGATTAAGACTACTATTTCTTTGAGATTTGAGTATTGTTTATTGTTATTATTATCAATGATATTATAATTATAGAATCTATATGGCGCTAGATCTATATTAAAACAATTTTAAAAAATTCTTTTATATCGAGGTTAATAGAATAAGCAGTCATGTGCTTTTTTACATTCAGTCCCCGTGTGTATGCAGTTTTTGTAAATCGTGTCATCTGTTCCCACAGGAACACAATGGCCTACTCTTACGAAAAGCGGAACAGGATTTAACACGTGCACAAGATGTTCTGCATGCGTTCGCACCCGGGCCTCGGTTTTTCGTCTCATCCGAAGGACTTTTGGGGAGAGTGGAGTTAGCACTGATGTTAACTCCAGAGGAAAAATCCCCTCGACCGGGAATCGAACCCTGGACGTCAAATTGCGAGCGCAGTGTTCTGACCACTAGGTTATCCCTCCCCCCATCTTGTGAAAACAAATCAAACCCTTGCATTCAACCTATTCTTCAACATAATACCAACCACAAATGGTGCTAACAAATTTTAATTTACACCCACGCGAGCGCGCACGTGCGCACATGCGCGAGCGCGTATACGTATGCGACTGTAATACACTTTGGTGAAGTGATGGGGATTTCGGCTGTTGTCGCGTTTTCTTATGGAATTTTCAGAAAAGGAAATTGTGCTGGTGGTACAACCTTGTATCATACTTCAAAAACTAACACTAAAATGGAAGTCACACACTGGCTGAATCATGCTGTGTTAGATTTAGTCTGGTGATGGGATATCATGGTAAACCAGGATCCATGGCATGTAGTATGCAGGAGCTGTGAAGATGGTGTTGAGGGTATCATCCGTGAGAGAGTATACTCGAACAGCACGGGAGTAAGACTTCCCACTCATAATAAACGTGAGAAATAGCATTTGAGGTGTACACATGTTCATACCCTTTCAGTACATGTCCAGTGGTTCCTAGGAAACTCATCCTAGTGTGGAAGTATCCCAGCTGAAGGACAACAGATCTGATGAAACTGTCAGAGGGATCACTATTTATAATTGCCTGGGCTTCCATGTACAGTGACTGATAGAAAGTTACCACATACATCACTGCAAACTTTTGTACTTGATTGGAGATGAAGATCAAAGTAAAGTAGATGCATGATGTATGAACTCATAGCAGTCATGGGCAGGAAAAACACCTGACTTCCCTGGGTGCACGCCATCATGAGGTGCTTGCATCAACCTATGCCCTGCTGGTTGAGAAGACTTCGGGGGCCAAGATATCTTTCAAGGTGTATCAAGATATTATCAACAGCAGCTATGTCAGAAATGCTCTTGAAACACAAAGAACCCAGTGTGTTCCAGTCAGATCTGCAACGAAAGGTTGTTGTTTTCTTTTACATTCCTAACATAATGTATCTGGATAATGTAGATATATAAGGTTATTTTCTTCATAAGCATTTGCAGTAAACTTGACTTTCACTCTGAAATTTTACAAAATAAAATTTTATAATTTACCTTTATCAAGAACTACAACAGGGATTAGCGTAGGCTTGAACTGCAGATTGCACTGTCTCTTTGTAATTAAGAATTAATGCAGTTCATACCACAAACCACTATTCATTCACTCGCCTCCTTACAGTCTCAGAATTTGTATAATTACGTGAATATCTCATAACCACACTTACCAAAAAATATACTTCTTGTCACAATAGAATTATTTATGTAAAGTTCAGGCTGATTTATCCAATGATATTTTGTTAGCAGTGCTGTGCCACACATAGTTCTGTCTGCCTGTACACTTGTATAATCATATTTTTACTTGGAGTAATTCTTTTGTTGTTGAGGGGTTGTTTATATGCACAAGATTTAACATACCTTATTTCTCAAGTGCACTGGATTCCCTGTTGTTCATCTTTTTTTCCCTGGATACCCTCCTGTTCTTTTTTTCTTCCATTCCATGAAAAGAGCCACCCCATCTAAAATGAGCTGAGTTGTGGTCTGCATTGTCTGTTACAAACTGAAGAGTTTTTCCTTCTGTGATTTGGGGAACGCTCACACATTGGCTGACAGCTGCATTGAGATAGAGTTTCTGTATATTAAGTATGAAGAACAGAATGTAAGTCTGTTCAGTGTGTTCAAGGAAAATCTGGATCCAAATGTTTTGTGCATCTGTACAGCCAAATGAACTTGAAGTGGAGCAGTGTATGTTTTTGGTCTTGTAGCCTACACAATGCACTGACAAATAGATGTGGTTTTCAGTTCTGTACTTATCCATGAAGACTCAAGGGCAAAAAACTGCACTGTAAATTTTTAGACAGTTGGCTAGAGCCATGTACTCATCTTTGTTGCAACATATGGACATAATGACACCTCATAGTAGTAGCTGCTGTTTTTATCAGGCAAATGGATTCACAGTCACTGTCAGCCTTTGTCTGTTCTTTCTAACTTGAGTAGGGTGGCAGAGACTGCTGTCTTTAGAGTCGTATAAGCTGATTTTCCATCTGAAGGCTTTACTGTCATCAAAATGTCTAAGCAATTTTCTTCATGTTGATTGCACTATGCGCAGAGCCATTGTTGTCAGATTACATATAGTGGGTTAGGGTGTCTTCCATCATTCTAACAAGGTCTCAAACAATGATGTGTTCAGCGACATTGTTTTCCAGGTAGGTAACAATATCCTGAAATGCAGCAAAACAAGTGTCATCTTTTGGTCTGCTGGCTTTCTCAATTTTTTTTCTTGTTGGTTCATGATCAGTGTCTGAAAATACTTTAGGGATATGTTTTCTGGTCTGGAAATTACAGACATTGTGGAAAGCACCATCTCTTGCGAAGCAGTCCTGTAAACATTCCAGCTTAGGTGTAACTTTCTTTGCCCATTCACCACTCCTGCTGCTACAAGAGTCGGCCCCTGTGTATTGAACCTGTTATTGTCCCTGTTATGAGATCTATGCAGTCCTCATGTTCACCTTTACTGACCAATTTTCTCTTTCAGGCAGAACAGACACTGAGTTGCATGACTGAAAGTGGAAACTGCAGTCAGAAGTCTCCTTTTTCAAGTTTTTGTTGTGGAGACTTATCAGCCTGTCCTCTCCATAGAAACTGTGCTGTAACATTTCTGTTGTAATAGTCTCCTCCACAGCCAGCATGTACAACATTGCCAATTGGAGCACTGTTGACACCACTTTGTTAACTGCTTGCCGTATTTCCGTAAGATAACTTTTGTGTCCTTACTGCAAAATCCATGATTAAAGATAATGCAACAGTCTCTATCTGGTATCTGATCAAGAAACAAAACAGACTTAGATGGTTTAAACAATTCTACTTTAGTAGTAGTAATAATAATAATAATAATAATAATAATAATAATAATAATAATAATAATAATAATAATAATAACAATAATGGTGATAACGAAAACGATGATTTTAATAATAAAATGTTAATTGTTAGTAGTATTATCATTATTATCAATATTGTTGAGTAGAATTAGTGGACGAAGTAGTAGTAGTAGTGACGGTAGTGGTAGTAGTAGTAGTAGTAGTAGTAGTAGTAGTAGTAGTAGTAGTAGTAGTAGTAGTAGTAGTATATACACACACACACACACACACACACACACACACACACACACACACACACACACACACACACACACACACACACACACACATAATACCAGTATTATCACACAAACACAAGCCAACACCATTTATGGCTCCATACAACTGCTTTTAGTTCATAAACACTCTTCTCCTTCCCCCTTCAACGAAAGAACAGCCCAACGCCAGCTGCCCTGGACGTACCAGTTAGGCTACACCGCTTCACTCATGCTTACTCTAAACTGCCCCCTCCACCCATCATCGCGTCGTCTGCTAGCAAGCCAGAAGAGAAACGGGAGGGAAATTTCGCAGGCACGCAGGGCGGAATTTGTGCCGGTGCACAAATCCCGCGCAGTTGGTCTGTTTTGCGTCCCCGACATAAAAACCCCATTTTTTCTAAATTTTTTTTGTTAATTATGTAAAGATTGAACCATCTACAGTTTTAGATTTTTGTGTGCATGAACAAAATGGCCAAATGAACCGATTCCTGCACTTACATATTTCGAAGCAGTTAGTTTGAGGTCAAATTTTAATTTGACTGGACTACTGTTCTCACTGAGCTTGCCACGTCATGGCGCGACCGAGTACCCGGCGGTGTAACTGTGTTAGGGAGGAGAGCTGGCCCCCTTAACTGTGGCACGCATGGCCCACCGTCGTGTGGATACGCCCTGGTGCCCACACACCAGCCTCCCAGCTATGGGTAAATCGCGAAGACTGAAAGACCCTGCTGGCAGGCCAAAAGAATTGAGGGCTGGTGCATCCCTAATGGAGACCTGGGGAGGAGATTGGCGCCACCAGGGAGTACCCGAAGCCCACAGAAAAGACATGAAAGACGCAACCAGAGCCAACAACATGCCGGATCGGTCGAGGCCCGGAACACCAACGACCTCGCTTTCCATCGACGAGCACCAGGATGGAAGTGATAAGTGTGCTACTGGCGCTCAAAACATAAAGACTTTAAATTTGCCATCTGAAAACACCACCATTGGTACATGGAATGTCCGCACTCTCTACGCTTGCGGAAAAGTGAAAGAACTGGAGCACGAATTGAAATGATACAAATGGGATATAATCGGACTGTCAGAGGTGAGATGGACTGGATTTGGAAAGTCAGTGACTGATGATGGACACAAGATCTGGTTCAGCGGAAGTGAGACAGTGCATGAGCATGGCGTAGCCTTTATCGTACGCAAAGAAGTAGTTGGTTGCATCCTGAGCTGTACACCAATATCCAGTAGGATTATCTCCATCAGAGTGTCAGCCAGGCCAAAGAACATCACCATCTTTCAAGTGTATGCACCAACAACAGCACATGATGAGGAAGAAGTCGAAGAGTTTTACGAAGAGCTGGAAAACACAATCAAGAAAGTTCCCAGGAAAGACCTTCTTATTGTACAAGGAGACTTCAACGCGAAAGTTGGCCCTGACGCTTACAAACAATGGGCTGGAGCAGTTGGTCAGTACGGCACTGGTGAGACCAACGATAGGGGACTCAGACTCTTGGAGTTTGCGGTTAGCCATCAATTAACCCTTGCAAACACCCTCTATCCACGCAAGCTGTCAAGAAGAACTACGTGGCATGCACCGAGTGGGAAGATCCACAATCAGATCGACTACATCCTCACCCCACGGCGCACCAAGTCGATCATTAAATAGAGTCAAAACAAGAACATACCCCGGAGCTGATGTGGGCAGCGACCACAATTTTGTACTGCTCAACATGAAGCTGAAGCTGAAGTACCAAGCTGCGCGCACACGTATCAAGTTTGACCTGGAGAAGTTGAGAGATCCAGAAGTTGCTGAAGTTTTCCAGGCACACCTCGGGGGCAGGTTTGCGGCACTCAACATCTTGAACAACGACATCAAAGACATCACGAACAGCTTCAACGAGGCAATCCGAGTAACAGCAGAGGAGGTACTTGGCCGTGAGAGAAAGAAACACAAACCCTGAACCTCAAATGACATCCTTGACCTGTGTGACAAGAGAAGATCCTTGAAGAAAACCAAACACTCCAGCCCGCAAGATGTAGCACAGTACCGTGAGACCAACAATCTGGTGAGAAAGAAAATGAGAGAGGCAAAAGAGCAATGGATCAATGAACAGTGCAAGAACATCGAGGCAGGCATGACAAAGGGAAACAGCAAATACGCCTACGACACCCTAAAGAAGCTCACAAAGGCGCAGCAAAATAAATCCTCAGTCATCGAGGATTGTTCAGGCAACCTGCTGACTGAAAGCTCAGCAGTTTTGAATAGATGGTCACAGTATTGCTCGGACCTGTACAACCACCCCTCACAGCCCGACCACAGCCTGATTGATGAGGACTCAACACCACAGAGGGAACCTTCACCACTACCAGTGCTGAAGGAAGAAGTGGAGGAAGCTATCCGTAGTTTACCAACTGGAAAGTCACCTGGACCAGACAACATACCGGCAGAGCTGCTCAAGAATGAAGGGGAACACCTGGTCACTGTCATTACATCTCTTTGTCAGAAGATCTGGGCGGCAAAACAGTGGCCAGCAAAATGGACACAGTCTCTTATTATCTCCCTGCCCAAGAAAGGAAAACTCCGTCAATGCCAGAATTACAGAGCGATCAGCCTCATTAGCCACACCAGCAAGATCATGTTAAGAGTGATACTGAGCAGACTCAAAAAGGAGGCGGAAGAGCACCTGGCAGAACAACAAGCTGGGTTCAGGGCAGGAAGGAGCACGGTAGAACAAATTTTCAGTTGCCGAATCCTGATGGAGAAGCATCTGCAACATCAGAGGGACTTGCTACTCAATTTCATTGACTTCAACAAGGCCTTTGACAGAGTGTGGCATGCAGGCCTTTGGCAAGTCCTCAGGAAGTTCGGCAATGAGGAGGGTCTCATCCAGATCATAGAAGCGCTGTACAACACCTCCAGCAGTGCAGTTCTCCTCAACAGCCAAGTCGGAGACTATTTCAAGACCACAGTCGGCGTCTGTCAGGGCTGCTTGCTCTCTCCAACCCTCTTTAAATAAAAAAAATAAATAAATAAAAAAAACAAACAAACGAACGCTGGCAAACGCCACACACACACACACACACACACACACACACACACACACACACACACACACACACACCCACATACACAAACAAACACACACACACGCACGCACGCACGCACACACAAACACACACACGCACGCACGCACGCACGTACGCACGCGCACGCGCGCCCACAAAGACACACAGACTACACAGAGAGACAGACAGAGAGACAAAGAGACAGACAGACACACACACACAAATATATATATGTTTATATATATATATATATATATATATATCTATATATATATATATATATATATATATATATATATATATATATATATATATATATATATATATATAGTGTTTGTGTGTGTGTGTGTGTGTGTGTGTGTGTGTGTGTGTGTGTGTGTGTGTGTGTGTGTGTGTGTGTGCTGCTGGCGCATGTAGGCATGATTATACAAACATATACGGAGATAAAAGATAGTAGTTAGCTGCTAAGGAACAAGACAAAGAAGATTTAAACGTTGGTCAACAGCATCTTGCTATCAGGATTCCACAACATAACTATGGCATGTTGTCTATGCTACGTGAAACTCCAAATGACAACATGCGTCCGTTCATATACTTGCATTCACACACACACACACACACGCACACACACACACACACACACACACACACACACACACACACACACACACACACACACACACACACACACATCTCCGTTTGATATCACTAATATGGACCACATGTTAAATACAAGAACGAATGAATAAACGAACGAACGCACACGGGCATGCAATACGTGAAAGAAGTAAACTGTATTTGTGGTGAGAAGATTACAAATAGTAATGTCATTTTTAATTGTGAACATTTAAAAACATGTTTACCTGCTGTACCTAGTTTGTCACTGGATCAGATTTTGTCTGAACCTTCTTTGCTGTTGGACATTGTGTTAGCGTTGAAAAGAAGTCCAATAATCCAGTTTTTGTAGTGTTAGGATTAGTTTCTTATTTCAGCATTGTAAAATGACATTTTTCAGTTTATTGTTAACTCTTTCAGGTTTTTGCTTTCTTTTGTTTTGTTTTTTGTTTGTTTGTTTGCTTGTTTGTTTGTCTAAAATCACGACATGTGAATAGACGTTAAACTGAAAATACATACATACACGCAACCACAAACACACGCACACTGGTGCGCGCACTAAAACACACAGAATACACAGAGATACAGACAGACAGACAGGCAGACACACACACACACACACACACACACACACACACACACACACACACACACACACACACACACACACACACACACACACACACATTCATAGACATAGGCGTCTTCGCGCGTGCTTACACGTGTGATAGTGCATGCAGGCATGATAGTACAAACATATAAGGAGATGAAAGATAACAGTTACCTGTTGTTGTTGTTGTTGTTGTTGTTGTTGTTGTTCCCAATGCTCCTGCTGAATAAACCAAAGAAGATTTAAATGTTGGTCAATGAAATATTGCTAGCAAAAAGAAAATATTACTAGCAGGATTTCCGAACAACATGGCATGTTCTGTATGCTATCTGAAACTCTAAATGACAACATGCATCCATTCATATACTTGCATTCACACACAAACACACATATACACACACATACACATACACACACACACGCACACGTACACGTACACATACACACACACGCACGCACACACGTCTGCACGCACGCATGCGCACACACACATACATGTACGCACGCACGCACTCAAATGCTCGCACCATACAACAGTCCATAAGAGCCACAGGTTTTAGGAAAGAAAGAAATAACGTTTCCAAAAGACTCTTGGAAATGACCATTTCAAACCTTTTCGGTCAGTTTACCTTGATGGAGGCATGTGCTATATGAAAGGTAGTGCAGACAGCATCCTCCAAACCATCCACACATAAACATCACTGCTTCTGCAGAGAACTCCCTAGCTCTGTCATGCAATCCTCGTCATAAAAGAATCTAACTATCTAGCTATATGTCTTTCCTTCAGTCTGGTGACCGTGGGGGCACCACTGAAGACTCAACAACCAGTTCCCTCCATTTCTCTCTTTGTCCTGTCTTTCTCAAAACTTGGTTGAATTCTAGGCCTGTCCATTCGCTGGTGTTGTCCTCCCATCTCTTCCCTGGTCTGCCTCAATTTCTTCCTCCTTGGACTGTACCTTGCAGTATTGTTCTTGCAAGTCCATATTTTGATTTTGTGACATGCCCATACCATCTAAATTTGTGCTTCTTTACAATTGATATAACTTTTTCATAGGGATCAATGGTTTGTTAGATTCTGTTGTGCACTTCTTCGTTGCTTATGTGGTCTTTGGAGGAGATGCCAGGAAGTCTTTGGAAGCATCTCATCTCTACTGCCTATACTCTTCTCTCCAACTCTGCAGTCAGGGTCAACGATTCACAGGCATACAGGAATGTGGATATGACATGGGAGCGTATTAGTCTGATCTTGGAGTTGAGTGAAATACTTTTATCTTTCCAGATGGCGCTCTGTTTTGACAGTGCTGTTAATGTCTGTGCAATTCTGCATACTACCTCTGGCTTAAACCCCTTGTCTGATACAACAGCTCCTAAGTATTTGAAGCTTTGAACCATTTCCAGCTTCTGGTCATTGACACTGATATTAATGCTGATGCCCTTGACGTTACTGGTCATCAGTTTGGTCTTCTCTGCACTGATTTCCACGCCGTATGTTTTAAAGGCCTTGTTCGGGTGTTCTGTTAGGCTGGCAAGTTCTCTGATCCTGCTAGTCTGTCAATGTCATCTGCGAAGCTTAGGTTTGTGATCATTCTGCCACCAATGCTGACTGATCCTGTATGGTGTTCCAGTGAATCAGCCATGATTCTCTCAATTCAAGGAAGATGTTGAAAAGAGTGGGTGAGATTAGAAAGCCCTGCCTTACTCCATCTGTTGTTCAAAACCACTCTCCAATGTTGCTGTTGTAGTGCACTGCACTAGTGGCCTTGTTGTACAGCTCTTTGATGACTCTGATCAGGTTTGCATCGATGCTGTACAAATTCATGGCTGCCTACAAAACTGCATGCCACACCCTGTCAAATTCCTTCCTAAAAACAATAAAAATGTGGTAGAGGTCTTGTTGGTGTTTCAAGTACCGCTCACAGAGTTTTCTCGAGTTGAATATCTGTTCAGTTGTGCTACACCCAGCTCTGAAAACTGCTTGTTCCTCAGCAATGATGGTCTCTGCTTGTGGCTTCAGTCTGTTTAGTATAATCTTCAACATAACCTTGCTTCTTTGGCATATGAGGCTGATTGTGCGGTAATTCTGGTACTGCTGAAGGTTTCTTTTCTTGGAGAGGGTTATGATGAGTGACTGTGTCCATGGTGTTGGCCATTTTCCTGTATGCCAGATCTTGTTGCAGATTTTTAGTAGAGCGTTTTTTGTGTTTTCCCCTCCAGCTTGCACCAGCTCAGCTGGAAGATTATGCCCCTGCTGACTTCCCCTTTTTCAGCAATCTGACTGCTGTGTCCACTTCTTCTCGGAGGATAGGGTGGCTGTCTGTATCTGTGCTTGTGTGGATATTGAGGACTTCTGGATCTCCTGTGGTTTTGCTGTTATACAGGTCAGAGCAGTATTCTGTCCATCTGTTTAGAATACCCTGGTCATCAGTGAGGCACTTCCCATTCTTGTCTTGGATTGTTGAGCTTCTTCCCCCCGTTTTGTGCCAGTCAGGTCTTTCACCAGCTGATGCGCTTTCTTTCTGTTGTTTTTCTTGATGTTTTCTTCAATGTCCTGGCACTGTTCACCAATCCATTTCTCTTTTGCTTCTGTCATGGACTTCCTGATTCTTTTGTTGATTGCCCTATATTGTTCTGCTCTTTCTCCTATTTAATTTTTCCTTTTCCTGAACTCTCTACATTTATTGCATAGTTGTAAAATTTTAGGTGTGACCCAAGGTTTTTTGACTGGTCGATGTTTGCCGAGAAGTTCACTTGCTGTTTCAGTCACTGTTGCATTAAAACCATCCATCAAGGTATCTATATCCGTATCATTTGTGTATATCAGAGTGAGTGCTGCAAACTTCCCACCTATCCTTGTCTGAAAAATGTCTGTTACCTCTGGATCCTTCAGCTTCTTGAGGTCAAACGTGATCCTGATGTTGTTCTGCTTGTGAATTGTTTGGAGACGGAGTTGGAATGTCATCATTACAAGATCATGGTCACTCCCTATGTCCGCTCCTGGAAAGCTTCGTGTCCGTGCAGTGTTTACACTAAACCTAACTCGTCTCTTCACCATAATGTATTCTATTTGGTTGTGATGTTCATCATTTGGGCTATGCCGTGTCTATCTCCTGGATTTTATTATGCGGGCTAAGTGTGTTCACTAGCTGGAGATTGGTGTTACTGGCAAACTCCAGGAGCCTCAAGCCTCTTTCATTTGTTTCTTTGTTGCAGTGTAGTCCACAAAATATTTAATGCCCTCCCAGTCTTTGTGGGCATCTACTCTTATCTTCGTATTCCAGTCACCTTGAAGAACATGGATGTTTTTCTTGGGAATTTGATTTAGAACCCCTTGTAGTTGGTCGTAGAATTCTTCTATTTCTTCACCAGTGCTGTCTGATATAGCAGCGTATGCCTGCATTACTGTGATGTTGAAAGAGGTTGCTCTCAAGTGGATGGTAATAAGTCTGCTGGACACTGGCTGACAGCTTTTGACAGTGTACACGATGTCCGTGTGAATGAGGAACGCCACACCCTGCTCATGCTTATCCTGCTTTCCACTGAAGTATATTTTGTGGTCTTCCTGGGTCGTTGTTTCTCCCATGTTTTTCCACCATACTTCACAGAGCCCTAGAATGTGCAATTGGTATCTGGCCATCTCATGTGTTAATTTTTCCACTTTTCCTGTGGCTTTTAGTGTTTGTACATTCCAAGTGCCAATGGTGATGTAGTTTCTGGCTCGGATTTTGCTGCACTATACACCAGTAGCATACTTTCTACCTCTGTCCTGATGTGCAACAGAAGCACGGTCCTTGGCAACCCGGGCGACGACCGATCCGGTATTATGGAGATTCT
>CM060346.1:22449664-22457164 GCA_030674155.1 Stramonita haemastoma
TAGGCCTGTCCATTCGCTGGTGTTGTCCTCCCATCTCTTCCCTGGTCTGCCTCAATTTCTTCCTCCTTGGACTGTACCTTGCAGTATTGTTCTTGCAAGTCCATATTTTGATTTTGTGACATGCCCATACCATCTAAATTTGTGCTTCTTTACAATTGATATAACTTTTTCATAGGGATCAATGGTTTGTTAGATTCTGTTGTGCACCTCTTCGTTGCTTATGTGGTCTTTGTAGGAGATGCCAGGAAGTCTTTGGAAGCATCTCATCTCTACTGCCTATACTCTTCTCTCCAACTCTGCAGTCAGGGTCAACGATTCACAGGCATACAGGAATGTGGATATGACATGGGAGCGTATTAGTCTGATCTTGGAGTTGAGTGAAATACTTTTATCTTTCCAGATGGCGCTCTGTTTTGACAGTGCTGTTACTGTCTGTGCAATTCTGCATACTACCTCCGGCTTAAACCCCTTGTCTGATACAACAGCTCCTAAGTATTTGAAGCTTTGAACCGTTTCCAGCTTCTGGTCATTGACACTGATATCAATGCTGATGCCCTTGACGTTACTGGTCATCAGTTTGGTCTTCTCTGCACTGATTTCCACGCCGTATGTTTTAAAGGCCTTGTTCGGGTGTTCTGTTAGGCTGGCAAGTTCTCTGATCCTGCTAGTCTGTCAATGTCATCTGCGAAGCTTAGGTTTGTGATCATTCTGCCACCAATGCTGACTGATCCTGTATGGTGTTCCAGTGAATCAGCCATGATTCTCTCAATTCAAGGAAGATGTTGAAAAGAGTGGGTGAGATTAGAAAGCCCTGCCTTACTCCATCTGTTGTTCAAAACCACTCTCCAATGTTGCTGTTGTAGTGCACTGCACTAGTGGCCTTGTTGTACAGCTCTTTGATGACTCTGATCAGGTTTGCATCGATGCTGTACAAATTCATGGCTGCCTACAAAACTGCATGCCACACCCTGTCAAATTCCTTCCTAAAAACAATAAAAATGTGGTAGAGGTCTTGTTGGTGTTTCAAGTACCGCTCACAGAGTTTTCTCGAGTTGAATATCTGTTCAGTTGTGCTACACCCAGCTCTGAAAACTGCTTGTTCCTCAGCAATGATGGTCTCTGCTTGTGGCTTCAGTCTGTTTAGTATAATCTTCAACATAACCTTGCTTCTGTGGCATATGAGGCTGATTGTGCGGTAATTCTGGTACTGCTGAATATTTCTTTTCTTGGAGAGGGTTATGATGAGTGACTGTGTCCATGGTGTTGGCCATTTTCCTGTATGCCAGATCTTGTTGCAGATTTTTAGTAGAGCGTTTTTTGTGTTTTCCCCTCCAGCTTGCACCAGCTCAGCTGGAAGATTATGCCCCTGCTGACTTCCCCTTTTTCAGCAAACTGACTGCTGTGTCCACTTCTTCTCGGAGGATAGGGTGGCTGTCTGTATCTGTGCTTGTGTGGACATTGAGGACTTCTGGATCTCCTGTGGTTTTGTTGTTATACAGGTCAGAGCAGTATTCTGTCCATCTGTTTAGAATACCCTGGTCATCAGTGAGGCACTTCCCATTCTTGTCTTGGATTGTTGAGCTTCTTCCCCGTTTTGTACCAGTCAGGTCTTTCACCAGCTGATGCGCTTTCTTGCTGTTGTTTTTCTTGATGTTTTCTTCAATGTCCTGGCACTGTTCACCAATCCATTTCTCTTTTGCTTCTGTCATGGACTTCCTGATTCTTTTGTTGATTGCCCTATATTGTTCTGCTCTTTCTCATATTTAATTTTTCCTTTTCCTGAACTCTCTACATTTATTGCATAGTTGTAAAATTTTAGGTGTGACCCAAGGTTTTTTGACTGGTCGATGTTTGCCGAGAAGTTCACTTGCTGTTTCAGTCACTGTTGCGTTAAAACCATCCATCAAGGTATCTATATCCGTATCATTTGTGTATATCAGAGTGAGTGCTGCAAACTTCCCACCTATCCTTGTCTGAAAAATGTCTGTTACCTCTGGATCCTTCAGCTTCTTGAGGTCAAACGTCATCCTGATGTTGTTCTGCTTGTGAATTGTTTGGAGACGGAGTTGGAATGTCATCATTACAAGATCATGGTCACTCCCTATGTCCGCTCCTGGAAAGCTTTGTGTCCGTGCAGTGTTTACACTAAACCTAACTCGTCTCTTCACCATAATGTATTCTATTTGGTTGTGATGTTCATCATTTGGGCTATGCCGTGTCTATCTCCTGGATTTTATTATGCGGGCTAAGTGTGTTCACTAGCTGGAGATTGGTGTTACTGGCAAACTCCAGGAGCCTCAAGCCTCTTTCATTTGTTTCTTTGTTGCAGTGTAGTCCACAAAATATTTAATGCCCTCCCAGTCTTTGTGGGCATCTACTCTTATCTTCGTATTCCAGTCACCTTGAAGAACATGGATGTTTTTCTTGGGAATTTGATTTAGAACCCTTTGTAGTTGGTCGTAGAATTCTTCTATTTCTTCACCAGTGCTGTCTGATATAGCAGCGTATGCCTGCATTACTGTGATGTTGAAAGAGGTTGCTCTCAAGTGGATGGTAATAAGTCTGCTGGACACTGGCTGACAGCTTTTGACAGTGCACACGATGTCCGTGTGAATGAGGAACGCCACACCCTGCTCATGCTTATCCTGCTTTCCACTGAAGTATGTTTTGTGGTCTTCCTGTGTCGTTGTTTCTCCCATGTTTTTCCACCATACTTCACAGAGCCCTAGAATGTGCAATTGGTATATGGCCATCTCATGTGTTAATTTTTCCACTTTTCCTGTGGCTTTTAGTGTTTGTACATTCCAAGTGCCAATGGTGATGTAGTTTCTGGCTCGGATTTTGCTGCACTATACACCAGTAGCATACTTTCTACCTCTGTCCTGATGTGCAACAGAAGCACGGTCCTTGGCAACCCGGGCGACGACCGATCCGGTATTATGGAGATTCTGTTAGCTGTGTTCATAAATGAGTTTGGGGCAAATCGAACCTGGCGGAGTCCATCCCTCTCCAGGTCAGATTTTTGGGTTGGGTTGACTCCCCACATGTGGCAGGTAGTACTGGGTTACATGGTTCCCAGAAGCAGAGGAAGCCTCTGACCTGACTCCAAAAGAATAAAACAACAAAAAATTAAATAAATAGACTACAGTATTCTTTGCTTCATGTTGGTTTTGATAAACGAGAGAGAGAGACAGAGACAGAGACAGAGACAGACAGACAGACAGACAGACAGACAGACAGACAGACAGACAGACAGACGCATTCATAGACATGCGTGCACGCGCATGCTTACACATGTGACAGTGCATGTAGGCATGTTCGTACAAACATATAAGGAGATAAAAGATAGCAGTTACCTGGTGCTAATGGTGGCATTCCTGCCACGGGAAAAGACAAAGAAGATTGGAATGTTGGTCAACAACATAATTATTGCTAGTAGAATTTCATAACAACATGGCATGTTGTCTATGTTATCTGAAACTCCAAATGATGACATGCATCTATTCATATACTTGCATTCACACACACACACACACACACACACACACACACACACACACCACACACACACACACACACACACACACACACACAGGTACACGTACACACTCACCCACCACCACCACCACCACCACCACCCTACCACCACCGCCATCTCACTGCACAACAGTTCATAAGAGCCACAGGTTTTAGGAAAAGAAGAAATGAATTTTCAAAGGACTCGTGGAAATGACCATTTAAAACCTTTTCAGTCAGTGTGCCTTGATGGATGTATGTGCTATATGACAGATTGTGCGGAGAGCATCCTCCGAACCATCCACACATAAACATCAATGCTTCTGCAGAGGTCATCCTAGCTCTGTGATGTAAACTACAGTATTCTTTTCTTCTGTGATGCAAGCTACACTATTCTTTTCTTCTGTGAGGTAAACTACAGTATTCTTTTCTTCTGTGATGTAAACTACAGTATTCTTTTCTTCTGTGATGTAAACTACAGTATTCTTTTCTTCTGTGATGTAAACTACAGTATTCTTTTCTTCTGTGATGTAAACTACAGTATTCTTTTCTTCTGTGATGTAAACTACAGTATTCTTTTCTTCTGTGATGTAAGCTACAGTATTCTTTTCTTCTGTGATGTAAACTACAGTATTCTTTTCTTCATGTTGGTTTTGATAAACACAGATAGATAGAATGATAGATAGATAGAATGATAGATAGAATAATAAATAGATAGATGGATAGATAGATAGACAGACAGACAGACAGACAGACAGACAGACACAGAAAGAGAGAGAGAGAAGAGAGAGAGAGAGAGAGAGAGAGAGAGAGAGAGAGAGAGAGAGAGAGAGAGAGAGAGAGAGAGAGAGTGCACACACACACACACACATACGCACGCTCGCACACACACACACACACACACACACACACACACACACACACACACACACACACACACACACACACACACACACACACAAAACCCTTCGTGCATAATTATGCACACACTCACTACCCCAAAAGTCCTTCGGATGAGACTATAAACCGAGGCCCCGTGTGCGAACACACGAAGAACATCTTCCGCACACATTAATCCCTTCCCGCTTTTCGTAAGAGTAGCCCATCGTGTGCCGTTGGGAACAGATGACAAGATTGACCAAACTGCATACACATAGGGACTGGATGTAAAAAACAACAACACACGAGTGCTTATACCGTTATCCTCGATATAAAAGAATAAATAAAAAATAAATAAAAAAGTATATAAGAAAATAATTGAATAAAAAAAGTAGTAAATGCAATAAAATCAATCGAACAAAATACCCCAAGGCACATCAACGCAATCACTACAACCTTGACGCCTTGGAGAAAAGAAAAACAAGAAAAGAAAAGGAAATATCATGTCAGGAAGGCATACAAGCAAACACTGACTGACTGACTAACCTGTAATGTTGTCACAGTCCGTGCCTGTGAAGTTGAGGGCAGGGGAGAGGTTGCTGTCAATACAAGGTATCTCTGCCCTCCACCATCTATCGTAGGCAGGGTAGGCAAAGAAGTTGTACTCCACGACGTAGAAGCCATTATCGTTACTGTTCACACAGCCACAGCCCAGGGCACCAGAAGTGAAGGAACAGACAGTTCTGATGTCTGTAGTCACTAAGCAGTTGACTTTGTAAAGAGCTGTGCCATCTGTACTGCTTTGGAAGTTAGGCAGACCGTTGGTGCCTAGTGTACACAGGGAAGGGAATTTACTTCGATCAATACGGAGCTCAATGGTCGCTATACTTCCGTCAGTCCATGGTGTATTTTTGCATACGTAAGAACCTCCATTGGTGGTAGCAGACACTGAAAAGTTAACAATGTTAGTTGAGGTGGGTTTTTTTTTTCAACATAGTAATTAACTAAAATGATCAACCAACACATTAATGGTAGAAAAAATAACAAGAAATGAGAAACTGTATTAGTCTCTGTGTGTGTATGTGTGTGTGTGTGTGTTGTGTGTGTGTGTGTGTTGTGTGTGTGTGTGTGTGTGTGTTTGTGGTGCCTGTGTTTCTGTTATTTATTTCATTTTATTCATTCTTTTCTATCGAGGATAATGGAATAAGCACTCATGTGCTTTTTCATATCCCAGTCCTTGTGTTTATGCAGTTTTGTAAATCTTGTCATCTGTTCCCACCGACACACGGTGGCCTACTATTACGAAAAACGGAACAGGATTTAACGTGTACGCAAGGTGTTCTGCGTGCGTTCGCACACAGAGCCTCGGTTTATAGTCTCATTCGAAGGACTTTTGTGGAGAGTGGAGTCAGCACTGATGTTATCTCCAGGGGAAAAATCCCCTCGAACGGGAATCGAACCCGGGTCGTCAAATCGCGAGCGCAATTTTCTGACCACTAGGCTATCCTGTCCTCTACAGAATTCTTTTCTTGATATTGGTTTTGATATAGGTAAACACAGAGAGAGAGAGAGAGAGAGAGAGAGAGAGAGAGAGAGAGAGAGAGAGAGAGAGAGAGAGAGAGAGAGAGAGAGAGAGAGAGAGAGAGAGAGAGTGCGCGCGTGTGTGTGTGTGTGTGTGTGGGGGGGGGGTGGTGGGTTGGTGGATTGGTGGTGGGTGAGTGTGTTTAGTAAGCCTTTAGCACTGAACTTCTCAATGCTACGTCCATGAAATCTTTTTTTTCCTCACCTCAGATGCTGGATCTGTGAAAACAAGCCCTCTGCCATCAATTAAAAACTCCTCTGAACTTCCCTCTACCTTTTCTCCATTAATTTTCTGACAAAGACGGAAACATAAAAATTATTTGTGGCGCCAGACTTGTGGTGACACCACAGCCCCCAAGAGGGTAAGAGAGCTAGTTTGTCAGACGGAAAGCTGGTACAATGTAGGCAACAAAAACGTAGGGGTGCGCGCAATAATAATAATGACAATATACAGCAATATGATGCACCACACCAAAGTGCAGGGTCCCCGCCAAGTGCACGCACACAAACAAACGCACACACAAACACAAGTGCACCCGCACGTGTGTGCGCACTCATACACAACCCCCTGAAGACACACCACAGCCCCAAAGACGTAAGAATGCTAGTTTGTCGGATGATAAACGGATAATAACAATAACAATAGTAGTAGTAGTAGTAGTAGTAGTAGTAGTAGTAGTAGTAGTAGTAGTAGTAGTAGTAGTAGTTGTAGTTGCAGTAGTATTAGTAGCAGTAGTAGAAGTCTTACACGTACTATTGTTATTATTATTTAATTATTATTATTATTATTATTACTATCACTAGTACTATCATCATTATTACTATTTCCTTACCAGAACCCACTCTCTTCTATACTCTGAGATGACCTCATTCTACACACCCACCTGCTGACAAAGCCACCCAGGTGAAAAAGATCAGAGAACACCAACACAGACACCGGTCACACCTCATGGTCACTGCCTCTGTATTCAGCGTCACAGCAGCAGAAACTTAATATTGCACACAGTCACAACAAGCTGATGTACGATATGGTCACTGCCTCTGTATTCAGCGCCACAGCAGCAGAAACTTAATATTGCACACAGTCACAACAAGCTGATGTACGATATGGTCACTACCTCTGTATTCAGCACCACAACGGCAGAAACTCAATATCGCATACAGTACAGTCCCAACAAACTGACAAATAATATTGTCACTGCCTCTCTATTAAGCAACACAACGGCAGAAACTTAATATTGCACACAGTCACAACAAGCTAATGTACGATATGGTCACTGCCTCTGTATTCAGCACCACAACAGCAGAAACTCAATATCGCATACAGTACAGTCACAACAAACTGACAAATAATATTGTCACTGCCTCTCTATGAGGCAACACACCAGCAGATGTCTTTATATTGCATACCCTCACAACCCAGACACGTAGCACGTATGTGACCCTCCACCACATGATGAGTCATAGTGCACTGGATGTCAATTTTTTGTTATACTTTTATCTTTATTTATTTTTTTTAGATAG
>CM060346.1:22459664-22469664 GCA_030674155.1 Stramonita haemastoma
TGTTCAGATATGATGAAATCAGAAAGAAAATCAGCTTTACCTTCAGGGCAGACAGATTGCGCGTTGAGCAAACATATGTGAAGAAGGTTTGATGGAGGCAAAGAGGTTGAAGATGATGGTGGTGAGTGAGGGGGACTATCAGAGGAAGAGGACGGGGATGATGAAGGGGATGTGTGCAGTGGAAGAGCAGACCAGAGTTTGGAGGGTAAGTCAGGTGTGGAAGATGGTGGAGGAACTCAATCAGTTAGAGAATTTGTATTCTCCTGCACATTGTGATACGTGTTACAGTTAGAACAGTTCTTATGGCAACCAGAGCATGGCCTGTTAGCAATGGGATATACATTCCTTACTGCAACCAGTGCATGGGGTGTCTGCTAAACGTCAGTACCCGTTGTTTTCTTTCTCCCAAATTGGGAGTGAACTAGGTGATAGCTTTGTTCAAGCTCTGGTTTTAATAACTTGTTCATCTTTTCATCAGTGAAGGCATTGTTCGTTTTCACTGGGGCTGGTTCAACCATAGTCCTCCGCCTGTTTGGTCTCGAAGCTCGATTTTTAGCTCGACAAACCCAGCAGCATAACAAACAAAATCCCCAACACAGAAAAGTTTGAAACAGGCTTTTAAAGGACACTGTAACACTGTATATTCCAGATGTTAATGTTAATGCTTTGACACTTCTAACGTAAGAGTCCAGATGACTTGTACAATGTAAGTAGTATGGAGCTTTACATCTATGGATACTGGAAGCAAGCGTCATATGGCTTTCATGATGCATGTGAATCTCACTGATTGTATGGTTTCAGCAAAATGTGATCAACAGGATTGGGCTCATTAGACATTCCTTTGTTAAAAATGACTCACAGGCATACGCATACTAGTGTGCACACACAGTCCACACACAAAGTGGGCAAAGGCATATCATGCAGACATACATGCGCATATTCCATGAAAAAAACAAAATTAATAGCTATAACATGATAAGATAAATATTAACTGATTTTTTTTTTTTGGGGGGAGGGGCGGTATTTTGTACCACTTTATGTCACAGCAGATTTCTCTGCGTGAAATTCGGGCTGCTCTCCTCGGGGAGAGCGTGTCGCCCCATGTGCAGCGCCTACCCATTTTTTTTCTTTTTCCTGCATGCAAGTGTATTTGTTTCCCTATCAGAGTGGCTTTTTTTCTACAGAATTTTGCCAGGGACAACCCTCTTGTTGCCGTGGGTTCTTTTACGTGCGCTAAATAGTGATGTGTAACACACAGGACCTCGCTTTATCGTCTCATCCGAAAGACTAGCGCCCAGACCACCACTCAGGGTCTAGTGGATGGGGACAAAGTTTTGGGATCCAAACAGGGTACGAACCCCGCACACCTCCGACCCGGACTTTTTGCTTTCTAGGCAAGGCGCGTGACCACCTAGACCACCGATCCACCTATGGATATGATATAGATATTCTGTTCCATAAAAACATTTAATGTCTGAGAAACTGATGTTTGCAGGAGACTGTGAGGATGTCTCCATTCCCTTCTGTGCCGAGTGGCATGTCCCTTGTGTCCATTCCTTGACAGGTGGGATCCAGTTCTTCCCTCAGCAACAAGTGAGGGATGAAGCCAAGAGAGACAGCGTTCTCCCAACTGCTCCCTTCTCTGATGAAGGCTATAGTGTTCATGACGCTGAACAGCTACATCTACCTGTCACAGAAAAAACACACAGACAGACAGAGCATGCCCGCAGTGCTGTCATCTAACATGACAGATGAGAGACTTTACCACTCTTTTCCATGAAGGGAGCCCAGAGGATGAAATGTCAACCCTGTCAGGCAGCAGGCTCCATTGATGGCTTGCTTTCTCTGGCACTGTTGACAGTCAGCATGGCTTCAGCAGCAGCTTGATTGATTTCTATTTTGTAGTTTGTACCACTTTATTTCACAGCAGATTTCTCTGCGTAAAATTCGGGCTGTTCTCCCCGGGGAGAGCGCGTTGCCACAAGTGCAGCGCCTACCCATTTTTCTTTCTTTCTCCTGCATACAACTGTATTTGTTTCCCTATCAGAGTGGCTTTTTTCTACATAATTTTGCCAGGGTCAACCCCCTTGTTGCCGTGGGTTGTTTTACGTGCGCTAAATAGTGATGTGTAACACACAGAACCTCGGTTTATTGTCTCATCCGAAAGACTAGCGCCCAGACCACCACTCAGGGTCTAATGGATTGCTGAAAAAGCTTTGGGCCCAAACGGGGTACGAACCACCACACACTCCGACTGGGACTTTTTACTTTCTAGGCAAGGTGCGTTTCCACCTAGACCACCGATCCATCCATTATGCTTTAGTAAACAGAAGTGTCCACACAAGATCGCCTGATTATTTTATGTACGTGTATTGTGTTGTACTCTATTGTCTTCTTATGCCTGTGGGTTCCCTTGGGAACAAAGGGTCACAGCAGCACTCCTCCAACGGACTCGGTTCTGGGAGATCCTCTTCAGCTCGGCCCACGTTATTCCGACTGCCTTCGTCTCTGTTTCAATGCTTCTGCGGTACTAGATTGTACTGTCTTGTATTGTGTTGTATTGTCTTGTATTGTTTTGTACTGTAAAACATTGCGTTATTATTATATTGCAGTGAATTGTAGTGTAATGCATTGAATTGTATGATCTACTCGTGCTTTGTAATTAACTTTATTGCATTGAACTGCATCGTGTTGCATTGTATTGAACTCTATTGTAGTGCATGGTATTGTAAAAAAAAAAATGTTTTGTATTGCATTGTATTGTATTGTATGTGTTGAATTGTGTTGTACTGTATTTTATTGTATTGTATTGTGCTGTAATTGTATTGTATTGTAGTTGCACTGTATTGTTTTACATATCATATTCAGTGATGTCCGATTTTTCTGCAATATATTGGGAAGTGCACATCAATACAAGAGCAGCGAAGTGTAGAGGGTTATTTTTTTTATTTTTATTCTTTAAATCCGAGGATAATGGAATAAATGCTCATGTGCTTTATTACTTCCAATCCCCGTGTGTAAGCAGTTATGTAGATTTTATCTGTTCCCATCCGCACACAATGGCCTACTTTTCAAGAAAGAGGAACATGTTTTAACGTTTGTACAAGATGTTCTACGTGTGTATGCAGACGGGATCTCGGTTTGTAGTCTGTGTGTGTGTGTGTGTGTGTGTGTGTGTGTGTGTGTGTGTGTGTGTGTGTGTGTGTGTGTGTGTGTGTGTGTGTGCGTGCGTGTGTGTGTGTGAATCTATCTATCTATCTATCTATCTATCTATCTATCTATCTATCTATCTATCTATCTATCTATCTATCTATCTATCTATCTATCTATCTATCTATCTATCTATTTATCTATCTATCTATCTGTCTATCTAGCTATCTATCTAGCTATCTATCTATGTCTGTTTGTCTGTCTGTCTGTCTGTCTATCTATCTATTAGTCTGGCGACCATAGAGGCACCCCCGAAGACTTTAAACCAGCTTCCTCCATTTCTCTTTCTGTTCTGCCTTTCTCAGCGTTTTGGTGAGTTCTAGGCCTGTCCATTCGCTGATGTTGTCCTCCCATCTCTTCCTTGGTCTGCCTCTTTTGCTTCCTCCTTGGACAGTGCCTTGCAGTATTGTTTTTGTCAAGTCTTTTTGATCTTGTGGCATGCCCGTGCCATTTAAGTTTACGCATCCTTATGATTGATAGAAGGTTTTCCTAGGGACCAATTGTCTGCTAAAATCTGTTATGCACGTCTTCGCTGCTCATGTGGTCTCGGTAGGAGATGCCAAGGAGTCTCTGAAAGCATCTCATGTCTACCGCCTGTACTCTTCTCTCCAAATCTACAGTCAGGGTTCACAGGCATACATGAATATGGATATGACAAAGGGAGTGCATTAGTCTGATCTTGGAGTTGAGTGAGATATTTTTATCTTTCCAGATGGTGTTCAGTTTTGACAGTGCTGTTATTGTCTGTGCAATCCTGCATACTACCTCTGGCTTGGACCCTTCGTCTGATACGACGGCTCCCAAGTACTTGAAGCTTTGAACTGTTTCCAGCTTCTGGTCATTGACCCTGATATCAGTGCTGATGCCTTTGGTGTTATTGGTCATCAGATTGGTCTTCTCTCCACTGATTTCCATGCCATATGTTTTAGAGGCCTTGTTCAGGTGTTCTGTTAGGCTGGGAAGCTCTTGCTGTGATCCTGCTAGTCCGTCAATGTCATCTGCAAAGCAGAGGTTGTGTTCGTTCTGGATTCTGACCTGCCACAGTGGAGCTGTCGCTGAACAAATGACCTTCTGGCGCGAATTCCATAATCGACAGCGACTGACGGAAGCATCCCCCACTGTATTAATTGATGATAACAATAATGATGATAATGATAATTATGATCAACATAAAAATCATCATCATCGGCATAATCATCATCGTCATCATCATCATCCTTATCATCCTCATCATCAGCATCATTTTGATGATGAGGATCCAATTCAATCCAATTATGTTGCTTACAGCCCCGCCGACCACATAGGCCATATCGGAGCTGTCAGCTCGTCATATTTTAAAAACTCGTTAGCGACTATATACAGTTTAAAAGGCTTAACGGGGTATAAAACCAACTCGACTGTCCTTGCTTCTATCGACGCCCCGGCCAACCATAAGGGTCAGCCCTGGACGGCCACCGCGTCGTGGGAAAACCCACATTAATCACACTTAAAACGAGATAAAACCAAAACCTCATGATGAGGATGATGAAGATAACAGTATCATTATTATTTTAATAGACTATTTATAATGGGCACATCTCCAGGATATCGGCTCAAAGTGTGTCAGTCTGACACGTGTTGTGTCTCAGTGTCATCAGAATGTCGGGCCAATAGCTCCATATAGGTATGGCTGGTAGATCTGAAGTGGAACAGACTTAAATAAACAACAACAAAAAACCTACAACTTTTTCTCTTTTCCCGCTCCCCAACACACACACACACACACACACACACACACACACACACACACACACACACACACACACGAGCGCATGCGCACACACACACGCACACACACACACACACACGCGCACACACACACACACACACGCACACACACACACACACGTTGTAACACGCATACGGATACAGACACAGAGAATACAACTGCAAAGCAAATAGTTTATTTCTCTACACCATAAGCATTTAGTTTATTTCTCTACACCAAAAAATTAATGAAGATGTTGAAAACGGCATACCATAAATATACACTCCTCAAAGCAAAGTAAGCCAAATCTAACCCCCACAATTTAAAACCAGAGTACTATTTATTGTTACGAAGGAACTGTCTCTCTAGACTACAACTATTTTAAGAAGTTATAAGGGAAAGCTACGTAAACTTTACTATTTCTACATGAAAACGCCAAACTCAGTTTAAACATACAAGGTCTACGAGAACGTTTACGTAAAATGAATCTGTCTCTAATCATCTTTAGTGTTTTACAACCAAGAACATTATCAAATTTACCTTCTTTCAAATCCTAATATAAAGATCCTGTCAAATCAAAGTCAGTACAAGTTTCATATATAAAATTACTAACATTTATCTTATACCTAATATGATTTTAATTGTAAAATATCTAAATTTGTCTGTGCACATTATGTAACAAAAAATATAGTTTAATAAGGCAAACACTACAGAAAGTTTTATACAATTCAAAGCTTTCTCTAATGTTTACAGGCTGATTGTAATTCTGTCAAGGATAAGTAATCAGGACCTGACAAATGTATATAGCAGGATCTAGAACAAGCAACACAATGACTCACCCAAATATGCCTGAAACCATTTTAAAGTAAACAAAGAGAAGATTTGAAGCCTATTATTCTTACCATAAGCCGAGAGAGAGAGAGAGAGAGAGAGAGAGAGAGAGAGAGAGAGAGAGAGAGAGAGAGAGAGAGAGAGAGGAGAGAGAGAGAGAGAGAAGAGAGGGAGAGAGAGAGAGAGAGAGAGAGAGAGAGAGAGAGAGAGAGAGAGAGACGAGAGAGAAGAACAGACAGCAGACAGACAGACAGAGACAGACAGACAGACAGACAGACAGACAGACAGACAGACAGTCAGACAGACAGACAGACAGACAGATAGACAGACAGACAGAGACCGATAGAGAAAAATATATATATGTATATATATATACATATATATATATATATATATATATATATGTATATATATATATATATATATATATATATATATATATATATATATATATATATATATATAAACATATATAGTATATATGACTTATTAGAACTATATGGGCAATCAGGTTTAAAAGGGTGCTCTGGGTATTGCAATACAGTACAACCCAATTAGAATTTAACATCATCAATGAATTGAAGACATGACACTGGATTTTATGATGACATTGCCAGTGTTTGCTGGCTTGATCAATGTATGTGCCAATATCATACTGTTATCTGCAACCTGGCAATTATATCTTTGAAACAAAGCTAGCGAAGGATACATGCTACACACTGAATCTAGTTCTTCGGGTTATATGTTTATTCCACTTTTTGAAAAAATCAACAACAATCCAATGAGTTTTGCTTAAGCTGACTCCAGCATGACTTCTGGTTAGCAACACCATGGTTTTCCCACACAAATCCAAAACATCAGTAATGTACTAAGTTACAAACTAATGACACCCAGCCCAACATATATTGCCATCGTTATGGAAGACAGTAACATGTTCATCTGATGGTAGCAACACAACTAGAAGCAGAAAATGAGTAACAACCGGTTTATATTGTAAACTATGTCATTAGGAGTTTTGGAACGTAGATTTAACAATCTCAAACAGTATTGTGTGAAGATTTCCACTGCTTTCTCTTGAGACACTGCCCTACTTATGATGATGTAGTGACAGTGGTTTAACCTTTGTATAAACAGTTTGACAACATTTTTTTTTTCTTTTTTGCAGAAACATGCCTCGATTTGTATAGTGTTCTGAAGATGGAAGATACGTCTCTTTCTGCTTTACGTAACAATTTACTGTCTGCTTTAGTTGAAAGAAATACTTGCAGGTATTCATACAAGTTAACACTAAATGTTTCGCAACCGTTATAGAATTTTTTAATTTTTTTTTTTTATACCACTCTATGTCACAGCAGATTTCTCCGCGTGAAATTCGGGCTGCTCTTCCCGGGGAGAGCGCGTTGCCACAAGTGCAGCGCCTACCCATTTTTTTTTCTTCAGGGATGGTGTCTAAACACGACACCTGTGTGCATGCTGTTTTTTTTTTGATTTTGTCATCCGCTCCTAATAAGATACATAAAGATTGTTAAAAGGAAGAACAAGCAAACAGCTTGTTTTTGTTTGTTTGTTTGTACTACTTTATGTCACAGCAGATTTCTCTGCGTGAAATTCGGGCTGCTCTCCCCAGGGAGAGCGCGTCGCCACAAGTGCAGCATCTACCCATTTTTGTTTCTTTTTCCTGCGTGCAACTGTCTTCATTTCCCTATCAGAGTGGCTTCTTTCTACATAATTTCGCCAGGGTCAACCCCCTTGTTGCCGTTGGTTCTTTTACGTGCGCTAAATAGTGATGTGTAACATACAGGACCTCGGTTTATCGTCTCATCCGAAAGACTAGTTCAGAACTGTGCCCAAATTCAGAAACTATTAACCTTAAGTCTTTTCAAAGCTAAGTAGATATGTTGTTGTTTTTTAATGACAACGTAACATTCTTCACAAAGCAACTTCGACTGTAACAAACTAGCATGATTCTAGCCTTTCCCAACTGCAACTGTACCAAACCCAGCATGACTCTAGCCTTTCCCAACAACTGCAACTGTACCAAACCCAGCATGATTCTAGCCTTTCCCAACAACTGCAACTGAAACAAACTAGCATGATTCTAGCCTTTCCCAACAATTGCAACTGTAACACATTAGCATGGTTATAACCTTTCCCAACAACTGCAACTGTAACAAATGATTCTAGTTTTCCCAACTGCAACATTAACAAATGACCATGATTGTAGCCTTTCCCGACTGCAACAGTAACACATTAGCATGATTCTAGCCTTTCCCAACAACTGCAGCTGTAACAAACTAGCATGATTCTAGCCTTTCCCAACAATTGCAACTGTAACACATTAGCATGGTTATAGCCTTTCCCAACAATTGCAACTGTAACAAATTAGCACGATTCTAGCCTTTCCCAACAAATGCAACTGTAACAAATTAGCATGATTCTAGCCTTTCCCAACAACTGCAACTGTAACACATTAGCATGGTTATAGCCTTTCCCAACAACTGCAACGGTACCAACTTAGCATGATTCTATTCTTTCCCAACTGTTTGCTGCAACTGTAACACATTAGCATGATTCTAGCCTTTCCCAACTGTTTGCTGCAACCACAACGTAGACAGAAAAGTAGACCTGACTTTTCCTGAAAGCATGCATACAAACAGACCAAGCTGACTTAGACACTAAAACATTGAAGCATCTGCCAGAGGACTACACATAAAAAAGATATCTTTTTGAAAAAAAATGAAATGCTACATAATAATCATAATTGTTTGAAAAGGACATCAATAAAAAAAAAATATTAAAAAACCCTCTTTCGCTGAAACGCAAACAAACCCACTGCTGGAGACAACTTGAAACAAGTGTCCATTTCAGCATCAACCTTTTCTGCATGAGTGTTAGGGCTGGAGACAACTTGGAGCCAGTGTCCATTTCAGCATCAACCTTTCTGCAAAGAGAACACACGCTTTGAAGTTCAAAACAGGTTTGTTCTTTGTTCATATAGCTAGCAACAATGCATATCATGACAACAAAATATGTATCCACGATTTGGGAATGTCAACACAACGCTATCTACAACATTTCTGTCTTTTAAATTTCAGTTATTCCCACTCTTTCCTTGCTGTTTATGGCTAGCCTGCTCTAAGGGATAGGGATGGCCTAGTGGTCAGAACATTGCGCTCGCAATTTGACGACCCGGGTTCGATTCCGTTCTAGGGGATTTTTCATGGGGAGCTAACATGAGTGCTGACTTAACTCCCCCTAAAAGTCCTTCGGATGAGACTATAAACCATAGCCCCGTGTGCGAACGCACGTAGAACATCTTGCGCACACGTTAAATCCCGTTCCATTTTTCGTAAGAGTAGGTCATCGTGTGCCGGTGGAGGCAGATGACAAGATTTACAAAGCTGCCGACACACGAGGACTGAAAGTAAAAACGCACATGATTGCTCATTCCATCATCCTCGATATAAAATAATAAAAACACACAAACAAATGAATAGATAAATGAATAAATGAATAAGTAAATAAATAATTAACATTATCCTACCTCAGTGTACTTTTATCTGCTGTTTTGTTTTGGTAGTGGTGGTAATTTTTGATTGTTTTTTGTTAAGTCGGAATGAATGAACCTTCACGGTGGAGAAAAAATATGGTCGCATGCCCAGAATTTCACCATTGATGAACCTCGAGCTCTAGCCTAGGAACAACAACAACAACAACAAAACTCCAAACAAACACCACCATCACCACCACCACCAACAACAACAACAACAAAAAACAGGGAATTGTTTGCAAGAGAAAATATTAAAAGAAAGATAGGTGTTAACAGCAATGGGAAAAGTAACTGGGATTGAAAAAATACTGAAATGTAGATAATATGGATACAGTCAATGCAAGCGCCCGCACCCGCCCGCGCGTGTGTGTAAGTATGTGTGTGTGTGTGTGTGTGTGTGTGTGTGTGTGTGTGTGTGTGTGTGTGTGTTTGTGTGTGTGTGTGTGTGTGTGGTGGTGTGTGTGTGTGTGTGTGTGTGTGTGTGTGTGTAGAGAGAGTGAGAGAGAGAGAGAGAGAGAGAGAGAGAGAGAGAGAGAGAGAGAGAGAGAGAGAGAGAGAGAGAGAGAGAGAGAGAGAGAGAGAGAGAGAACACACATGTACACACACACACACACACACACACACACACACACACACACATACACACACACACACACACACAC
>CM060346.1:22477164-22494664 GCA_030674155.1 Stramonita haemastoma
GAAAAGCTAGATCGATATTCTGTTCAGATGATTATGAAATCAGAAAGAAAATCAGATTTACCTTCAGGGCAGACAGATTGCGCGTTGAGTAAAGATATGTGAAGGTTTGATGGAGGCAGAGAGGTTGAAGATGATGGTGGTGAGTGAGGGGACTATCAGAGGAAGAGGACGGGGATGATGAAGGGGATGTGTGCAGTGGAAGAGCAGACCAGAGTTTGGAGGGTAAGTCAGGTGTGGAAGATGGTGGAGGAACTAAATCAGTTAGAGAATTTGTATTCTCCTGCACATTGTGATACGCGTTACAGTTAGAACAGTTCTTATGGCAACCAGTACTGGCCTGTTAGCAATGGGATATACATACCTTACTGCAACCAGTGCATGGGGTGTCTGCTAAACGTCAGTACCCTTGTTTTCTTTCTCCCAAATTGGGAGTGAACTAGGTGATAACTTTGTTCAAGCTCTGGTTTTGATGACTGTTCATCTTTTCATCAGTGAAGGCATTGTTTGTTTTCACTGGGGCTGGTTCAACCATAGTCCTCCGCCTGTTTGGTCTCTAAGCTCGATTTTTAGCTCACAAACCCAGCAGCATAACAAACAAAATCCCCACCACAGAAAAGTTTGAAACAGGCTTTTAAAGGACACTGTAACAATGTATATTCCAATTGTTAATGCTAATGCTTTGACACTTCTAACGTAAGAGTCCAGATGACTTGTAGAATGTAAGTAGTATGGAGGTTTACATCTATGGATACTGGAAGCAACACACACACACACACACACACACACACACACACACACACACACACACACACACACACCACACACACACACACACACATTTCCGTTTGATATCACTAATATGGACCACATGTTAAATACAAGAACGAATGAATAAACGAACGAACGCACACGGGCATGCATGCACACACACACACACAAACACACGCACGCTGTTGCGCGCACTAAAACACACAGAATACACAGAGATACAGACAGACAGACAGGCAGACAAACACACACATTAATAGACATAGGCGTCCTCACGCGTGCTTACACGTGTGATAATGCTTGCAGGCATGATAGTACAAACATATAAGGAGATTAAAAAAAATAACAGTTACCTGTTGTGTTGCTGTTGTTGTTGTTGTTGTTGCTGTTTTCCCCATGCTCCTACTGAATAAAACAAAGAATATTTAAATGTTGGTCAATGAAATATTGCTAGCAAAAAGAAAATGTTACTAGCAGGATTTCCGAACACATGGCATGTTCTGTATGCTATCTAAACTCTAAATGACAACATGCATCCATTCATATACTTACATTCACACACAAACACACATATACACACACATACACATATACACACACACGCACGCACACGTACACACGTACACATACACACACACGCACGCACACACGTTGCACGCACGCATGCGATCACACACATACATGTACGCACGCACGCCACACGCAAATGCTCGCACCATACAACAGTCCATAAGAGCCACAGGTTTTAGGAAGAAAGAAATAACTTTCCAAAGACTCTTGGAAATGACCATTTAAAACCTGTTCGGTCAGTTTACCTTGATGGAGGCATGTGCTATATGAAAGGTAGTGCAGACAGCATCCTCCAAACCATCCACACATAAACATCAATGCTTCTGCAGAGAACTCCCTAGGCTCTGTATGCAATCCTCGTCATAAAAGAATCTATCTATCTAGCTTATGTGTCTTTCCTTGAGTCTGGTGACCGTGGGGGCACCACTGAAGACTCAACAACCAGTTCCCCCATTCCTCTCTTTGTTCTGTCTTTCTCAAAATTTGGTTGAGTTCTAGGCCTGTCCATTCGCTGGTGTTGTCCTCCCATCTCTTCCTTGGTCTGCTTCCTTTTCTTCTTCCTTGGACTGTACCTTGCAGTATTGTTCTTGCAAGTCCATAGAATTATTTTGATTTTGTGACATGCCCATACCATTTTAATTTGTGCTTCTTTACAATTGATATAATTTTTTCATAGGGATCAACGGTTTGTTAGATTCTGTTGTGCACTTCTTCGTTGCTTATGTGGTCTTTGTAGGAGATGCCAAGGAGTCTCCGGAAGCATCTCATCTCTACTGCCTGTACTCTTCTCTCCAAATCAGCAGTCAGGGTCCACGATTCACAGGCATACAGGAATGTGGACATGAAATGGGAGCGTATTAGTCTGATCTTGGAGTTAAGTGAAATACTTTTATCTTTACAGATGGTGCTCTGTTTTGACAGTGCTGTTACTGTCTGTGCAATTCTGCATACTACCTCTGGCTTAAACCCCTTGTCTGATACAACGGCTCCTAAGTATTTGAAGCTTTGAACCGTTTCCAGCTTCTGCTCGACACTGATATTAATGCTGATGCCCTTGACGTTATTGGTCATCAGTTTGGTCTTCTCTGCACTTATTTCCACGCCGTATGTTTTAAAGGCCTTGTTCAGGTGTTCTGTTAGGCTGGCAAGTTCTCTGATCCTGCTAGTCTGTCAATGTCATCTGCGAAGCTTAGGTTTGTGATCATTCTGCCACCAATGCTGACTGATCCTGTATGGTGTTCCAGTGAATCAGCCATGATTCTCTCAATTCAAGGAAGATGTTGAAAAGAGTGGGTGAGAGTAGACAGCCCTGCCTTACTCCATCTGTTGCTCAAAACCACTCTCCAATGTTGCTGTTGTAGTGCAATGCGCTGGTGGCCTGGTTGTACAGCTCTGGCCTGACTCCAAAAGAATAAAACAACAAATAAAGAAATAAATAGACTGCAGTATTCTTTCCTTCATGTTGGTTTTGACAAACGAGAGAGAGAGAGAGAGAGAGAGAGAGAGAGGAGAGAGAGAGAGAGAGAGAGAGAGAGAGAGAGAGAGAGAAGAGAGAGAGAGAGAGAGAAAGAGAGGCAGACAGACAGACAGACAGACAGACAGACAGACAGACAGACAGACAGACAGACAGACGCATTCATAGACATGCGTGCACGTGCATGCTTACACATGTGACAGTGCATGTAGGCATGTTCGTACAAACATATAAGGAGATAAAAGATAGCAGTTACCTGGTGCTAATGGTGGCGTTCTTGCCACGGAAAAAAACAAAGAAGATTTGAATGTGGGTCAACAACATAATTATTGCTAGTAGAATTTGATAACAACATGGCATGTTGTCTATGTTATCTGAAACTCCAAATGATGACATGCATCTATTCATATACTTGCATTCACACACACACACACACACACACACACACACACACACACACACACACACACACACACACACACAGATGTACACGTACACACTCACCCACCACCACCACCACCACCCTACCACCACCGCCATCACACTGCACAACAGTTCATAAGATAGCATACTAGGCCCCGTGTGCGAACGCACGCAGAACATCTTGCGCGCACGTTAAATCCTGTTCCGCTTTTCATAAGAGAAGGCCATTGTGTGCCGGTGGGAACAGATGACATTTACAAAACTGCGTACACATGGGGACTGGATGTAAAAAAGCACATAAGTGCTTATTCCATTATCCTCGATATAAAAGAATAATAAAAACACACACACACCACACACACACACACACACACACACACACACACACACCACGCACGCACGCACGCACGCACCACACACACACACCACACACACACACACACACACACACACACACACACACACACACACACTTCTCTTAAGTATATTCTTTTTACCCATGAGAAATGCCAGCATACACGAAGAATACTTACCTACTATTATATTACTGCAGTTTGTTCCTGTAAAGTCGAGGGCTTGTGCAAAGGTGCTGCTGTCAAAACAAGAGATGTCTGCCCTCCACCATCTGTTGTAGTCAGGGGCGGCAATGAAGTTGTACTGAATGACGTAGAAGCCATTATCATCACTGTTCACACAGCCACAGCCCCAGGGCCCCAGCAGGGAAGGAACAGCCAGTTGTGATGCTTGTGGGCACTGTGCAGTTAGGGTTGTAAACAGCTGTGCCATCTATACTGCTTTCAAAATAGGACGACTATTGGCGAAAGATGGACAGGAAGATGGAAACTTACTCCTGTCAATACGGAACTCAATGGTCACCTTCTCACCGTAAGTCCATGGTGTATTTTTACACACGTAAGAACCTCCATTGGTGGTAGCAGACACTGAAAAATTAACAATGTTAGTTTAGGTGAGGTTTTTTTTTTCAATATAGTAAATAATTACAATGATCAACAACACAGTTATCAGGGAGGATTAAAAAAAAAACAAAGAAGAAAGGAGAAAGTCTATCAGTTAGTGTGTGTGTGTGTGTGTGTGTGGGGGGGGGGGGGGGGGGTGCGTGTGTTTCTGTAATTATTTTATTCATTCTTTTATATCAAGGATAATGGAATAAGCACTCATGTGCTTTTTCACATCCCACTCCTCGTGTTTATGCAGTTTTGTAAATCTTGTCACCTGTTCCCACCGACACACGGTGGCCTACTGTTACGAAAAGCGGAACAGGATTTAACATGTACGCAAGGTGTTCTGCGTGCGTTCGCACACGGGGCCTCGGTTTATAGTGTCATCCGAAGGACTTTTGTGGAGAGTGGAGTTAGCACTGATGTTAACTCCACAGGAAAAATCCCCTCGAAGGGGAATCGAACCCAGGTCGTCAAATCGCGAGCGCAGTTTTTTGACCACTAGGCTATCCTGTCCTCTACAGGATTGTTTTCTTGATATTGGTTTTGATATATGGAGAGAGAGAGAGAGAGAGAGAGAGAGAGAGAGAGAGAGAGAGAGAGAGAGAGAGGAGAGAGAGAGAGAGAGAGAGAGAGAGAGAGAGAGAGAGAGAGAGAGAGAAAGAGAGGGAGAGAGAGAGAGAGAGAGAGAGAGAGAGAGAGAGAGAGAGAGAGAGAGAGAGAGAGAGAGAGAGAGACAGAGAGAGACAGAGAGAGAGAGAGAGAGAGAGAGAGAGAAAGGAAAGAGAGGGAGAGAGAGAGAGAGAGAGAGAGAGAGAGAGAGAGAGAGAGAGAGAGAGAGAGAGAGAGAGAGAGAGAGAGAAGACAGAAGAGAGAGAAGAGAGAGACAGAGAGAGACAGAGAGAGACAGAGAGAGTGCTGTGTGTGTGTGGGTTGGTGGGTTGGTGGGTGGGTGGGTGTCTTTAGTAAGCCCTCTGCCAAGCCCTCTGCCATCCATTGAAAACTCCTCTGAACTTCCCTCTACCTTTTCTCCAGTATATTTTCTGACAAAGTCGGAAACATAAAAATTATGTGTGGCGCCAGACTTGTGGTGACACCACAGCCCTCAAGAGGTAAGAGAGCTAGTTTGTCGGATGGAAAGCTGGTACAATGTAGGCGCGCAATAATAATGACAATATACAACAATATCAAGTGCACGCACATAAACAAACGCACACACAAACACAAGTGCGCGCGCACGTGTGCGCACTCATATACAACCCCCTGAAGACACACCACAGCCCAAAGACGTAAGAATGCTAGTTTGTCGGATGATAAACGGATGATAACAATAACAATAGTAGTAGTAGTAGTAGTAGTAGTAGTAGTAGTAGTAGTAGTAGTAGTAGCAGCAGTAATAGTAGTCTTACACGTACTATTGTTATCATTAGTATTTAATCATTATCATTATTATTGCCATCACTAGTACTATGATCATCATTATTATTATTATTATTATTATTATTATTATTATTATTATTATTATTATTATTATTATTATTATTATTATTTCCCTACCAAGAACCCACTCTCTTCTATACTCTGAGATGACCTCATTCTACACACCCACCTGCTGACAAAGCCACCCAGGTGAAAAAGATCAGAGAGCACCAACACAGACACCGGTCGCACCTCATGGTCACTGCCTCTGTATTTAGCGCCACAGCAGCAGAAACTTAATATTGCACACAGTCACAACAAGCTGATGTACGATATGGTCACTGCCTCTGTATTCAGCACCACAACGGCAGAAATTCAATATTGCATACAGTACAGTCCCAACAAACTGACAAATAATATTGTCACTGCCTCTCTATTAAGCAACACACCAGCAGATGTCTTTATATTGTATACCCTCACAACCCAGACACGTAGCACGTAATTATGTGACCCTCCACCACATGATGAGTCATAGTGCACTGGAGGTCAATTTTTGTTATACTTTTATCTTTTTAAAAAAAAATTTAGATAAAAATTTTAACTGATTAAAAACAAGAGAAAAAACAACAGACAGTTCTAATAGAAGTGAGTGCAAAGTAAAGTACAAGACACCAGAAAGTGACACAATGAAAAAATGACGAATTTTGCATTATAATAGAGAGTCAGGATGAGGGTTACAGTGTTTGTCCCGTGTCTTTTTTTTAAACAAAGAAAAACGAAATGATATCTGCATACTTCAGTTAAAAGTATAAAAAAAAACCCGCCTTGTAGCTTAATAAACTATTAAAATCTCAAAATCGACTACATAACCCCCACCTGCCTTAAAAGAGCTTCTAGTAGCAAAAAAAAGGTCAGCGTACAGGCGACTCATTTTGTGGTTAAGAGTCTCAAATTGTGGCCCCCTCCCTTTGTGTCTAATCATTCTGTACAGTCAGTCACTGTGACCTGGCAGGTTTATCAGCTGAGGTCAAACATGAAGGGCAAATACTATGCACAGCTTTGTACTAATCCCTTGCAATTGGATCTGCTGCGCGTGTGTCTGAATTCTCTTCTTCCTTGTGCAAACACAACATGTATTGACTATTGAATTAGAGGGCTGCATTGGGGGCAGCCTTTTGATAGTGAATGTTCTTAGCCTCATGTTAGGGAATATGTTTGGTGTGACGTGTGAGACTGTACTTCCTTGTACATGCTCTGATTTTGATTTGATCTCTGCGTTGGCAATTTGACGACCCAGGTTCGAGTCCGGTCCAGGAGATTTTTCTCCCGGAGTTAATATCAGTGATGACTCCACTCTCCCTAAAAGTCCTTTGGATGAGACTTTAAACCGAGGCCCCGTGTGCGAACGCATGCAGAACATCTTGTCACACGTTAAATCCTGTTCCGCTTTTCGTAAGAGTAGGCCATCGTGTACTGGTGGGAACAGATGACATTTACAAAAACTGCATACACACGGGGACTGGATGTAAAAAGCACCAGAGTGCTTATTCCATTATCCTCGATATAAAAGAATAAATCAAATCAATCAAAATCTCTCTCTCTCTCTCTCTCTCTCTCTCTCTCTCTCTCTCTCTCTCTCTCTCTCTCTCTCTCTCTCTCTCTCTCTCTCTCTCTCTTCTCTTTCTCTCTCTCTCTTTCTCTCTCTCTCTCTGTCGCTCTCTCTCTGTCGCTCTCTCTCTCTCTGTCTCTGTCTCTCTCTCTCTCTCTCTCTCTCTCTCTCTCTGTCTCTGTCTCTCTCTGTCTCTGTCTATGCCTGTCTCTCTCTCTCTACCTCCCTCTGTCTCTCTGTCTCTCTGTCTCTGTCTCTGTCTCTGTCTCTGTCTCTGTCTCTGTCTCTCTCTCTCTCTCTCTCTCTCTCTCTCTCTCTCTCTCTCTCTCTCTCTTTCTCTCTCTCTCTGCCTGTCTGTCTGTCTCTGTCTCTGTCTCTGTCTCTCTCTCTGCCTGTCTCTCTCTCTCTACCTCTCTCTGTCTCTCTGTCTCTCTGTCTTTCTGTCTCTCTGTCTCTGTCTCTGTCTCTGTCTCTGTCTCTCTCTCTCTCTCTCTCTCTCTCTCTCTCTCTCTCTCTCTCTCTCTCTCTCTCTCTCTTCTCTCTCTCTCTCTCTCGCTCTGAGTGTTCCTCACACCTGTGCATACGTGTTTCTCATGCTCTCAAGAAAATGTTCATTTAAGCCAGAATCAGGCTTCCAGCTGTGTTCGAATTATTACCAGTGGTTTTCTTGCATCATGTGGACTGCACCTATACTATCGATTATCTTCCAGCGGTGTGTTATTGTGGTGTATTGGTGAAAAAGTAAGTTCATTTTATTTCAATTCTTACCACGCATAGAGACTGAAACGCTATTTTTTACTTGTGACCCATGGACCACTGTGTTGTGTCTGTGCCGATGTCGCCAACCTCTTGTCAACCAAGTACCTCTCAAGCACCTTAAGAGGCAACGACACTCTGCCCAAAGTGTGTGTGTGTGTTGGTAGGTAGGCCGTCATAGCCTTCGTGCTTTATGCTACGTCTCCTTACCATGGAGACGGACAGTCATAGCGTGACCACTGGGCCTAGCTTGAGCGCGCCAGCCATGCGAGACGGCCAGCTGCGACCTACTGCGCCTACAAACGTGTTGTGTGTGTGTGTGTGGAGGGAGCCAGTGGACCATGTGAAAGCCAGCTGCTAACCTATTTACCCACTTTGTCCACCTGCATGTAAGCATAGCCTAGGGCCCTACAATGTGTCTACACTCAGGTGTAGGCCTAGCAGGCTAGGCTAGGCTAACGTAAACCTGGGTGGGGCTCTGCAGCCAAGGTGAGATAGGAAACTATATTATTATTTTACAACATGAGTATCCCAGCTTACTGAATCCCAGGCAGCCTACGGCAACCAAAGTGTATTGTAATGGGGCCTACAACAAGGTCTAAAAAAACACGACAACATTTTTGTATTCCAAGCAGGAGATAAAGTTGAAGAAATAACAAACACCTTAGATTCCATACAAAAAACATTTGTTACTGCTTTTCACTACCTACCCCATTGGCGATATGCCCTATATTTTAGATATATTGGTAAATACGCCCCCAAGTGCCTCAATTCAACATGGATTGACTATGGTCCCAAACATCAATGCCTAAAAGAACTATGTAGGGTAGATTATACCACCCTGTGCCAGCTAACCTCTACCAATCAACACTAGAGATTAGAAAAAGGACTCACAAGCTGTTGAAAATTCATATCTATTATACAACAGGGAAGATTCTAATACAGGGCAAAGGATGTCATCAATGGGTGGATGATGAATTTGAAAGACTGCGTGCCATCGTCCACACATTGTCTTGCAGTGATAGAAGTGCTGAACAGCTGTCCATCGCTGATGTTACCCATCCTGACCCCTGTGCAGCCGCCAGTATCCTGACCAGGGCAGGGGGCTTCTCTGAGGATGATATGAACAACCGTGTGGCGGTGCCCAGTGAGAACTTGCTTACAGCACGCTACATGCGGGTTCAAGCTGGGGACTTGCTTGTGTGTCAAAGGGCAACACCCCAACCATGCTCCCCTCACGGTGCATCACCGGTTCTGCCAGGTTGCATGGAAGTGGTGTCTGTGCCTACAACCTCCCCTCCCCTTCTCCACCCCACTCAATGCTCCCCTTTTGTTGACTGCATGGAGCACACAAGGCCTATACCACCCCCTCCTCCCCCACCCTACTCCCACCAACATGATGAAAGGCAAGACTCAGTAGTGATTGAAAACAAAGACCCCTCCTCCACCACTATCCGCCCTCCCTCGCCTTCTCCCCCCTCCTCCCCCATTGTGTCACCCAGACCCTCTTCCCCCATTGTCTGTCCTACTTCTTTCACTCCCCCATCCATCCCCACTATCCGCCCTCCCTCTCCCTCTCCCCCCTCCTCCACCCCTGTGTCACCCAAGCCCAGTGTCTCTTCCCCTTTCTCCTCAAGTGCCTTGCTCAAACCTTGTACTCCTGACTGCCAAAAAATCCAACAAGACCCAACTATGGCAGCAGTGAAGGAGGCAGAAGACTCCAACCCCTCAGTCAGCCCCTCTCCTGCCACTCCAACATCCTGCAGCAGTGATGATGCAGCCACAGAGGAGCAGATGCCTGGCATACACTGTAGCACTGACAGCAATGACCACAGCACAAGTCAGGTGTGTTCCCAATGCGCTGGGACAAACTTTAGCTGTAGTCATGAAGAATGTGTACCTCTTGCTAGGTATGAGCTTGAAATGGAAGCTCTGAAAAGAGAAATTTTGTCACTCCGTGCATCCCTGCAGGAAAGCAGACAGTATTTTAAAAATGAAGTAGAGGACCTCACTACCCAAATAAACCACTTACGCTTGAACCAAAAACAAGCAGAACCCAAGCTGTCCCATATCAGAAGTACTAAAAAAGCTGGTTCAAAAAACATCCAGTCCCCACCTGCCCCCTCCCCCACTCCCAACCCCACTGATGTCAGAATCCCACTTACTGCCCCCAACCCCACTCCCAACCACACTAGCCCTTCTATCCCCAAAACAGCTCCTGTCCAAAATAAACCCTCCTCAGTCAGGGAAAATGCCACCACTACCAGAAGCAGTAACCATGTGCAGCTGCCACCTGCTCACCCACTAAAACATGTGTTTCACCACTAAAACACTTCTTCTGTGTGTGTGTGTGTGTGTGTGTGTGTGTGTGTGTGTGTGTGTGTGTGTGTGTGTGTGTGTGTGTGTGTTTAAATGTTTTTATATGTATCTTATCCTTGTGCACTTGTAACTGATTTTAAAGAGTAAAATTTTAATATTTTATTTTCATGTCACATTTATCATATGGTATATTCTCTAAATATGCATAAGTAAAAGATAGGGAGTGTTAAGTGATGATATTATTGGCCAGTTGAAAATTGTGTGCAACACTACCTGGCTAAAAATGTACTGTGTACTCTCTCTCTCTTTTCTCTCTCTCTCTCTCTCTCTCTCTCTCTCTCTCTCTCTCTCTCTCTCTCTCTCTCTCTCTCTCTCTCTCTCTCTCTCTCTCTCTCTTGTTGCCTAAACATGTTATCATCCATATTGAGAAATACTTTATTCACTTTTTGTATTATTTAATAATCACGTGTTGAATACTGTTGATTTTGTATATTTTTTTTAATTCTCAAGTAAGTTGAATAATTATTTTCACTATGATTACAAAATGGTTATGAATGTGATTTTTATGACCATAAATACATAATCATAAGATTCAGGTATTAGAATATGTATGTTTTAATATATATGCCTTAGTGGATGGATTCCTTTTGTGTTCCGTTACATGACTTGATAAAATTAGGCATATACTTCCTTTAAAATGAAGTTTATTGATGACATGAGCGCGAACTTGTGTGTGTGTGTGTGTGTGTGTGTGTGTGTGTGTTGTGTGTGTGTGTGTGTGTGTGTGTGTGTGTGTGTGTGTGTGTGGTGAGTGTGTTTGGGTGTTGTGTGTGTGTGTGGGGGGGATAATTGTTCTTATTTGTCGTCTCCCCTTGTATTAACATATTATGATTTGCATGACTTTTTTGTTGTTGTTGTTGTTGTTGTTGATAGGTCCTACCTCAAGTTTTTGATGTTTTGTTCTTGTTTTTTTTTCGGTTTTAACTTTGCTGTTTGCTTTTGTTTCTTCTTTTTTATATGAAGTATGAATGTAAAAGAAAGGATAATATTGTCACCTGATATGATTGTTTGACTTGTATCATTCTTCTTTTTTCTATGACTAATTTTTTTTTTTGTTATAAGAAAAAAAACAAAAAAAAAACTTACCACCTCAAGTACATGTGTGCCTGCGGATATGTGCTTATAAATATAAGTGTGAGTAAGTGTGTGTGTGTGTGTGTGTGTGTGTGTGTGTGTGTGTGTGTGTGTGTTGTGTGTGTGTGTGTGTGTGTGTTGTGTGCATGTGTGTGTGTGTGTGTGTGTGTGTGTGTGTGTGTGTGTGTGTGATTAGTATGTGCATTTGCCTGCGAACGTGCATGCGTGAGTGAGTTGCGTATATGTATGTATGTATGTATGTATGTATGTATGTATGTATGTATGTATGTATGTATGTATGTATGTATGTATGTATGTATGTATGTATGTATGTGTGTGTGTGTGTGTGTGTGTGTGTGTATGTGTGTGTGTGTGTGTGTGTGTGTGTGTGTGTGTAACCTACGTGTAGGAGTGAGTTTTAGGTGTATTATTATCATACTATTATCACTATTGTTGATATTATTCTTATTGTCATCATTATAATCATTGTATTATCTTTAGTTCCTTCTGAGTTCATTTTGTTGTTATGAGTTGTAACAATGTTGTAGCTAATTATTTTTGGGTGGACTTTTCTTGGTTACTAAGTTGTTTATCTCATTATGTTTCTTTGGTTGCTCTTTATCTATTAACGCTTCTCTTTTTCTTTTATAATCAAAATCATTTTATTGTGGCTACTGATTTTCGTCTTCTGAAAGTGTGCATTTTTATTATCTTATTATGCATAATGTCCTTATTCCTTTATGTTGTTTGGTACTGCATATAGTTTTACTGTTTAGTATCTTTTTATCTTGATGTTTTCCCTGAAAAGGGCGGGGACTGGATGTAAAAAAGCACATGAGTGCTTATCTATTATCCTCGAATAAAAGAATTTTGCCTTGCCTTGCCTTGCCTTGCCTTGCCTTGCCTTGCAAACATGTAGCTCTAAACAGAAAGGCCACAACCCTCTTACTAGGTGATACTACCATTCAAGGTATCAACATGTCCCGCTCTTGCCATCCAAGGAGCACTCCCCAAAAGGTGTGTATACAAGATCTCACCATTGCCCAACTGACAGACTGGCTCAGTCAACAAACACCAAATCCATCAGTGCAGCAAGCCACTATACATGTTGGATTCACTGACTGTATGTTCCTCTCTACATCAATAAAGGAAAGTATCAGCATTGACACATGGCAGACTTTGCTTTCTCAGTGCCTTTGCACCTTCCCAAAGGCTACAATCAGAGCCTCAGCCATAATACCTGCTAAAGGCAGACATGCCCTTAATGCTGTCATCAGTCCTAGCAACAAAAATCTCCAGCTAGCATGTAGAAACATGGAAGGCAAGATACAGCTCATTGACCATTCTGCTGTCTTCAGAACATCAAGTGGAGCACCTCGTTTAGCTCTATATAAAGATGCATTTCACCCTTCCAAAAAAGGCACTGCACGATTAGCTCTTAATTTATTTCCTGAGCCCTTGAATAGAGAGAGTGTGGGGAGCATCAAACAGAGAATGGACATACCACCAAAAAGTCACTCAACCCACCTACCCCCTCATTCCCAGCCCTCCTCCTCCCTATCAACAAACCCACCAGAAAACATGTTTAACAGTGAACAGAGACTTCTTACAAATTCAAAAAAACAAATTTACCTGCCCAAAAGATACTCTGCTACCACCCCTTCTCAGCCCTGCACCCACTCATCCCCTCCCTCCCACCAGACCAGTGATCAGAAATATGATGAAGATTTTCCTTCTCTACCATCTTCCAAAAGATCCAACCTAGCATCCAAAACCGCCCCTGCAAACTCATCAACCTCAGCCCCACCCTCCCTAAATATTGATCAGTCCTCTTCCCTTCCCACCCCCGCCAAGGACCATCCCTCCTCCTTCCTCCCTTACCTGAGTAATCAGCTCCTAGCTGAATACTTTCTTTCACTCTCAAGGGACAGGAGCAGATCCTCATATTATCCTCCCCCCACCACTCCCATGACCCCCCCCTGATAGCAGAGAAAATCAAAAGGAGAGTCAGAGTCGCAACAAACCCTCCTACCCTCCATACCCTATGTTCTACCCCTCCCCCCCAAATTGGCCATTCTTTCTGCCTCCTCCCTTTCCCCCTGCCTATATGAAACCAAGTAACTAAATTTTGTTGTTGTTGTTGTTGTTGTTGTTGTTGTTGTTGTTGTAATAATGCTTACAATGTTTTGTGTGTGTGTGTGTGTTGTGTGTGTGTGGTGTGTGTGTGTGTGTGTGTGTGTGTGTGTGTGTGTTGAGTATAAGTATACTACATATACTGTTGCCATTGGCCAATCAGCTGCCAAAGTTTAAAATAAAAATTAAAAAAAACTACTATAGACTGTATTCCTTAACAAAGAAAATCAGAACTGTATTCTTTGAAGTGAAAAGTCCAGGACAAATATTCTTCAAATGAAAAAATCTGGACTGTATTCTTGGGGAATAAAAAACAAAATATATACCACACTCTGTTGTACTTAAAGCGTGTGGGAAAAAAAAAATCTGCCTTATACTGAGACATTAAAAGGGACTAGAATTGACTATGCCCAGGAACGTTTCTTAGTTGGACATCAACAGGACAAGGCAGCCACCTGATATGTGAATTTAAATTCTGTTGTGAATGTGAAAGTGCTGTGTGGTTATCTGAAACCACAGATGGACACTATAAATTGCAGTGTGGTTATCAGTGACTGCAGAATTTTGTGAATTAAGCTAACCTCACATTGTGAACTTAAAACCTGTTGTGAACCTGTTGGACACTATAAATTGCTGTGTGGTTATCAGTGACTGCAGAATTTTGTGAATTTAAAAGCTAACCTCACATTGTGAACTTAAAACCTGTTGTGAAGGTGAAGGTGCTATGTGTAACCACAGGAGGACACTATAAATCACTGTGTGGTTATCTGTGACTGCAAAAGGACACTCTACATTGCCTTATAATAGAGAAGAAACTACTGCAGTTGGAAATTATTCCTAAAATCTAAGTCACGGACATCTTCTACTCTCTGTGGCATTTCTTTTCTTTGTCAATTTATTTGCTTTGACTTCACATTGTTTTATATTCATCAGTGCATTATTACTAACTGTATTGGATTATTGTGGCAGTTCTTTTCTTTGTCAATTTGTTTATTTTAACTTTACATTGTTTTATTCATCTGTGCGTTATTATTTACTGTATTGGATTGTGGTTATATTACATATTGTGATTAATTAAGTCATATTTCTTCATTTAGTTTTTGTGATTTGCCTATTATTCCATATATCAACATGGTTATCTCATCAAATAACTGGCCCAGGAAAGATGGACTGTGTATTGGACACCTAAATGCAAATAGCGTACTAAACAAAATATCAGATGTACAAACCCTACTATACAATTCTGATAAGCCCTTTCATATTTTTGGAATTACTGAATCCAGACTTTCAAACAATATACCAGATACAGATGTCGTAATTCCTGGTTACCAACTCATACGCAAAGATCCATTACTCCCCAAATCCACTGGCGTACTTGTATATATCAATGAAGCATTAAACTTCAAACGTATTCCAGATCTAGAAACCATCAGGTTGAATCAGTCTGGATTGAAGTTAAGCTCAAACAAAACAAACCTATCAGAATTGGATTTATCTATAGAAAATCCATCTGAAAGAATTAACTGGACAGATAGATTCTCCACAATGATGGACTCAGCATCTCTTGACACTATAGAAACATTACTTTTGGGCGATTTCAATATAGACTTACTCAAACCTCAGCCCTCATGGATAAACAAGTTAGACACCTATAACCTTACACAAATTGTTGATACACCAACACGAATAACATCTAGTAGCAGAACACTAATTGACCATATTTACATTACACATAAGCAAAATATTAAGGAATTATGTATACCTATCCATGGCTGTAGTGACCATCTTCCTATATGTGTCACATGGAATAGAAAAGGTACACAAATCCCAAAAGTAGGACATAAGCAAGTTACTTACCGATCATTTACAAAATTTGATGAAAACTATTTCCTAAATGATCTCCTAAATTCTCCTCTTAATAATGTTTACAATTTTACAGATCCAGAGGAAGCCTTGACCTTCTGGCTGGAAACATTCACGTCGCTTTATGACAAACATGCTCCCTTTAAAACCCACAGAGTAAAACATAAAGTACGGCCTGAATGGTTAAGGAATGAAATTATGACTGAAGCATGTCATCGAGATAACCTACTAAAAGCAGGAAAATTTGATGAATACAAAGTACAAAGGAACAAAGTTAATTCATTAAAGCGAGCAAGTAAACAAAAGTACTTTCAAAATCTGACTTCATCGAAACAAAATTCGAAATCAATGTGGAAAGCTATCAATCAGCTAACCAACAAATCATCATCAATCCCCATTATTCAGAACATTTCTCCTGATCACCTAAATACCCATTTCACAACCATAACCGACTCATTGATAAAACAAAATAATGTTGAACAAAATTCTCTAGAAAAACTGAAAACCTTTTGTAGATCCAAAAATATCAATTCAAACATGAATATACCACCATTGAACATAGCAGAAGTCTATCAAACCCTCCAACGATTAAAACAAACTAGCAGTCGAGGTCCAGATGGTCTGGATGGAAAAATTATCAAAATCGCAGCACCAATTTTAGCTGATACACTCACTTATATCTATAACTTGTGTATTACAAAGTGTTACTTCCCATCACAGTTCAAAGTGGCCAAAATCATTCCCTTTTATAAATCTGGTGACACTTCAAACCCATGCAATTATAGGCCAATATCAATATTATCAATTATATCTAAACCACTTGAAAAACATATACACAAATATCTTAGCCAACATTTAGAACATTATGGCCTTTTAATTGATAACCAATCAGGATTTAGGAAAAATCATTCATGCCACACAGCCCTTACTAGCATTGTAGATACTTGGCACAATAACATAAATGATAACAAATTTTGTGGAGCTCTCTTTGTAGACTTCGCCAAAGCGTTTGATGTCATTGATCATGAACTGCTATGCAGAAAACTATCGCTCTATGGAATATCTGCTAACAGTATGATGCTGATTAGATCATTCCTGCATAACAGACAACAATACATTTCAATCAACACCACAAAATCATGTACACTACCTGTAAAATATGGAATACCACAAGGGTCTGTTTTAGGCCCACTTTTATTTTCTATATATGTTAATGACCTTCCACTCTACATCGAAGAATCATGTGAACTTTTTTGTGATGACACTACAATTCATACTAGCCACAACAGCCTAAACAAAATATCTACCTCATTACAAAATAGCGTTAATGCTTTAAGCAAATGGTGTGATTACAACCATATGTCACTTAACCCCCACAAAACCAAAATCATGCTTATTACAACAAGACAAAAAAGACAAAACATGACAACCAGACTTCCACCTATATCAATCAACAATGAAACTATTGAAGAAGTTGATAACCATAAACTTCTAGGTGTAATGATTGACAACAACCTTTCATGGATGATGCACATTAATAAATTATGCAAAACAGTTTCCAAACAAGTGTACCAATTATGCAAAATTAAACACTTTATCAACATACATGCCAGAAGAGTATTCCTACATGCTTACATTTTATCTTCCATTAATTATTGTTCTACGCTTTTTGATACAGCCAGTGCCAATATCCTAAAACCTCTTAACAGCATGTACAAAAGAGCACTCAAAGCAGTTTTCTTAAAATCATCTACTTTAACTGAGACAGACTATGAAAAACTTGAGGTTCTTCCATTAAAAGATATGTTCACCATAAATAAAGGAATATTTATGCACAAAATCATGACAGGACTTGCTCCACAAACCCTCCAATCTAAATTCCATATGTCTTCCCGATACTCCAACAAAATTCAACTACCTAAACCTAGAATTGACTTGTTTAAATCAAGCCTTGCATACTCAGGTGGCTTACTCTGGAACACGCTTCCGGCACACGTGAAAACATCCCAGAGTAAAGAAACTTTCAAGAAAGCCATTTATACCCACTCAAAAATACTTAATAATATGCTGACA
>CM060346.1:22507164-22509664 GCA_030674155.1 Stramonita haemastoma
TCTGTGGAAGGTCAGTTACCTACCTTTTTCAGTGATGGATTTTTTTTTGGGGGGGGGGGGGGGGGGGGGGTGTTAGCTGGATGGGTTTGGTGGGTTGGTTGGTTGGCTGGTTGGCTGGTTGGTATCACAACTTTGTTAGAATGGGTGAAATATTTTGGTTATGTCTTTTTTTGGTGGTTTTGTTTTCTGGGCAGAGTGGGGTTTGTTTTGGTTTGGTTGTTTGTCACTATCTATGGCTGGATGTTTATGTTGGTTGTTACGTTGATTCTTTTCTTTTCTCTTTCTGTCGTCACTCTCCTCTAGTTTTTCCTCTCTTCTCACAGCTATCTGTCCTCGCCCTCTCTCCACCCCCCACCCACACTGTCAGCTACTTCTCAAGCTACTGTCTATGCCATCCTATCCCAGCCCTGCTTGTGCTGATTATAGATAGCTATAGCAGGAACTGACCACACTGTGTCGTGTTCACAGGGAGAGGTGCTAGCATAACTTTAGCACTGGACCTTTGATTTAGATATGTTGATTTGCATGCGCGGTTATTTCCATCCTGCTGTATTTTCTTATATTTTTTCTTTATTTCTTTATGTCTTTTCTTTATTTTCTTTCCTCTTCCTCCTCCACTCCCTGCAGTTATAGAACCCCTCCCCTCTCTTTCTCTCTCTCTCTGTGCTGAGATAAGAACTATATTACTGGAGTAGTTAGTGGAGAGGCTAAAGAACTGACCCCAGGTCGACACAATTCGCTCTGTTCATGCAGAGGTAGTTAGTATTCCATTTTACGATCATATCCAAAGAATGCCCAACGCTTAGAGATGTGGCAATGGTTGATGTGAGCTTAGTACCAAAGCCTGCATTAAAATGTTGTTATGCTTTTGAAATGTTAGGTTGATAATTATAGTCTCTAGCCATGATAAGCTCTAAGTTTTAAAAATAGCAAACTTGTAGGCCTACTCTCTACTAAAAGGGGAAACAATCCTCTGAAGTCGGGAGTATAGTTCTCTATGGAGCGAGGTAGGCCTACTTTCCTCCCTCTTTCCGTCGTCAAAGTCCCTCATTTGACACGTTCAAATCCAAACTAAAGACACACTTAACTTATTTCGTACCTAAGATCTCCTGAATTAATCATAACACAGTACCTCACATCTGTTCCTACTCTTTATCAGTCTCCTCCATCCCCGTCACCTTGCCGTGTGTGTGTGTGTGTGTGGTGTGTGTGTGTGTGTGTGTGTGTGTGTGGTGTGTGTGTGTGTGTGTGTGATGTGTGTGTTGTGTGTGTGAGTGTGCTGTGTGTGTGTGTGTGTGTGTGGTGTGTCGTGTGTGTGTGTGTGTTGTGTGTGTGTGTGGTGTGTGTTGTGTGTGTAGACATGTGATTTGTTAATTTTTATGTAAACCGTTGCATGCGCGTGACTAATTTGAATGAAAGCGATTTGATTTGTGTACTCTACAAGACTCAGCGCTATATAAATCCCATATATTAGTATTGTTACTTGAAAACAACCGTACACGTGATCGTCTCATCCAGAGCGTATTTTACGGTCTCACAGCGATTCCCAGGTGGGATGAGTAAGATAAGAGTGTCTGTTGTGGGGTGATGTTCAGAGTGATGACTTGGGGAATGTGCAACAACAACAACAACACCAACACCAACAACAACACAGCAACAGCAGCGGAAACACCACCACCAAACCACCACCACACCAACAGTAACAACAACACCGCAGCAGCAGCAACAGCAACAACAACATTAACAACAACACCAACAACACCAACAGCAACACATCCACCACCACCAACAGTAACAACAACAACAACAACAACAACACAGCAGTCGCAACAGCAACACCAACAACCATAACAACAACACCAACAACACACCAACAATAGCAGTGGGAACACCACCACCACCACCACCACAGTAACAACAACAACATTTACAACAACCACAACAATAACAGCAACAGTATTGCATATAAGGACTGAACCGTTTCCCAATAATGATGTGTTGAAAAACAAAAAGAACAGAACGCTCTGACTGAGGAGTTAAGAGAGAGAGAGAGAGAGAGAGAGAGAGAGAGAGAGAGAGAGAGAGAGAGAGAGAGAGAGAGAGAGAGAGAGAGAGAGAGAGAGAGAGAGAGAGAGAGAGAGAGAGAGAGTGTGTGTGTGTGTGTTTTGCAAGATCAGGGGACGTCACCCTGTAGCGTTTCTGTATTGGTCCCCGATAGCTACGCAGAAAGATGATCTAAAAGATAGCCTACGCTAGTATAATTATGGTTTACACCGCTATGTCGATGATATTTGATAGCAAAATAGTTCAAGGCTCTTCTGACTTTGACATTGTCATAGCCTCATGATCTGGCATACGGTGTGTGTGTGTGTGTGTGTGTGTGTGGTGTGTGTGTGTGTGTGTGTCTCTCTCTCTTTTTAGGGTTTGTCTGTTTTATTTATCTATTGGTAGCTGTTTGCTTGTTTGGTTGTTGTTGTTGGGGGGGGGGGGGGGTTATTAT
>CM060346.1:22512164-22514664 GCA_030674155.1 Stramonita haemastoma
CACACACACACACGCATACACACATACACACTCTCCCTCTTCCCATCTCTCTCTCTTTCCCTCTCTCCCTTTCTCTCTCTCTCTCTCTATCTCCCTCCCCACCCCCCCCCCCCCCTCCTCTCTCTCTTTCTCCTTCTGTGCGTGTGTCTCTCTGTCTCTGTCTCTGTCCCTGTCTCTGTCTTTGTCTGTCTGTATCTTTCTCTCTATCTCTCTCTTTCTCTCTCCCCCCTCCCCTCTCTGTCTCTGTGTGTGTGTGTGTGTGTGTGTGTTGTGTGTGTGTTGTGTGTGTGTGTGTGTGTGTGTGTGTGTGTCTCCTCTCTCTCTCTCTGTCTGTCTGTCTCTCTCTCTCTCCTCTCTCTCTCTCTCTCCCCCTCTCTCTCCCCTCTCTCCCCCTCCCCCTCTCTCCCCTCCCCCCTCTCTCTCCTCCCCTCTCTCTCTCTCTCTCTCCCCCCTCTCTCTCTCTCCTCTTCTCCCCTCCTCCTCTCTCCCCCTCTCTCCCCTCCTCTCTCCCTCCCCCCTCCTCTCTCTCCCCCTCTCTCCTCTCTCTCTCCCCCCCCCCCCTCCTCTCCTCTCCTCTCTCTCTCTCTCTCTCTCTCTCCCCCCCCCCCGCCACCTCCTTTCCCTGTTCTCTCAGAATCCGGCAGAAAACAGGTCGAAGCACGGGTCGATATTTTGTCAGTCTGTCAAATCTGGGAAAGTGCCTAAAATTGTCCAATTGCCTTCTTCTGCCAGCCTCCCTGTCCGTTCTTATACTGTTACTCTTTTCTTGGTTCCTCTTTCTGTTTCTCTCTGTTTCTCTCTGTTTCTCTCTGTTTCTGTTTGTCTGTCTGTCTGTCTCTGTCTCTGTCTCTCTCTCTCTCAAGTAGTCTGTATGTCTCTCTCTCCTTCTCTGTCTTTGTATCTCTCTCTCTGTCTGTCTCTGTGATTGTGGGTGTCTCTCTCCCTCCCTTCCTCTTCTTGTGTGTGTGTGTGTGTGTGTGTGTGTGTGTGTGTGTGTGTGTGTGTGTGTAGTGTGTGTGTGTGTGTGTCGTGTGTGTGTGTGTGTGCGTGTGTGTGTGTGTGTTGTGTGTGTGTGTGTGTGTGCGTGTGTGTGTTATGTTTGTGTGTTTGTTTGTTTTGTGTGTGTGTATGTGTGCGTGCGTGCGTGCGTGTGTGTGTATGTTTGTGTGTGTGTTTGTTTGTGTGTGTGTGTGTGTATGTGTGTGTGCGTGCGTGCTTGCGTGTGTGTATGTTTATGTGTGTGTATGTGTGTGTGTGTGTCAGAATTTAACAGCTGTCTTTCTCTCTTGTGGTTCGATTATGGATCAAATGATTGCCGTAGAGTACTCACATAGATGATGTGCAGAGTGGCATGTATATGTGGACACACATATACACACATCACATACACACATATACACATACACCACACACATACATACACACATCGCACACCACACACACACACCACACACAAACACAGACACACACACACACACAAACACACACACACACAAACACACACACCACATCACACATACATAAACACACACATCACACATACACACCACACATTTACTCATACCTCTCTCTCACTTCACTCACTCTCTCTCTCTCTCCGTCTCTGTCTCTCTGTCTCTGTCTCTCAAGCTTATTGAATACCTTGCCGTAGCATGGCGGCATTTGGTTTGATTTAGAATTAGAAGCCTATCAATAAATTTTTGTTTAAAAATCAACAATGATTAGATAAAAAAAAGAGAATTTAGTCGCCAATACAACAGTTCAAAGTTCTGTTTGTTTTCAATTTTGGCTTCCATATGCCTGTGCATACTCACAAAAGTATGTGTTGTAAGCCAGTTTTCTTGCACTCTCGCTTTGATAGTAGCCTCCAGCTGTCTCGAAATTTTTTAACTGCTCTCCCCCCCCTCTCTCGCTCTCTCTCTCTCTCTGTCTCTCTCTCTCTCTCTGTCTCTGTCTCTGTCGTCTGTCTGTCTGTCTGTCTGTCTGTCTGTCTGTCTGTCTGTCTGTCTGTCTGTCTCTCTCTCTCTTCCTCTCTCTCTCTCTTCTCTCTCTTCTCTCTCTCTCTCTCTTCTCTCTCTCCTCTCTTCTCCTCCTCTCTCTCTCTCTCTCTCTCTCTCTCTCTCTCTCTCTCTCTCTTTTAATGAAAAGAGATTAGAGAAACTTAAAGATTCTTCTAAGGACTCCAAAACATTCTGGTCAGTTATCAGATCCGTTAACCGTAAGTCACTAATATATAATGATTTAACTATTCAACAATGGTATGATCACTTTTTGAAGGTTTTTAATGACTTTCATTGTTCAAAAACACAAGAGAATGTGGATGTACTACAGGAAGATGAAATATTTGAACCATTATTTAACAATCCTATAACTCATAATGAGATTTTTGATGCTATTAAACATTTAAAAACAGGGAAAAGTGCTGGCCCTGATAAAATAATAGGAGAAATGCTCAAGTACACTAACTCCACAGTTATTACCTTTCTTGCTCAGTTATTTA
>CM060346.1:22519664-22522164 GCA_030674155.1 Stramonita haemastoma
TAGCTAGCAGGAGTAGCCCTCTATAGCTAGCAGCAGTAGCCTCTATAGCTAGCAGCAGTAGCCCTCTATAGCTAGCAGTATCCTCTATAGCTAGCAGTAGCCCTCTATAGCTAGCAGTAGTAGCCCTCTATAGCTAGCAGTAGTTAGCCCTCTATAGCTAGCAGTGGCCCTCTATAGCTAGCAGAGTAGCCCTCTATAGCTAGCAGGAGTAGCCCTCTATAGCTAGCAGGAGTAGCCCTCTATAGCTAGCAGGAGTAGCCCTCTATAGCTAGCAGGAGTAGCCTCTATAGCTAGCAGCAGTAGTCCTCTATAGCTAGCAGTAGTAGCCCTCTATAGCTAGCAGCAGTAGCCCTCTATAGCTAGCAGGAGTAGCCTCTATAGCTAGTGCAGTAGCCCTCTATAGCTAGCAGTAGCCTTCTATAGCTAGCAGTAGCCCTCTATAGCTAGCAGTAGCTCTCTATAGCTAGTAGTAGCTCTCTATAGCTAGCAGTAGTAGCCCTCTATAGCTAGCAGTAGCCCTCTATAGCTAGCAGTAGTAGCCCTCTATAGCTAGCAGGAGTAGCCTCTATAGCTAGCAGTAGCCCTCTATAGCTAGCAGTAGTAGCCCTCTATAGCTAGTAGCAGTGGCGCTTTATAGCTAGCAGTAGTAGCCGTCTATAGCAAGTAGTAGTAGCCCTCTATAGCTAGTAGCAGTGGCGCTTTATAGCTAGCAGTAGTAGCCGTCTATAGCAAGCAGTAGTAGCCCTCTATAGCTAGTAGCAGTGGCGCTTTATAGCTAGCAGTAGTAGCCTCTATAGCTAGTAGCAGTGGCGCTTTATAGCTAGTAATATATCTCTATAACTAGTAGCAGTGGCGCTTTTTAGATAGTAATAGACCTCTATAGCTAGTAGCAGTGGCGATTTATAGCTAGTAGCAGTGGCGCTTTATAGCTAGTAATAGACCTCTATAGCTAGTAGCAGTGGCGCTTTATAGCTAGTAGTAGTGGCGCTTTATAGCTAGCAGTAGTAGCCCTCTATATCTAGCAGTAGTAGTCCTCTATAACTACTACTAGTAGTAGCCCTGTATAGCTAGAAGTAGTATCCCTCTATATCTAGTAGTAGTAGTAGTAGTAGTAGTAGTAGTAGTAGTAGTAGTAGTAGTAGTAGTAGTAGTAGTGTAGTAGTAGTAGTAGTAGTAGCCCTTTATAGCTAGCAGTAGTAGCCCTCTATAGCTAGTAGCAGTTACGCTTTATAGCTAGTAATAGACCTCTATAGCTAGTATTAGTGGCGCTTTATAGCTAGTAATAGATCTCTTTAACTAGTTGCAGTGGCGCTTTATAGCTAGTAATAGATCTCTATAGCTAGTAGCAGTTACGCTTTATAGCTAGTAATAGACCTCTATAGCTAGTATTAGTGGCGCTTTATAGCTAGTAATAGATCTCTATAACTAGTTGCAGTGGCGCTTTATAGCTAGTAATAGATCTCTATAGCTAGTAGCAGTGGCGCTTTATAGCTAGTAATAGACCTCTATAACTAGTAGCAGTGGCGTTTTATAGCTAGTAATAGATCTCTATAACTAGTAGCAGTGGCGTTTTATAGCTAGTAATAGACCTCTATAGCTAGTAGCAGTGGCGTTTTATAGCTAGTAATAGACCTCTATAGCTAGTAGCAGTGGCGCTTTATAGCTAGCAGTAGAAGTTCTCAATAGCTAGCAGTAGTAGCCCTCTTATTATTTATTTATTTATTTATTTATCTTTTTATTTGATTTACTCATTCTTTTATATCGAGGATAACGGAATAGACATTCAAAAGCTTTTTTTTTTTATTTTTTACATCCAGTCCCTGTGTGTATGCAGTTTTGCAAATGTCATCTGTTCGCACCGGCACACGATGGCCTACACTTACAAAAAAAGCGGAACAGGATTTAACGTGTGTGCAAGATGTTCTGCAGTGCGTTCACACACGGGGACTTGTTTTATAGTCTCATCCGAAAGACTTTTGGGGAGAGTGGAGTCAGCACTGATGTATACTCCAGAGGAAAAATCCCCTCAAACGGGAATCAAACCTGGGTCGTCTATAGCTAACAGAAGCCCTCTAATAGCCAGCAGTAGCCCTCTATAGCTTGCAGTTTCCCTTTATAACAAACAAGGATGTTCTTTATTATGTTATTCTTGCAGTCCATCTCCTCATTTCCTGTCCAATCCATAATATATGATCAATATTGACACTAATGTACGGTGATGGAGTGTTTGTTTGCTGATGTTTTCAACTTTGAAAAGCTACATTTGAAAAGCCAACATTCAACGAATGCCTGTCTCTTTTGTGCTTGATTCATAAATCAATTACATTATGGTCAAAGAGCGTTTTGCAAGGCTAAAGTGCAAGTGCACATGCATAAAGCATTCGTGCAAGCAGATATACACACAAACATACACCTAATTATGCAAGAATGCACACAGACACAGACACAAGACACACAGGCACACACACACATACATGCGCGCGTGTGTGCGCGATTTTTG
>CM060346.1:22532164-22539228 GCA_030674155.1 Stramonita haemastoma
TGCAAACGTGGTTTATTCTAATTAATTAATTAATTAATTAATTCATTCATTCATTCATTCATTCATTCATTCATTCATTCATTCATTCATTCTTTTATGGAATAAGCACTTATGTGCTTTTTTACATCCAGTCCCCGTGTGTATGCAGTTTTTTTTGTAAATCTTGTCATCTGTTCCCACCGGTACACAATGGCCTACTCTCACGTAAAGTGGAACAGGATTTAACGTGTGCGCAAGATGTTCTGCGTGCGTTCGCACACGGGGCCTCGGTTTAAAGTCTCATCCGAAGAACTTTTTGTGAGAGTGGAGTCAGCACTGATGTTAACTCCAGGAGAAAAATCTCCTCGACCGGACTCGAACCCGGGTCGTCAAATTGCCAGCGCAATGTTCTGACCACTAGGCTATCCGTCCCCCTCAGACAACACTTATGCAAAGACAGATAGAAAAAAAAGCAATGCTTAAACAGGCCTGACCGTGCATGTAAACGTTGTTGGCACTGGCAAGACTGCGTGGGTAGTAGGAGTCATTCCTAGAGCCAAAAAGCAAGGTGGTGATAGGACGGTTAAGTCATCCAGTGGCCTAGCATGTAAACTGTGAGGTTCTGGGTTCGATTCCAAGCCTTGCTCTTTCTTTGTTGTTTGGTGGGAAAAAAAGAAATCAAACTGAATGTTTGAAGTCCTTTGGATGAGACTGTAAACCCGAAGAAGCCCTGTGTGCGAACACACACAAAGAATGTTGCGTACACGTTAAAAAACAACAACAAAACAACAACCCACGAACGTCCGTACGTAGAAACGGATGACAAAAAGTTTTAAAATTCTGCAAGCACACACATATTGTGCTTCAACACTATCCCTGAAGTCGGCATATGGCTACCTAAATGGTGTGTAGGAAAATGGGGGGGGGGGGGGGGGGGGGGGGGGGGGGGGGGGGGGGGTTCGCATGCGCAAAAATCATACCGTTGGTGAACCTCGAAGCTGTAGTTTTCACACTGAAAAACCCCCCACATTTTTTTCTATTAAATTTGATAAAAGGTAAAGATATTGCCGTAACCTATTATGGTCTTTGGGGAGTCAGGTGTCAGAGACCTCAGCTTCTCCAGCAGCCAGCATATTGAGGGTTGCGCCCCTCTCCTCTCCCTCGCTGCTTTACCTTCCTTTACCATAAAGAGGGCAGGTGCCCATTGACAGCTGGGTGAACTAGGGGCTAATACTAAAGCCATAGCACGCAGACAGTCACACATCCACTTGGTAACCATGCTCAATGCTGCTTATCCTTAGCTTGGAGAAAGAGAGTGATCTGACCTAAGAAATAAAACGGACTTACTCTGGTGTTGCACCAAATGTTAGTAGACAAAATCATAGTTGTGTGTGTGTGTGTGTGTGTGTGTGTGTGTGTGTGTGTGTGTGTGTGTGTGTGTGTGTGTGTGTGTGTGTGTGTGTGTGTGTGTGTGTGTGTGTGTTTGTGCATGCATGCGTGCGTGCATGCGTGCGTGGTTTCTTGAACACATGTATGTGCTTGTGTGTGCATGAGTGTGTGCGTGAGTGTGCACATGTGTGTGCATGCGTGTGTGCGTGAGTGCGCGCATGTGTGTGTATATGTGTATGTCTGCACGCACCTGACGTATGTGCTCTCTATCACGTTGAAATAAGATGGTTTTGTGCTTGTGAGTTTGTAGCTAATATTTATCTTTTTTTTTTCAATGCCCCTCTCCCCCTTTCCTTCACCTCTCGTCCCCCCCCTCCCCCACCCACCTCCGCCTTCTCTAACTCTGACCCCCCTTTCAATGTCTTTCACCCCTTAGCGGTAGTTACACCATGAGTGTGAGGATTTGAATGTTGCTCTATAAAATATTCATCCATCTCTGTCTCTGTCTCTGTCTCACTGTCTCACTGTTTGTCTGTCTGTCTGTCTGTCTGTCTGCCTGTCTTTATGTCTGTCTGTCTGCCTGTCTTCCTGAGAGAGAGAGAGAGAGAGAGAGAGAGAGGAGAGGAGAGGAGGAGAGAGAGAGAGAGAGAGAGAGAGAGAGAGAGAGAGAGAGAGAGAGAGAGAGAGAGAGAGAGAGAGAGAGGAGAGAGAGAGAGAGGGAGAGAGAGAGAGAGAGAGAGAGAGAGGAGAGAGAGGAGAGAGAGAGAGAGAGAGAGAGAGAGAGAGAGAGAGAGAGAGAAGGACAGACAGACAGACAGAGAAGCAGACAGACAGACAGACAGACAGACAGACAGACAGAGAGAGAGAGAAGACAGAGAGACAGAGAACAGAGAGAGAGAGAGAGAGAGAGAGGAGAGAGAGAGAGAGAGAGAGAGAGAGAGAGAGAGAGAGAGGAGAGAGAGAGAGAGAGGAGAGGAGAGGAGAGTGAGAGAGAGAGAGAGAGATTGATTGATTTATTTATTTATTTATTCTTTTATATCGAGGATAATGGGATAAGCACTCTTGTGCTTTTTTACATCCAGTCCCCGTGTGTATGCAGTTTTGTAAATGTCATCTGTTCCCACCGGCACACGATGGCCTACTCTTACGAAAAGCGGAACAGGATTTAACGTGTGCGCAAGATGTTCTGCGTGCGTTCGCACACGGGGCCTCGGTTAAAAGTCTCATCGGAAGGACTTGTGGGGAGAGTGGAGTCAGCACTGATGTTAACTCCAGGAGAAAAATCTCCTCGACCAGATTCGAACCCGGGTCTTCAAATTGCCAGCGCAATGTTCTGACCACTAGGCTATCGTCCCGAGAGAGAGAGAGAGAGAGAGAGAGAGAGAGAGAGAGAGAGAGAGAAGAGAGAAGAAGAGAGGACAGAGAGACAGACAGAGACAGACAGAAGAGAGAAGCAGAGACAGACAGAGACAGACAGACAGACAGACAGACAGGACAGACAGGACAGACAGACAGACAGACAGACAGACAGACAGCCTATTACTGTCTGTAATGAATGTTCCTGCTAAATTAGCCCTAGGACTCACAGAGTCTCAATTCTCAGTTCTAAAACGAAAAAAAAATCGTGTGTGACTAAAACCTATAACACACTGGATGAGAACTCTGCTGTTTTAATCTACCTCGTTATGATAGGCAGCCATTCTCACATTTCAAATGTTTGAGTCTCCTTTAGGAAGAGAGTACAGATTGTCTTTGCTAAGAGAGTATCAAGGATTTAAGAAGAATATCGAAGCATAACTTTAGTGAAGCCTAACTTTTCAAGTAGTTGGTTATGATTCTATTTATTTCTGTAACTGAGAGAGTCATTCTGATGAGATTATAAACCGAGGCCCGTGTGCGAACGCACGCAGAACATTTTGCGCACACGTTAAAAAACCCGTTCCGCCTTTCGGGAGAGTAGGCCATCGTATACGGTAGGACGGATGACAAAATTAAAAAAAAAACCCAGCATGCACACAGGTGTTGTGTTTAAACACCATCCCTGCGGAGAAAAATCGGGGAGTTGGAGTCCCAGTGTGGCTCGGGGCTGTATATGGCAACGTTCTGGTGGCTCCTGCGACGGTACTGGAACCATTCGTATCGGTCATCGCCTTTCCAATGGATCATTCCAGTGCCTGGAGAGGGGGGGGTCTGCTGCATGGGTAACAGTTTGCCCTCCATACTTACTTACCCAGGCTTTGCGCTCTAAAGATTAGAGCGCAACTCCATAGTCTTCCGAGACTGATGGGTGCCTGCTGCTTACTAACCGAGAGAGTGAGCTTTGTGGCTGGTGCTGAAGTTGGTGACAAAAGTCTGACCCTTTGTAGAGACGTTAGACAGATTGCTGATGATGAAATGGTTCCAGTGGCAGTGGTATGGAAGAAGGAATTTATTGCTTTTTTTTTTGGTGTCAGTTCTGAGATTGATTTTAATCTACTCTCCTAAATACCGATATAATAGTTTTGTTGTTTTTTTTTTCTTCTTTTTGTTATCTTTATCTTCAGTATTTTTTGTTCTTGGTGATGTGTTGTGCTGTCGTTTTTTTTACTTCTTTATCATCTTCCTTGCATTCTTCTTCTTCTTCCTCTCATTTCTTGTTCTTATTTCTTTGCATTCTTCTTCGTCTTCCTTGCATTCTTGCATTTTCGTTTCTTGCATTTTTTTTTTAGCATTTCTTCGCTATTTTCGCTTGTTTTTTCCTTTTCTTCTTCTTCTTTCATTCTTTTTTTCTTTTAGACTTGCAGACATTAACACATCAGTTTCTGAACAACGTGTGAAACCCACATCATCAACAAATTCAACCAAATCGGTTTCATGATGGGAGTATTAAACTCATAATCACCAAATCCATTACTATCCCATATATCGTTTGTTTTTGGTGTGTTTTTTCCCTTCTAAATCCCATCCCATACCATAAGGAAGCTGCAATGCCGCAGAACTTACACGTCACACCATAGTATGTTTTATTCTCTACAGCCAGTAGCCTGTTTCCCCCAAAGTATTCCCAAATCCATTTTAACTTTGTCCAACTTTTTTTTCTTCTTCTTTTTCTTTCTTCTTTCTTCTTCTCCATCTCCATCCTGTCCCATTCCACCATTTCCCTGGTTCAACGAGTTGGAAAACCAAGGGGGTGGATGGTGGGGATGGGGGGAGGGTGAGGGGAGGCTTGACTACTTCCCCTTCCATCAGGTCGGTGGTAATTGTCTCCCCTTGCCTTGTGCAGACTGAAATCAATCTGTCATTTAGGATTCCTCTCGTCGGGTCATTTACATTACTACTGGGCCTTAATGCAATTGTTGGGCAATTGCATTGATTTTGCAGTGCAGGGACGTTTGGGTTAAAGTTGTTTTTTTGTCTGTTTTTTTTGGAGGGTTGGGGGCAGTGCAGGAACGTTTGGGTTAAAGTTTGGGTTTTTTTTGAAGGGGTGGGGGTGGGAGGGGGGTTGCAGGGACGTTTGGGTTAAAGGTTTTGGTTTTTTGGGGGGAGGGTTGGGGGCAGTGCAGGGACGTTTGGGTTAATTTATTTTTTCGTTTTTTTTTTGGAGGGGTGAGTGGGGAGGGTAGGGGGGGGGGGTGCTTATTTTTTTTTTATCTTTGTTTTGTTTGATTGGAATTTAAAACATCAAGCGTGTCTGGTTCAAAGTGTTTAAAGCAGTAAGACAGAAAGGAAAGTAGAGTATTTTCTTCTGTAAATCTTTTATTGACCCACGTGAGTTGTTTCTGGTGTACTGTTTCTAGTTTATGTTGCTAATTTTTTTTTTTACCTTTATGTCTTTCCGCTTTTAACTTCTGTTACGAAATCATTTGAATTTAATTTTTCTGTCTTCTCTTTGTGTCGTTATTTATTTACACACACCACACACACCACACAACACACACACAAACACACACACACACCCCACACACAACACAGCACACACACACACACCACACACAGATATATATATATATATATATATATTATATATATATATATATATATTATATTTATTTTATGTATATATATATATATATATATTGTGTGTGGTGACAATATTATTCATATATATATATTATTATTATATATATTTATATATATATGTATAGTCCTTACAATATCCATTGCAGCATGTATATTTTAGTAGCCATTTGAAGACAAAAATGCGGTATTCGAATCGGAAAAAAAATGAACCTACCACAAAATGTTTAAGCCTCACCTTGACTTCTCGTCTGGAAAAGCGAGAAAAAAATTACCCTGCTGGGGTTCTGGGGTTTGCTGTATTTTTCTTGCAGTAAAGCAAACCCCTGATTTCTCCCTTAAAGTCCTTTACCCTCTAACTCAGTTACTAGTTTCGAAAAAATTACCCCATCTCTCGCCCATCCCCCCTTTCTAAAAAAAAGTCAGAGCTTGATTAAAACCTGTTAGTTATGAAATTGTCTTTGTTTTCTCCTTAATATCTTAAAGAAGGGAGATTTTTAGAAGCTGCGCTGGGTTTTTTTTATTTTTTATGAATCGTGTCTCAGTAGTGTGTTTGTCCTTAGTTTTATCAATATATAACTAGTAATAGCTTATAATAAAAATAATAAATTATTTTAAAAAAATAACAACAACAATAACAATGACAATAATAATAAAAGAAAAATATAGTGGAATTTACAGAGCGCTATATTTTGTTAAAAAAAAAAAAAAGTAAAAGAGCTTGCATTAAGCCTTTCTTTACACAACAACCAATAACAATGAACAGTATCAACGAATTGAAATGTTCATACACGTGCACGCACGCCCCCCCCCCCCCCCCCCCCCCCCCCCACCCACCAAGCACACGCTGCAGCCACACACACACAGCACAACCTGGCACACACACACACACACACACACACACACACACACACACACACACACACACACAACACACACACACACACACACACACACAACACTCTCTCTCTCTCTCACACACACACACACACACACACTACACTCACACCACACCACACACCACACACACACACCTCCACACACATCTCACACATCCACACTACTCATCACACTTACACCACACCACACACACACACACACACACACACACACACACACACACACAACTTCTACACCTTGGCAGGGGGGGGGGGGGGATGGGGATTAATTTTAGGCTGTGGAAAGCAGGAACAGATGAGACGAAACAGAAGGAAAACAAACATCTTAAGTTTGGAATCAATGGAAAAAAAATATAAAGATAAAAGTGGGGGTGTAACAACTTCCTCTTCCGTTTCTTTGCCTATGCTGATTGCCTCCTCCTCTCTGTGTGCCGTTGAAATCAATCAGCTGAAGGGAAGGATGCCTAGTGGTCAGAATAGTGCGCTCGCAATTTGACGACCCGGGTTCGATTCCCGTTCGAGGAGATTTTTCCCCTGGAGTTAAATTCAGTCCTGACTTCACTCACTCTCCTCCAAAAGTCTTTCGGATGAGACTATAAACTGAGGCCCTCGTGTGTGAACGCACGCAGAACATCTTTGCGCACATGTTAAATCCTGTTCCGCTTTTCGTAAGAGTAGGCCATCGTGTGCTGGTGGGAACCGGATGACAGAATTTACAAAACTATACACACGGGGACTGGGTGTAAAAAAAAGCACATGAGTGCTTATGCCATTATCCTCGAAATAAAATATATAAAAAAT
>CM060346.1:22539328-22551828 GCA_030674155.1 Stramonita haemastoma
AAAGGGTACTTAATGTGGGGGGGGAGTGGTTATAGGTATGAGGGGGGAGGGAGGGGTAGCTAGGGGGAGGGAGGGAGGAATAAGCGTGAGGGGTAGGCTTGGGGAAGGAGGGCTTTGATTTTTTTTTTGTGTGCAAGATATTTTTATAGTGCTATACAAATTCCATGTATTATTACTATTATTATTATTATTATTATTAAAACAGGGGAGGCAAAGGTAGGTTAGGGGAAGGTTAACTTTTGTCATGAAACGAAAACCAGAATTAAAAATATGCCCTCGGACCATATGAAGAGCTCCTGATTCAATGAAATAATGCAAGCTAAAGTGGTAAGGGTACATCACCCAAACATCTGGACTGGCCAAAACTGTCTCATAGAGAACAGTATAAAGGAGTAAGACGAAGAGGCAGACAGAGGAAACGATAGGAAGACAACATCAGAGAGTGGACTGGCCTTAGGTGGAGTGATCTGCTACAGAGGGTGGGAAACTGTGGGGAGTGGAAGAAGCTGGTTACAAAATCTTCAGTGGTGCTCCCATGGTCCGTTGGACTACAGGACAGGGTGAAGGTGAAAGTGAAGTGATTGTAAGTGCGCCATATGTCTTAAAGTATCACATTATGTGGGAAAACAGATGACCCCCCCCCAAGTTATAGTGTTTCCCATGCAAATAATTATTGTAGAGGATGGTCCAACATAATTATGTGTATGCCTAGAGTCACGCTGTCACCCTCATTTGCAGGTGTTACCCAATAATCCTTGCACTAACCACTGCACTGGACTATAATCCCAAACTATTAAGATTAAGCAGCATTGAGCCTGCTTTACCATTCTTGCGTCTTAGCTTCAGCACAATCCCCTTAGTCCAGCCAGCTGTAAATGAGTACACCCTTTCTTTAGGGTCAAAGAAGGTAAAGCAGAGAGAGAGAGGTGACGGGCGCAACCCTCAATATTATGCTAGCCTCTGGAAAAGCTGATATCTCTTAACAACTCGCTCTCCTAGGGCCACATAGGTTATGGGAACACCTTTACCAGGATAAACTGATATTATTGTTGATCGGTGGTCTAGGTGGTAACGCGCCTTGCCTAGAAAGCGAAAAGTCCGGGTCGGAGTGTGCGGGGTTCGTACCCCGTTTGGACCCGAAACTTTATCCCCATCCATTAGCCCCTGAGTGGTGATCTGGGCGCTAGTCTTTCGGATGAGACGATAAACTGAGGTCCCGTGTGTTACACATCACTATTTAGCGCACGCAAAAGAACCCACGGCAACAAGGGGGTTGTCCCTGGCAAAATTCTGTACAAAAAAAAAACCACTCTAAAAGGGAAACAAATACAGTTGCATGCAGGAAAAAGAAAAAACGAAAAAAAAGGTAGGCGCTGCACATGTGGCGACGCGCTCTCCCCGGGGAAGGAGAGCAGCCTGAATTTCACAGCAGAGAAATCTGCTGTGACAGAAAGTGATACAAAATACAAACTACAAATTCTTCGCTGTGTGTTTTTTTTTTTTTTTTTTCAGGCTGAAAACTCTGGTGGTGGATCTGAAGCGAGGGGAGGAGAGGCTGTATGGATGTAACGTCAGTCTCAACACGGCAGGAAGGCCTCACATCATTCACTGGGCTATCTCTGCCTCCCTCGCCACCCACTATGGAGAGCCTAGTATGTCTATCACTCTGTCTGTCTGTCTTGTCTGTCTGTCTGCCTGTTTACTGTCTGCCTGCTTGCTGTGTATCTGTCTGTGTGTCTGTGTGTCTGTCTGTCTGTCTGTCTGTTTACTGTATATCTGTCTGGCTGTCTTCTGTCTGTCTGGCTGTCAGTCTGTGTGCTTGCTGTGTATCTGTCTGTCTGCTTGCTTGTCTGTCTGTCAGTCTGTCTGCTTGCTGTCTATCTGTCTGCTTGCTGTCTATCTGTCTGCTTGCTGTCTATCTGTCTTTCTGCTGTCTGTCTGCCTGCCTGCTGCCTGTCTGTCTGTCTGTCTGTCTGTCTGTCTGTCTGTCTGCTCGCTATCTGTCTGACTGCTCGCTGTCTATCTGTCTGCCTGCTGTCTGTCTATCTGTCTGCCTGCTGTCTGTCTATCTGTCTGCCTGCTGTCTGTCTGTCTATCTGTCTGCCTGCTGTCTGTCTATCTGTCTGCCTGCTGTCTGTCTATCTGTCTGTCTGCTGTCTGTCTATCTGTCTGCCTGCTTGCTGTCTGTGTGTGTGTGTCTGCCTGCCTGCCTGTCTGCCCATTGTCTAGATTTTTCTGCTCTTTGCATGCATGCCAGTTTTAGAACACTGGTGGTCATCCTCAATTATCATTCATTAGGCTGTCTTGGCCTCCCTCACCGCTCACTATGCAGAACCTAGTATATATATATATATATATATATATATATATATATATATATATATATATATATATATATTATATATATATATATATATATATTATATATATACATATATATACTATATACTATATATAAAGCGGAACAGGATTTAATGTGTGCGCAAGATGCTCTGCGTGCGTTCGCACCTGGGGCCTCGGTTTATAGTCTCATCCGAAAGACTAATAATTATAAACTAACTACTCAGTATGGGGTGGAGCGCCACAATTCAGTTTCTTTCTTCTTGTGTTCTTTTCTTTGTTGTGTGTTGGTGTCAGTGTCTGCAGTTCAGTGCGTTGTCCCTTCAGGTCTCTGTGCCCTCTGTCCTCCTCTCAGGCTGTTGTTCTCTGCTGAGGGAGTAGGCCAGTTCTCTAATTAAATTTTGGGATGTCGTGCGCTTTCTGTCTGTCTGTCTGTCTGTCTGTCTGTCTGTCTGTTTGTATCTCTCTCTCTATTGTGGTCTCTGTATCTCTCTTCGTCTCTCTTTGTCTCTCTGTCTCTCTCTGTCTCTCTGTCTCTGTGTTTCTGTCTGTCTGTCTGTCTGTCTCTGTCTCTGTCTGTCTGTCTGTCTGTGTGTTTGTCTGTGTGTCTGTGTGTCTGTGTGTCTGTGTGTCTGTGTGTCTGTCTGTCTGTCTGTCTGTCTGTCTGTCTGTCTGTCTCTCTCTCTCTCTCTCTCTCTCTCTCTTCTCTCTCTCTCTCTCTCTCTCTCTCTCTCTCTCTCTCTCTCTCTCTCTCTCTCCTCTCTCTTGTGGTCTCTGTATCTCTCTCTTTGTCTATGTAGCTGTGTTTATGTGTCTGTACGTCTGCATGTCTTTCGGTCTGTATGCCCGTCTGAAAATCTGTCTGTGTCTTTTTGGGAGCTAGGAATTATTTGTCTGTCTGTCTGTCTATCTGTCTGTCTGTCTGTCTGTTGGTCTGTTTGTCGGTCTGTCTGTATGTCTCTGTCTCTTTCTCTGTCTCTCTCTCTCTAACACATATTTGTGATAAGACAGACAGATTAACAAACAGAAACAGGCCGTCCAATACATCATGAAAGGCGAAAGACTATGTATCTTAGAGAGGGAGAGAGGGGGAGAGAGAGAGAGAGAGAGAGAGAGAGAGAGGAGAGAGAGAGAGAGAGAGAGAGAGAGAGAGGAGAGAGAGGAGAAGGAGAGAGGAGAGGAGAGGAGAGAGAGAGAGAGAGAGAGAGGAGAGAGAGAGAATGCGACAATTTTCTTCAATATAGGATTCACCCGCTTATGAAGAGGGAGTACAACCATCATTCCAAGACATTCTGCACAGGAAACTCTGGAAAACAGAAGAATGACACCTCAACTATGAACAAAGTATTTCTCATTTTAAAAGCCTTATATAAATAAACTGATAGTCACTTTTAAAAAGAAGCATTTTTTACCAGACAATTTAAGCATTTACAAGTTTGGAAATTGAAGAATACCTGACAATGTTTTTTAGCAATATTGATTGACTTTTTTTTAAAGATCATTCCATAATATAAGACAGAAAAATACAGAATAAATGTTGACCTTAACAAAACATACAGACATGCAGCGAGCAGGCAGAAGGACAGAAAAACATCGAGACAGACACAGACAGACAAACCGACTGACAGGCACACATACATCATACATACATACATACATACATACATACATACATACAGACACACACACACACACCACACACACACACACACACACACACACACACACACACACACACACACACACACACACACACACACACACACACACACACACCACACACACCACAGTGACCATCACACTCTTTGTTTTTATTTGATTTACACTCTCCAGTTTTATTTTGAAATGTCAGTCTCCTTTGTCGGCAGTCTGTCGAGGATTTGAAGGATTACAAGTTAAAAATTCCTATTAGCAGCGGTATTAAAGCAACACTCCTGTCACACTGTTGGGATGTGTCATTACAATTAAAAAAAACCACACCCATATCTTCCATTTTTCAATTTTTAATCTAGAACCAAAAAAACAACAACAACAAAAATAAAAGACAGGCTGAATATTAGAGTGAGACATCAATCATGTTTTTCACTCTGGAAAACATGATGAAACAACCAACCCGCTATCGATGAGACAGCCACAGACACAGAGAGAGAGAGAGAGAGAGAGAGAGAGAGAGAGAGAGAGAGAGAGAGAGAGAGAGAGAGAGAGAGAGAGAGAGGAGAGAGAGAGAGAGAGAGAGAGAGAGAGAGATTGACAGGTTGAAAAATGGGTAAAGAAAAGAATCATTGATTGACAGTGTTTGTGGAATTCTTCTAATTGTTGTTGTTTACATGCATGTTGACTTGCTTTGTTTTGTTTGTTTTGTTTTGTTTTTGTTTGGGTTTGGTTAGTTTTTTTTTTGTTTTTTTTTACATTTCTACATCTTTACTTTATACCATACCATAAATACACTTGTGTAATATCTTTACTTCATACCACATCGTCAATACACTACAACATCTTTACTCCATACCACACCATCAATACCCTACAACATCTTTACTTCATAGCACACCGTCAATACACTACAACATCTTTTTTCGTACCACACCATCAATACAATTCTACATCTTGACTTCAAAATACACCATCACTACAATTCTATATCTTTACTGCATTGCCACACTGTGAGTGGTTTGTTTGTTTGTTTGTTTTATGGCTTTAGCTTATTTGTTATATTGTTTTGGTTTGTTTTTTGTTTGTTGTTGCTAATGCTAATTTTACAAGTAGGGAGAAGGTAGCTTATCTTATATTAGCTTATCTGATTTTCGTCTTCTGAACGAGTGCATTTTTATTACGTTATATATATAGTGTCCTTATTCTTGAATGTTGTTTGATACTGCGTATAGTTTTATTGTTTAGTATCTTTTCAACTTGATGTTATCCCTGAAAAGGGCGGGGACTGGATGTAAAAAAGCACACGAGTGCTTATCTATTATCCTCGAATAAAAGAATTTGCCTTGCCTTGCCTTGCCTTAGGCCTGGGGAGCTGGGTGGGAGGGCTGTTTGTTTGCTTGGTTTCTTCTTTGTTTAGAACTGGAAAAAAAATGTATATATATATATTTTGAGTTGGTGGACTTTAAAGAGAATTTCACAGATGTCAGAGTGATGGGATAGCTCAGTGGTCAGAGCGCTCGCTTTCCCCCTGCCAATGTTAAGCACCGTCGAGCGTGGTTACCAGTTTGATGGGTGACCATGTACGCGCCTTGGCTTCAGTACAGTTCCCCCAGTTCCCCCATCTGTAAATGGGTACCTTCCCTCTTTAGGGTCAGGGAAGGTAAAGCAGCGAGGGAGAGGAGATGGGCGCTGCTGGCCCCTAGAGAAGCTGATATCTCTAGTGCCTTGCTCCCCAACGACCCCACAGGTTATGTGACACCTTTACCTTTACATTTTACAGTATAAACAGCTGCTAGGGTACAGAGGTTAGCAAATCTGGTTCCTGGTTGAATCTTCTTCTTCTTCTTCTTCTTCTTCTTCTTCTTCTTCTTCTTCTTCTTCTTCTTCTTCTTCTTCTTCTTCTTTTTCTTTTTCTTTATTGTCGAACGCTCATACAGCAACCATTGTTGTCTTGTCATATGAGCGAAAATACGTTGGGCTGACATTAAGTGCCTGACAAGTCAGGCCCAGCGCATTCCATTTCTGCATGGGAAGATTTGTTATAATTCATGTTAAACCTTTCCTGAAAAAAATGGCAGGAGAATGGACCAAGAATGCAGAAAATAAACTTACAGTTCCCATGTGTATGCAGTCTTGTAAGTCTTGTCATCTGTTTCCTCCGAAACACAATGGCCTACTCTTACGAAAAGCGGAACACTGGGCTATCACGTACCTCTAAAGGATGTGACATGGTATTGCTTAGGTCAATAAATCCATTGCACTGCAAAAGGCACAAACAAACAAGCAAAACCTTTCGATTAAAGAGAGGACTTGTTCCCAACATTTCCCTTGTATTAGCATACAGCTAGGTCAAGAATGTCAAAGCAAGTATGTCGTTCTACTCAAGGCTATTTCACTCTCTGAGGGGACAGGATAACCTAGTGGTCAGAACATTAAGCTCGCAATTTGACGACCCGGGTTCGATTCCCGTTCGAGGAGATTTTTCTCCTGGAGTTAACATTAGTGCTGACTCCACTCTCCCCAAAAGTCCTTCGGATGAGACTATAAACCGAGGCCCCGTGTGTGAACTCACGCAGAACATCTTGCGCACACGTTAAGTTCTGTTTCGCTTTTTGTAAGAGTAGGCCATCGTGTGCCGGTGGGAACAGATGACATTTACAAAACTGCATACACACGGGGACAGATGTAAAAAAAAGCACAAGAGTGCTTATTCCATTATCCTCGATATAAAAGAATAAATATGTCAATAAAAAAGTGTGTATATAATATATATATATATATGTATATATATATATATATATATATATATATATATATATATATATATATATATATATATATATATATATATATATATATATATATATATATATCATAAAATATATCTGATGTTGTCTTCCCATCGTTTTCACTGTCTGCCTCTTAAGTCTCCCTCCTTGTACTGTTCCCTGTAAAACAGTCTTGGCCAGTCCAGACGTGCGTGTGACGTGCCCGTACCACTTTAGTTTGCTACTTTTCTCTGAAACTATCAACTTTGGAAATACAGGAAACATGAGTCTTGCATGCTTTTTTTTCATTTGTTTTTCATGTTTTCTAACTGCAAAATAAAACAAAACAACATGCATTATATTAAACAGAACACGATTTCTGTTTTAGGATCAATGAAATTATCCAGCTTTCTTGTGGAGAACTTGTAGCAAAGAATTCGGATAAAAATTTATAGCTGCACATCATAAGAGCAAAGGATGTTTAACACGAGCTACATTAATTTTGCAGGTTTACGTTCAATCGTTTTGTAATCTTACTTTTATCTGTCAATTTTTGGGGATCCAAATTGATGAGTGTAGTGTCAGACGGTTATCAAAGGGGAAGAACTGAACGAATATGATTTTTCTTAAAACTCTCTAAATGATGTTCTTTCTATTGCCGTCAAGAATATTTCAATTTTATGGATATTCATTTAAACTTTCATATATCTACATAAAAAACACTTCTATTAGAAATCCTTTGACTCTTGTTGTCGAAAGTTGCCCAGATAGAGGTGACCCAAACATGCACTATGATGCATTCGTCACGAGAAGAACGATAGAAAGAAAGAAAGAAAAACCCGCAAGTATAAACTGGATGAGACGTTTGAGTGTGTGGCTGTTTTCAAGTACCTCACCTTCCGATTTTAGTGGAATTTCTGTCATCGGCTGAATATAGATAATGACACAACTTCCGTATCACATGCAAAGCCATAATATGTTACTTTAGCTCCTGGTACATCCCCTCGCCTGCATCAAGAAATGACCACGCTTTTCAACCTGGGCCATAGAATGAAAGAGCCTTGAATCACTTCTAAAAAATAATATACTGAATCAATTTAACCACTGTTAATGGCAGCAGATTAAAAAAAAAAATCATTTTTCTGAAAAAATCCTAAGGTTACTATTTTTTTTATTTTATAAAGAACAATTGTGTGTAGTTTCCTTCAACCTAGTTTGAGGATCTAATACTTTAAATCTATACATTGTTTTTAACTGATATAAGTATAAAGAGTTATATGTTTAAGTTTACCTGTGTGAATGTTTCTTTTTTTCTTTTGAATAGACCAAATGAATCTTGGTTTACAGTTCTGTTCGTTTTTTTAAGGTAATTTATCAATTAAACAAAAACAAAAGGCAGACACCCCCCCAAAAAAAACTTAAAAAACAAAACAAAACAAAGAAGCATGCAAACCACCACACCATCAAAAAACAGCCAGTACACAGATAAACAAAGCAAACATACAAATGAAAACAAAAGAGAAAAAAAAAATCGGGACAGATTTTTTTTTGTAATAAAGTTAAACGCAGAAACATGCAAGGAACAATGATATACCCGAGATGATATGGAAGCATGTTGGTTATTGTGCCTACATGGCTTAATTCCATAATAGTGGACAAACTAGAGAGAGAGAGAAAGGATACGCTAGAGAAACGAAAGTTGGAGGGGAAGGGGGATGGGAGGGGGAGAAAAATAAAACAGATATCAGAACATGACACAGAGGAGAGAAGGAGAGAGAGAGAGAGAGAGAGAGAGAGAGAGAGAGAGAGAGAGAGAGAGAGAGAGAGAGAGAGAGAGAGAGAGAGAGAGAGAGAGAGAGAGAGAGAGAGAGAGAGAGAGAGAGAGATGTTGATTATCACCCTTGTTCATCATTCTAGTTCGCCCCCCTCCTCGCTCTCTCGAATCGCCCCCCCCCCCCTCTCTCTCTCTCTCTCTCTCTCTGCCTACTTTGCTTGTTTTTCCCGCTTACACACACCACACACACACCACACACACACACACACACACACACACACACACACACACACACACACACACACACACACACACACACACACACACACACACACACACTCACACACTCACACACTCACGCATTATATATTTGTAATGCCTTCTGTTTCATGGTCCTGAATATTTGCTATTTTAAAAATGTTTTTTTGCTATGTTATTTTTTGTTTAAATAATTATCAGTGTATACAGTTGGGATAAACGCGTTTTGTTGAATGTATTCTGTTTTCTTTTTTAAAATATTGTTTGAACTGCTGCTGGTGGTGATGCTGGTATGTAGGGGTAGGGAGTGGGGTTTCTTAGCTTTATTCCCTGATCAGGGCAAGGGCCGGATGAAAAAAAGTATGTAATGCTTACTTACTCTGTTACCCTTGAAAAATAAAGATTATTCATTCATTCATTCTCTCTCTCTCTCTCTCTCTCTCTCTCTCTCTCTCTCTCTCTCTCTCTCTCTCTCTCTCTCTCTCTCTCTCTCTCTCTCTCTCTCTCTCTCTCTCTCTCCTTCTCTCTCTTCTCTCTCCCCCCACCCTCTCTCTCTCTCTGTCTCTCTCTTTCTCTCCCCCCACCCTCTCTCTCTCTCTGTCTCTCTCTCTGTGTCTGTCTCTCTCTCTCTGTCTCTCTCTCTCTCTCTCTCTCTGTCTCTCTCTCTCTCTCTCTCTCTCTCTCTCTCTCTCTCTCTCTCTCTCTCTCTCTCTCTCTCTCTCTCTCTCTCTCTCTCTCTCTCTCCCCCTACCCTCCATCTCTCTCTATCAACCCCTTATGCACGCTGTTTTAGCTTGACAAGGAGATCATTTTTTATTCCTTAATTAAAGGCGACTTTAATGCAGAAGCGTTGTCATATTCTCTTAAACATTCCAGGGACAAAAATGAAAATCAGGGCTTTTTTTTTCTGTGGGACAAGTTCATGTGATTTGCGAAATGAAATGTCTGATCAGTGACGTTTGGGAAACGTAAAGAAGGTCGGAAACAGAAAATATTCAGACATTCGAAGACACATAGTCTAAGGTTGAGTTTTTTTACGCGCACGAGCGTGTAAACGCATGTGTGCGCACAGACAGATTAAGCAGGCAAGAACAGAAACTGACGCAAACACACACACATACAAATACACGCACGCACGCACGCACGCACACACACATACACACACACAAACACACACACACACGCGTGCGCGCGCACACGCACACATACACACTCGCACACACACACACACACACACGTACACACATACACACACGCGCGCGCGCGCACAACACACACACACACACACACACACACACACACACACACACACACACACACACACACACACAACACACACACTCCAAGTGTGCACTGAAATGCAAACGTACCTCTGTGTTCACCTAGGCACTGCACGTGTGCACATGTTTGTCTGCATGTGTGTGTGTGTGTATGTGTGTATGTGTATGTGTGTATGTAATGTATCTTCAGTTTAACGTCTATTCACATTTTGTGATTTTAGACAAACAAAAACAAGCAAACAAACAAACAAAAAACAAAACAAAACACAACAAAAACCTGAAAGAGTTAACAATAAACTGAAAAATGTCATTTAACAATGCTGAAATAAGAAACTAATCCTAACACTACAAAAACTGGATTATTGGACTTCTTTTCAAAGCTAACACAATGTCCAACTGCAAAGAAGGTTCAGACAAAATCTGATCCAGTGACAATCTAGGTACAGCAGGTAAAAATGTTTTTAAATGTTCACAATTGAAAATGACATGACTATTTGTAATCTTCTCACCACAAATACAGTTTACATCTTTCACGTATTTTGTCCTGAATGCGTTTAGTTTAACACTATAAATGAGGGATGACACATTTCTCCGATTATACCAACCAGAAACTTTGTTACATACTAAAGCATTCTGAAAATCTATCACATTGCTTGTGTGGCTATTATACGGACAATAGCCAGACTCATTTATCTTCTTTCTGAAATGCTTCCAGCAAGCGTTTTGTAGCAAGTTATATCCCTCATGCAGAGATAAGGCAACATTTATTTCACAAGAATTATTTTTACACCTGGCTCCAAACTTTGCAAGGCAGTCAACTTTTTCATTAAAATAGATACCAGTATGTATGTGTGTATGTGTGTGTATGTGTGGTGTGTGTGTGTGTGTGTGGTGAGAAGAGAGAGAGAGAGAGAGAGAGAGAGAGAGAGAGAGAGAGAGAGAGAGAGAGAGAGAGAGAGAGAAGAGAGAGAGAGAGAGAGAGAGAGAGAGAGAGAGAGAGAGAGAGAGAGAGAGAGAGAGAGAGAGAGAACAATGACAATGACAATTACAATGACAATAGTTTATTAAACTTTCCAGCCCGTTCACAAGAGGACAGTGGGGAGTGGGCATTCAACATGTATTGAACAATAGCAAAAAATAGCAACAAAAAATGGCTGTAGCCCAAAATATCTTTACGGCATGGATTCCACGTCATGGTACAAATACAGAGATCCAGAGTCAGATAGGTCATTGCAGGAAAGTGTTCAGAGAGAGAGAGAGAGAGAGAGAGAGAGAGAGAGAGAGAGAGAGAGAGAGAGAGAGAGAGAGAGAGAGAGAGAGAGAGAGAGAGAGAGAGAGAGAGAGAGAGAGAGAGAGAGAGAGAGAGATGAAGTACTTTGGGAATCATCCACAAAAACAAAAATTGACCCGGTCTCAACCGACATGTACATAATGATTATATCCATTATTATTGATATCATTGTTGTTAAGAGTGTATGAACCGGAGGATAAGTTATCGGGCAGAGCTGTTTTCAAAATACCTCGCCATGAAGACAGCCATAGTCTGACTTCAGAGGGGAGACAATGAGTGATGGTATGAGTTCCGGGCTTTTAGCTGGCATGTGGACAATACATTCAGTACAAGGCAAAGGCAAAAAAGTGACACAGAAAATGTTGCTCTCAGCAAAACCATATAATTATATATACAGATAGATAGATAGATAGATAGATAGATAGATAGAGAGATAGAGAGATAGAGAGATAGAGAGATAGAGAGATAGAGAGATAGATAGATAGATAGACAGATCAGCAAAACTATATAATTATATATACAGATAGATAGATAGATAGATAGATAGATAGATAGATAGAGAGATAGAGAGATAGAGAGATAGACAGATAGACAGATAGACAGACAGATAGATAGATAGATAGACAGACAGACAGACAGACAGACAGACAGACAGATAGATAGATAGATAGATAGATAGATAGATAGATAGATAGATAGATAGATAGATAGATAGATAGATAGATAGATAGATAGATAGATAGATAGATAGATAGATAGATAGATAGATAGATAAATAGATATTACGTCAGTGAGATTTATCTTAGAGAGCAACAAACATACATGCAATCTGGAAAAAAAAAACATGATGAAACCACACAGTATTGATTAGAGAAAGAGCAACCTGAACTTCCATTAGAGAAATGTTCCATGACCACCCAGGCTCTAACCACTAAAGGAAGAAATGGCAGTAGCTGCTGTGATGTCTTCGGCACGGTTTCCCCCCAGTTTATGGAGGCAGCAATATGAAATAAACAGTAACTTTTGACTAACTCAGACGTGTATTAAAACCCATACCGTCTGGATATGGATAGACCTTTAGTGAAGGAAGACTGAAGACTAAAGGATCGTGGACTTGTAGCCTATTAGGATATCAC
>CM060346.1:22571828-22574328 GCA_030674155.1 Stramonita haemastoma
TGGAATTTGTATAGCGCTATCTCTTGTAAAGACAAATCAAAGCGCTTGCATTTGACCTACAGAGCCACAGATCATGCTGCCACCAGGCGCAAAGATCCCAACTCCAACTCCCCGATTTTTCTTCAGGGATGGTGTCTAAACACGACACCTGTGTGCATGCTGGTTTGTTATAATTTTGTCATCCGCTCCTACCGGCACACGATGGCCTACTCTTCCGAAAGGTGGAACGGGGTTTTAACGTGTGCGCAAGATGTTCTGCGTGCATTCGCACACGGGGCCTCGGTTTCGAGTCTCATCCGAATGACTTTGACATTCAGTTCGATTTTTTCGTCAAACTGGGAAGAAAGGGCGAGGCTGGGTTCGAACCAGAAACTCACGATTTACATATTGGCAGGCGAACGTCTTAACCATTCTGCCACCGTCCTTCCAAAGATGAAGATGATGAAGATGAAGATGATGAAGATGATGATGATGGTGGTGGTGGTGGTGGTGATGATGGTGGTGGCGATGGATGACGACAACGACGATGACAATGACGACGATGACAATGATGACGATGACGACGACGATGGTGGTGATGATGATGACAACGACGACAACAAGCACATTAGTTTTATCAAGTATAAATAAAAATATAAAAATAAGAACATGCCCCTGATGAACACATGAAACCCACAGAGACTAGGGTAAAGTTCTGCTGGGGACAAGTCAGCGATTTTTTATTTATTTATTTTATCTATTTCTTTTAAAAAAAAAAATATTTATATTCTTTTAATTCGAGGGTAATGAAATAAGCAATCATATGCATTTTTACATCCAGTCCCCGTGTGTTTGCAGTTTTGAGTAAATATCATGTATTCCCACCGGCACACGATGGCCTACTCTTACGAAAAGTGGAACAGGATTTAACGTGTGCGCAAGATGTTCTGCTTCTGCGTGCGTTAGCACACGAGGCCTCGGTTTTTTTTAGTCTCATCCGAAAGACTTTTGCGGGAGGAGTAGAGTCAGCACTAGATGTTAACTCCAGAGCAAAAAAATCCCCCTCGAACGGGAATCGAACCCGGGTCGTCAAATTGCGAGCAAGCGCAATGTTCTGACCACTAGGCTATCCCGTCCCCTGATTGTACTGATAGTAGAGGAAGAAGACAAGACAGTGAGTGTGAGACATGGAAGTATTGTTTAGTGCTGTTTGTGCAGTTATTGGTAACGAGGCATCGGTTTTTGTGTGTGTGTGTGTGTGTTTTTCCTGTTTTGTCTATTGCTCAGTTTATGACTTGGATGTCTGGACTGCAGCAGAAAATAATAACACTCCTCCTAGCCTCTCTTTCTAGCAGTGAGTTTGGTGTAGTTGCTGTTGTTGTCAATAATTGACGGCTTACTTCTAAGCAGGTGTGTGTATAATTAATAGTGTCTGTGTGTTGATTGGGTCAATTTTTAAGAAAGAAAGAAAGAAAGAAAGAAAAATGAAGAATTCATGATCTTGAATTTTGGCGATGATTGTGATTGAGTGAGTGAGTGAGTGAGAGAGTTAGTGAGTGAGAGAGAGAGAGAGAGAGAGAGAGAGAGAGAGAGAGAGAGAGAGAGAGAGAGAGAGAGAGAGAGAGAGAGAGAGAGAGAGAGAGAGAGAGAGTGTGTGTGTGTGTGTGCGCGCGCGCGCGTGTGTGTGTGTGTGGTTGTGCGTGTGTGCTTGTGTGTGCATAAGTGTGTGTGCATGTGTGTGCGTATGTATTTGCACGCACGTTCATTATATATATATATATATATATATATATATATATATATATATATATATATATATATATATATACACACATACATACATACATACATACATACATACATACATACATACATACATACATACATACATACATACATACATACGTACGTACGTACGTACGTACGTACGTACATACATACATACATACATGTGTGTGTGCGCGTGCGCGCGTGTGTGTGTCCGCTCGCTCGCACTCACGCACACACACACCGCTAAATCAAATCTACACTAAGACTAACTAAGGTAGCAGTAGCAGCATATAATAAAATGCGTTCACTCTGAACAAGCCCATCTCTGTAAAACATCGCACCTCCACTATTCTTTGAAATGAAGTCCAAGCCAGGCAGCATTCTGGCATTTAAAGCATGTAGCGCTGGTCTCTCTGGCTCTTGTTACAAAGCTAATACCTCCAGAGCTTTTTCTTTTGTCTCGCAAGTCCGATAGATCAGGAATGGAAATAGCCCCTTTTCCCCTAGGTTTGTATTTATCCTGTCTGGACATGAAAGCTGTAAGAGGTCCATGCTTGTCAATGACTATTCTGAGAAACAATAGCGTTGATCTTTTTTTTTTGTTGTGACTGTACTGGTCTGAACAGGAAGATGCTTGTGATACTAATGATGATGATGATGATGATAATGAGCATATTATGCGTCGTGTCATAAAACATGGCAGTGTTATGTGTTAAATAATAATTCTGTTGGTTGTTTAGGAGAAGGGAGA
>CM060346.1:22609857-22612357 GCA_030674155.1 Stramonita haemastoma
ATCATAGATATGGATAATAATGTATGCACGTTTTAAAACCCCATCATTCAAATCACTGTTCGATGGGTTACAGAAACATACCCAGCATGCAAAAAACCTGTACAATGAAATGAGCTGCTCTGAAGTCAGAATGTGTAGGCTGATGAGGCCAGTGGGCAGATCTCCTATTGAGTGACAAGCACAGGAGAAGACCTGGCACTACACACCCCACCTGGTAAGGGGAAGTAGAGAAATAGAGAAGATACTTGATGATTATGATGTGATGTTAAAGCATCTTCCCAAAAGGGTGAGGAGGCTGAAGAGAGAATCTTTCTGTTATTCATACATAGTTTAGAACAAAGATGAGAAAAAATATTATTTCAGTCGGTGGGGGGAATGTCAGGAAGAGAAACAAGAGAGAAGAGAGAGAGAGAGAGAGAGAGAGAGAGGAGAGAGAGAGAGAGAGAGAGAGAGAGAGAGAGAGAGAGAGAGAGAGAGAGAGAGAGAGAAGAGAGAGAGAGAGAGAGAGAGAGAGAGAGAGAGAGAAAGAGAGAGAGAGAGAGACAGAGAGACAGACAGAGAAGAGAGAGAGAGAGAGAGAGAGACAGAGACAGAGACAGAGAGAGAGACAGAGAGAGACAGAGAGAAAGAAAGAGAGACAGAGAGAAAGAGAGAGAGAGAGAGACAGAGACAGAGACATACAGAGAGAGAGAGAGAGAGACAGAGAGAGACAGAGAGAGTACAGAGAGATGAGACAAGAGAGAGAGACAGAGAGAGAGACAGAGAGAGAGACAGAGAGAGAGACAGAGAGAGGGGGAGAAGACTATGCAAACAGGTTTTGCAGAGTGAGCAAGGGAAGCAACCCTCATGAATATTCATGAAGGTAAGCATGTGCTTTTCTCAAAGGTTAAAGGTTCAGTCAAACATAACCCTCGTTGCTTTTAAAACCTCCAACGCTCCCCCCTCCCCCCCCCACCCCACATCGCTCTTCTTTACTAACTTGTCAACCAGATTTTCAAACGCAACAACACACACACACACACACACACACACACACACACACACACACACACACACAACACACACACACACCACACACACACACAAACACACACACCACACCCAAACACAAACAAACACATACGCACGCACAAACACACACACAACACAACCCCACACACCATCCTCATCACACTCCACCACATCCATCACACATCACCATCCTACACACTCACATACCACACCACTACATCAAACTACATACTCTCGCTCTCACCCATCATCACCTCCTACATCCCCATACTCTCCTCTCTCTCCTCGCTCTCTCTCTCTCTCTCTCAAATCCTCATCGTCTCTCTCTCTCTCACTAGCTTCTCTCAGATCGCCTCCAAAATCTCTCTCTCAATCCTCTCTCTCTTCTTCTCTTGCTCTTCTCTTCTTCTCTCTCAATCCCAGTGGTGCCTTTTCACTGAGCTTTATGAAAATCTCAGCCCCAAACTGTTTAAACTCTGTGTGTGTGTGTGTGTGTGTGTGTGTGTGTGTGTGTGTGTGTGTGTGTGTGTGTGTGTTGTGTTGTGTGTTGTGTGTGTGTATGTGTGTTGTGAAGTGTGTGTGTGTGTGTGGTGTGTGTGTGTGTGTGTGTTGTGTGTGTTGTGTGTGTGTGTGTGTGTGTGTGTTTTGTGATCTGTGTCTGTAAAGTGGTGTGTGTGTGTGTGTGTGGTGTGTGTGTGTGTGTGTGTGTGTGTGTGTGTGTGTGTGTTGTGTGGTGGTGGTGTGTGGTTTGTGGTGTGGTATGTTGTGTGTTTGTGTGTGATGTGTGTGTAGTGTGTGTGTGTGTGTGAGTGTGTTGTGTGTGTTGTGTGTGTGGTTTGCGTGTGTGTATAATGTATGATTTTATTTTATTCTATTTTATTTATTCATTTATGTCCGAGGATAATGATATAAGCACTCATGTGCTTTTGTACATCCAATCCCGTGTGTAGCGTGTTTGTAAATCTTGTCATCTTTTACCAAACCGCACACCACAACACACACACACACACACACACACACACACACACACACACACACACACACACACACACCACACCACACACACACACCCCCTCATCACATGGGGACGGGATAGCCTAGTGGTCAGAGCATTGCGTCGCAATTTGACGACCCGAGTTCGATTCCGGTCGAGGGGATTTTTCCTCTGGAGTTATCATCAATGCTGACTCCACCTTCCCCAAAAGTCTTTCGGACGAGACTGTAAACCGAGGCCCCGTGTACGAACGCACGCAGAACATCTTGCGCACACGTTAAATCCTGTTCCGCTTTTCGTAAGAGTAGGCCATAGTGTGCCGGGGGAACAGTTGACATGGTTTACTGAACTGCTTACACACGGGGACTGGATGTAAAAAAGCACATGAGTGCTCATCCCGTTATCCTCGATTAAAAGAATAAATAAATAAGTAATAAATACATAAATAAAAATAATTTTAAAAAATAAAAATAAAATAAACAAATGAAAATAAAT
>CM060346.1:22626570-22629070 GCA_030674155.1 Stramonita haemastoma
TAAAGTTGCAGACAAGAAAAAAAAAAAAAATAATGAGTGGCCCTGCATTTGTAATCACAGCACCCTCCAGGCAGAGCTGCCTGTCATGCGGAGAAATCTGCTGTGACATAAAGTGATATCTTTGTTCGTTTTATTATTGTCTGGTGTCTAGCATTTCAATTTCTAACTTGACATGAAATTGTTTGATTTCCAATTTTATGTTTCTATTGAACAGCACATTTTTCAATACTGGAGGTTAAAGTATATTAAGAATTACAAAAATGACATATGGCACAGTGTCGGTCATCATGTGGTGGGATTCACAAGATAAATATTGACAGGATGTCATCAATGAATGAGCAGGGACACTCAGAGGATGGGAAACAAGAACTCTCAATGAGAAAGTTTCGGGGTAGCAAGGAACACTGAACAAGATAAATTAATACCTTATCCTGAAAGTCACAATACACTCAGGATGTGTCATACCTGGTCCATAATAGGATACACTGAGTCATTGATGAAACTTGCAGACAAGCTAAACTCATTGAATACTCACAGGCCACACGAGCTGTGTAGTCACTCTGTGCAATGACGTTTACCGTCCAGTTGTTGATGCAGCGAAACGTTCTGTTGTTGTTACCACGTCTCACTGTCCACGTCATGTCCAGTGTGCTGATGTCATAGGCCCCGCTGACGACTTCAGTGCTGATGTCACTGCCGGTTCCTGTGAACCATCTCAGACGTCCCCTGGCTGTCCGATGTTAGCAGTGCTACATGTACAAGTGAGTGGCGTGTTCTCGACAATGAAGTCACTAGGAGAACAGCTGATAGTGGGGGGAGAAGGACGAGCTGTAAGAAAGGACAGAAGATGATGATGGGAGGGGAACAGCAGTTCTTAGCTGAACAGATAACTTGTTACATTATCACTACAATGTATGTATAAAGTAGTTTTATCCATAGACTAGACAGAAAGTGATATCACATCCTGATTAAAAACTAAATTCAAATTTCATCATACTATCCCTTGCCAGTATCCCTAGCCAAAGAGTGACAACAATAAACACCATCAGCATGCTGAACAGACACTGTGTAACATTATCATCGTGTTGTATAGACAATTATACACCGCTATCACTATGCTATATGGATAATTAAACGTCAGTATCACTATGCTATAGTTGCCGCTGTAGTCTAGTGGTTAGGGCGTTGGACTCGTAATCTAAAGGTTACGGGTTCGATCCCAGCTTTCGGCTATGGCGTTGTGCCCTGGGAAAAGGCACTTTACGGCTATTTTCTCACCCCACCCAGGTGTAAAAGGGGTACCAACCTTGTGTTGGGGGTTAACCCTGCGATAGACTGGCATCCTATCCAGGGGGGAGTCTATGACTCTCAGTCGCTTAACGCCACAGAAACCGGGATAAGCACCGGCCTGATAAGCCTTAGGCTGGGACAGACTTTAACTTTTTTTATCACTGTGTTCTATACACAATTATACATCAGCATTACTATGCGATGCAGACAACTATGCATCAACATCTATTATACAATAATACATTAGTCTCACTATGCTATATAAGGTAAGGTAAAGGTAAAGGTATCCCATAACCTGTGTGGTCGTAGGGGAGCGAGGCTCAGAGACCTCAGCTTCTCTAGGGGCCAGCATGTTGAGGGCGACGCCCATCTCCTCTCCCTCGCTGCTTTACCTTCCCTGACCCTAAAGAGGGCAGGTACTCATTTACAGCTGGGTGAAATGGGGGACTGTACTGAAGCTAAGGCGCACAAACGGTCACCCATCCAACTGGTAACCACGCTCTACGATGCTTAACTTGACAGGGGGAAAGCGAGCACTCTGACCACTGAACTATCCCGCCCCCAGTACAAATACTTCACTATTATGTTTACGCATTCTTCTCTCTAAACAGACAACCAACGACTTACTGATGGTGATGCTGCCACATGAGGCCTGTGTGTTTCCAGGGGTGACGGTGACACTACAGGGGTAGGCGCCAGAGGTGTCAGGTAAGGACATGGTGACGTCACACCTCCCTGTTCTGTCAGCAGTGTTGCTGGTGTCAGCAGCAGGAGGGCTGAGGTCAGGTGGTGTGGTCTGTCTGGATGGACCCAGCTGGACAAGGGTACAGCACACACACACACACACACACACACACACACACACACACACACCACACACACACATACACGCACACACACACACACACACACACACACACACACACACACACACACACACACACACACACACACACACACACACACACACACAAACAGACACAGACACACACACACACACACACACACTGCGCACACACACACACACACACACACACACACACACACACACACACAACACACACAACACACACACACACACACACACACACACACACACACACACACAAACAGACACACACACACACACACACACACACACACACTGCGCGCACACACACACACACACACACACACACACACACACACACACACACACACACACACACAC
>CM060346.1:22646570-22654070 GCA_030674155.1 Stramonita haemastoma
GAGCACTTTCTCTTACACCATCTTTTCTAATCCCTTTCCATTCCACCCAGCGACTTGTAACCATAGTCTACTACCCCACCCATTCTAGCTTTTATTTTGGTCACATTTATCCTTTCCAAAGTATTTTCTGTCACACCCTGCCTCTTATAAGCACTTTCTGCCACTGTCAGCTATTCTTAAATATTTTTTTGTGGCACTCAGCCATTTGCAATCACGTTCAGCCAATCGTGAACTCTTTCTGCTACACACAGCCATTTAGTATCACTTTCTGTTGTAATCTACCAACTGTAATCTCTTTTATCACATCCAGCTTTTTAAAGCTTTTCCTATAAATCACTGTATTTCATAAACAACTGCTGATATACTGAGCCATTCATAAATACTGTTTTCTAGTTTCAGCCATTCATAAGCACACTTTGTGCCATCCAGCCACTAAAGAGTTCTGTGTACTACATCCTGTCCTTTCTAGAGACTTCCTCTTGCTTTAGGTCACTACTAACTCAGCATTTTCTGCTTCATTCCGTCTCCCCTGAGCTCTTTGTGTTGTTCTGCACACTTTTCTCATATTTCCCAGTCACACCCAACAGCCCTAAAACTCTGCAACATCCAGCACCTCTCTCATTACTTATGTCAGACCAGAACCCTCAAACTCTTTTTGTCACACCAGAACCCTCACACTCCTTGTGTCAAACCAAAACCCTCAAACTCTTTTTCTCACACCAAAACCAAGTCCTTTATGTCACATCAGAACACTCAAGCTCTTTATGTCACAGAATAATACATCAGACATCAGACATTTCTCTCAGTCATACATCAAACATATCACACATTTTTCTCACACATTTTAGTCAGCAAATCAAAGGGGAGTTGTCAATATCAGGCTACTAGTGAGCCAGTTACCAGTGGAGACTGTTCTGCAGAAACAGGGCTAGCCAAATATTGTACAGATAAATGTATCAAAGCTGAAGGTAATGTAAAAATACATAGGACACCAACAAATTGAGTGAGGGCCATATATGACAGACTGTAAAGATTAACTGCCACATGTGCTGGCTGGTCGTGAACCAACTATCACCTAGGGTAAGGTGCATAAGTATCAACAACTTGTATGTTAAAACAAACATTTTTGATATACATCCTATCACACACATACCCAGGTCATCTGTTGTGCAGACAAATCCCTACTCTTACACACACAGAAAAAATGATCAATTGTATATACAAGCCTACACAAAGTCATTTTAACTTGACACATGGACAAACCTATTTATGTATCCATAGACACGTTAACGATATGAACCTCCTCATATAGTCAGTGTAACAGCTACTGCCCAAACATGCAACGACAATGATGAAGAAGAAACAGTCAGTGCTAGTACTTAAACACCATGCCAATTGATTCCTGATGTTCTTAGTAAGTCTGGTGTTATCTCTTGATCCATGACGTGTGTGGTGTATATGGTGTTATCTCTTGATCCATGACGTGTGTGGTGTATATGGTGTTGTCAGTTGATCCATGACGTGTGTGGTGTATCTGGTGTTGTCAGTTGATCCATGACGTGTGTGGTGTATCTGGTGTTGTCAGTTGATCCATGACGTGTGTGGTGTATCTGGTGTTGTCAGTTGATCCATGACGTGTGTGGTGTATCTGGTGTTGTCAGTGGATCCATGACGTGTGTGGTGTATCTGGTGTTGTCAGTTGATCCATGACGTGTGTGGTGTATCTGGTGTTGTCAGTTGATCCATGACGTGTGTTGTGTATCTGGTGTTGTCAGTTGATCCATGACGTGTGTGGTGTATCTGGTGTTGTCAGTTTATCCATGACGTGTGTGGTGTATCTGGTGTTGTCAGTTGATCCATGACGTGTGTGGTGTATCTGGTGTTGTCAGTTTATCCATGACGTGTGTGGTGTATCTGGTGTTGTCAGTTGATCCATGACGTGTGTGGTGTATCTGGTGTTGTCAGTTGATCCATGACGTGTGTGGTGTATCTGGTGTTGTCAGTTGATCCATGACGTGTGTGGTGTATCTGGTGTTGTCAGTTGATCCATGACGTGTGTGGTGTATCTGGTGTCATGAGCAGCTAGCCAGTGGTGGTCAGGGTTTGCCCGGCAAGTTCTCATACAACACAGCTGCCTTCTCTGTCCCTCTGTTCTCGTACACAGGACCTGCACCTTTTGTTGGACACAAAACAGATGATTAATCAGAAAGAAGCAGCATAGGGAAGGTCTGTTAAATGAATTGTGAAAGCGGATTCTTGAATTGGAGATTGCATTTTAAGTTTACACATTTTCCCTCTCTATCTATCCAGAAACAGAACCATTTGGCTTAATGTTTTTTTTTTCCTGAAACCAAATGCACTAGCATTTAGAACATCCCATGTGCCCTAAACAATGCTTACTACGTTGTCAGAGTCACCCACTGCTTAACCCACAGGACAAAGAAAGCCCTGAAAGCATATTGTGTCATGCCCACTACTGGTCATAACTGTCCTGCTTGGCCATAGTGATGGTGAGATTAATTACACAGGTTCTGATCTGCAGGAGAAACATACGAAGATAGAAACAAACAGACAAAAATTTATTGAAACAGACAGACAGATGCAAAGACAGACAGTACAGACAAGCACACAGATAAACGGAAATGTCATGCAAATAAGTGATTTTTTGTTTAATTAGTTGAATATATTTAACTCATTTATTTTGTTAAAGAGTCATGGACGAATAAAACACTCAGAAAAACCAGTTAGAACTAGGAAAAGACAATCAAACTTTATGTGTTATCAGTTTGCATTGATTTAGCAACATATTGAACACATGTTTTGAGTCACTTAGGTATACAACTGGAAAAGGACAGAAAGAGAGAGAGAGTAGAGAGAGAGAGAGAGAGAGAGAGAGAGGAGAGAGAGAGAGAGAGAGAGAGAGGAGAGAGAGAGAGAGAGAGAGAGAGAGAGAGAGAGAGAGAGAGACAAGGCAAGGCAAGGCAAGGCAAAATTCTTTTATTCGAGGATAATAGATAAGCACTCATGTGCTTTTTTACATCCAGTCCCCGCCCCTTTCAGGGATAACATCAAGATAAAAAGACAGCCTCAACTAAAACAAGAACAATTATAATGATCCAATTACCAAGAGCAAACCACACCAAGTATCAAACAACAGGTAAGAAATAAGACATAGATACAATATTAAGGTAATGTTATAAAAAAGGCACTCATTCAAAAACGAAAATAAGAAGGAAGAATTAATGATGATTTTGATTTGAATAATAAACAAGCAAACAAAGAAACAAAGAAACAAAACCAAAAAACAACAACAAAAAAACACAAAAAAACAAAACAACAACAACAACAAAACAAAACATAAACAAACAAACAAACAAACAAAACAAAAAACAAAAAACAAAAACAAAAAACCAAAAAAAAGGCGCAATGATTATAGATCAAACATGAGAATACGATGAGGTTAGATGACTGAAAACATCAATCCACCACCATCTATCATCAGACTATGTCCCATAAAACATAAGATTTTGATAAAGGGTGAGAAAGAGCAACAACAACAGATAAGAAATAAGACAGAGATACAATATTAAGGTAATGTTATAAAAAGGCACTCATTCAAAAACGAAAATATGAAGTAAAAATCAATGAAGAATTTGATTTGAGTACAAAAAACCAAACAAAAACCAATCAAAGCAAAAAAAAAAATCAATGAAGAATTTGATTTGAGTACAAAAAACCAAACAAAAACCAATCAAAGCACAAAAAAAAAAAAAAAGGCGCAATAATTAAAGAGCAAGCATGAGAATATGATGAGGTTAAATGACTGAAAACATCAATCCCGCCATCTATTATCAAAATAAGTCCCATAAAGCACAGTTTTTGAAAAAAAAACAACCCAACTCTCACACACACACACACACACACACACACACACACACACACACACACACACACACACACACACACACACAACAACCTCACTTAGTCTTATGATTATACTCATAAGATCATCATAATCTGAGAGAAGTGAGGAGGGAGAGGGCAGATAGTTTGAGAGGGGAGAAGTGTGGTTTGTTATTTTTGATTCATCAAGTAGATTAGAAGGTGATTTTTTAAGGTTGTTAATGATTGATGCTGTTTAATTGAGTCAGGGAGGGAGTTCCATAGCGTAGGGCCTGAATATAGTAAGCTAGTTTTGAACAAGTCTATTCTTGGGATTGGGACACTTGGCTTTACCGTATTTCTGGAATGATTCATTGGGAATTTGTCTTTTAAGGGTGTGGGGACATTTCCTGTCAGTATCTTAAACATCATGATGCCTTTGTTATATTTTAGTCTTTGGTGTAGGGGAAGGATATTTAACTGAGTATAATCCCCTTCTAGCAAGGTTGTTTTCTTCAGAAGGACCAGTTTGAGACCACGTTTATACAGACTTAGTAATGGTTTCATGATATTAGCACTGGCAGAGTCCCACAGGGTTGCAGCATAGTCTATTGAGGATTGTATATAAGCTTGAAAAAAACAGTTTCCTTGAATGAAAATCGAGAAAGTGTTTAATTTTAATCAACTGGTAGACTTTTTTGGACAAGTATTTGCATAGGTGAGATATGTGGTAGAACCAGCTAAGATTTTCATCAATTGTCACTCCTAGAACTTTGTGGTGAGAGGTCTGTTCGATTGCTTCCTTTTTTATGTGAATTGGAAATAGTTCATGTGGTAAATTTTGTCGCTTTTGTCTGGTAGTGATAAGCATGCATTTTGTTTTTTGGGGATGGATAGTCATGTGGTTCAGTTCAGTCCATTTGACAAGGTCGTCAGTGCTTTTTTGTAATAAAGTTGTGAGATAGTCAATGTCATTATGGCTCGTATGTATGGTTGTGTCATCTGCAAATAGTTCACATTTGGAATTGATATGTAGAGGAAGGTCATTTATGTATAGTGAAAAGAGAATAGGGCCCAATATGGATCCCTGTGGTAGAGAGAATTAGAGAGAGAGAGAGAGAGAGAGAGAGAGAGAGAGAGAGAGAGAGAGAGAGAGAGAGAGAGAGGAGAGAGAGAGAGAGAGAGAGAGAGAGAGAGAGAGAGAGAGAGAGAAAGAGAGAGAGAGACAGAGACAGACAGAGACAGAGACAGAGACAGAGAGAGAGAAACAGAGAGAGACAGAGAGAGACAGAGACACAGAGAGAGAGGAGAGAGAGAGAGAGAGAGAGGAGAGAGAGAGAGAGAGAGAGAGAGAGAGAGAGAGAGAGAGAGAGAGAGAGAGAGAGAGACAGAGACAGAGACAGAGACAGAGAGACAGAGAGACAGAGAGACAGAGAGAGACAGAGACAGAGACACACGAGGAGAGAGAGAGAGAGAGAGAGAGAGAGAGAGAGAGAGAGAGAGAGAGAGAGAGAGAGAGGAGAGAGAGAGAGAGAGAGAGAGAGAGAGAGAGCATTCATACCCTGAGGAGATGAGCTCCAACATTGCGATAGGCAGTGACCTGACTGTAGACAGAGGGAACTCCTATGTCACTGGTCTGTAGAGATGAGTACACAGAGGAGGGCTGCTCTTCTGCACACACACACACACACACACACACACACACACACACACACACACACACACACACACACACACACACACACACACACACACACACACACACACACACGAGACAAGGAAATAAGAATGAAAGAGGGAAAAAAATGGCAGAGGAAGAAAGAATGACAATTTTCCTTTTGCAGGTGTTTTGCTGGTGTGGATGCAGGTCTGATCTCCTTTCACATTTTCAGTTTTGCACTCACTTCAGTTTTGTGTTTGATTTATTTTATTATTTTCTTTTCACTTCAGTTTCTTGATGACATGAGAGTCAGAGCCTTAGGGGATGAATGTTCATAGGAGAAGGTTCTTGGAGGAATGCTGTGGTGGTCACCACCCCAAGGCGGGAAGGGGGAGGGGGGTTCACTTAGTCTGGCTTGTGACTGGGCTATTTATTACTTTCATCACTATGGGGATAAGTGGGTGGACTCTGGCATATGTTGACCCAGAACAGGCACCTTTTTACACAGTCAACCTGATCTAGCAGTCAACTGATCTAGCAGTCACTCTGATCTAGCAGTCAACCTGATCTAGCAGTCAACCTGATCTAGCAGTCAATCTGATCTAGCAGTCAACCTGATCTAGCAGTCAACCTGATCTAGCAGTCAACCTGATCTAGCAGTCAACATGATCTAGCAGTCAACATGATCTAGCAGTCAACCTGATCTAGCAGCAGTGCAAGATTACTCTGTTTGTTCAGCTCATTGCTGCTAACATTGATGACATCTCTGTAGACTTCTGACCCCATGAGTGTTAGAAATTTGGTCTAGAATAAAAAGAATGCTTACTAGAAATCAGGAATAATTCTTTGAATAGAGTTCTGAGATGCACCAATTGTGAACTTATTGTGTAGATGACCATTTCACGTCCCCCCTCAATATTAAGGCAGCCGCATTCCATCGGGGGAGGGGGGGGATGTGAAAAGGCATAGAACAAAAACACAAGAGAAAATAAAAAATAAAAAAGAGAAATACAAGACAGAAAAAACTAGAAGTAAGAAAATGACCAAAGTTAAAAGACATGTCAGTACATAAACAACAATATTGTAGAAGTGGCAGACACTAAATGCATGATGCAGACATTGCCTCTAAAGTTTCATCATTGTCAGGGTCTGAACTTTGTTCACTCTGACTTACTGCTGCATTTCTTCTTGGCCACTATCTGTTTTCAGCGTTCATTCCACACTACTGACCAGCGATGATGGTGCATTGTAAACACTTCTAGAATCATGTGCCATAGCAGCCTGTTTACCTTGTTTTCATAGATAGCAAACCATCTGGAAAATCTTTGCCTAAGTATCAAACCTGACACAACTGAGAGAGAGAGAGTGAGAAGAGAGAGAGAGAGAAGAGAGAGAGAGAGAGAGAGAGAGAGAGAGAGAGAGAGAGAGAGAGAGAGAGAGAGAGAGAGAGAGAGAGAGAGAGAGAGAGAGAGAGCATTCATACCCTGAGGGAGATGAGCTCCAACATTGTGATAGGCAGTGACCTGACTGTAGACAGAGGGAACTCCTATGTCACTGGTCTTCAGAGATGAGTACACAGAGGAGGGCTGCTCTTCTGCACACACACACACACACACACACACACACACACACACACACACACACACACGCGCGCGCGCGCGCACACACACACACACACACACACACACACACACACACACACACACACACACACACACACACAGAGTCATATATGTTCAAAGCAATGATTCTGGGACAAGAAAAATAAAGAATTGAAGATTGCAATTTTGTTTTAAAAGCTGACAACACCACAAGAAGAAAACCATAGAAAAAAGACAAACCACGTGAGATAAAGTTAAAGAAAGAAATGCCCAAATAAACAAAGCGCCCAAAATGAAACAAAAATAATCAAGGACATGGAAAAATAAACATTATAAACAATCAGAGAGAGAGAGAGA
>CM060346.1:22664070-22669070 GCA_030674155.1 Stramonita haemastoma
TCAACAGCTCTCTATCAGGTTAAAAAGTAATACGTTTTGGGTGTAGATATCTATCTTAAGATGCCGTCAAGACTCTAGTAACACGATGCATTCTGTTGTCTTAAAATGGCTCTAACTTCATGCTGATAGTCTGTCCAGTTTAACACTATGCCTACGTTAAAGGAGATAACCCCTCTCTCTAAATACATGTGCATTGTGTGCATTTGCACAAATGTTACTTACCTAGCAGTTCTAGCACTTTTCTATTTTTTTCCCGGTTTATGTCAAACTCTCTTGTTGATTGAAAACTGGCCGTTATTGGTAGGTAAATTTAACAAGTATTTGTGTGCTGAGGAGAAAGGGGTGGTGTGAAAAGCTTGAGAAGAAATATTGTGTAACACCTGCAACACTTGGTAGGTTCTGACAAAAGATCAACACTACTACTACTACTACTACTACTACTACTACTACTACTACTACTACTACTACTACTACTACTACTACTACTACTACTACTACTACTACTACCGCTACACCCACCACTACTACTACTACTACTACTCCTCCTCCTCCTCCTCCTCCTCCTCCTCCTCCTCCTCCTCCTCCTCCTCCTCCTCCTCCTACTACTACTACTACTACTAGAAGTTGTAGTAGTAGTAGTAGCAGCAGCAGTAGCAGCAGCAGCAGCAGCAGCAGCAGCAGCAGTAGTAGTAGTCGTAGTAGTCGTAGTAGTAGTAGTAGTAGTAGTAGTAGTAGTAGTAGTAGTAGTAGTAGTAGTAGTAGTAGTAGTAATAGTAGTAGTAGTAGTGTTAGTAGTGTTAGTAGTAGTAGTAGTAGTAGTAGTAGTAGTAGTAGTAGTAGTAGTAGTAGTAGTAGTAGTAGTAGTAGTAGTAGAAGCAGTGGTAGTATTATCAGCATCATCGTTATCATCATCAACAGCAGCAGCAGCAGCAGCAACAGCAGCAGCAGCAACAGCAGAAATATCATCAGAATCAGAATCAAAATCAGAATCAGAATCAGAATCAGAATCATCAGAATCATCATCATCATCATCAGAATCATCATCATCATCATCAGCAGCAGCAGCAGCAGCAGCAAAAGTAGCAACAGTAGTGTTAAATGCTATTAGAAATAGGTCTCTTGTTCTCTAACCTCACACTTTACATTCCTGAGCAGAGACTAATACACTAAACCAACAGCTGTTCTTACCATTCACTGCAACCTGAAACACCAACTGCTCCTGTCCAAAAGCGTTGGCAGCAGTGAAGGTGTAGAATCCTGCTGCTGTAGAGTCTTTGACAGAGTTCACACTGACGTCACACTGCACAGCAAAGGCAGCAAAGGTGTTGATGCACCTGGCTGTCACGTTGATGCTGTCTGGCACAGGCTGTCTGCTGCTGAAGTTCTGTGTAGTGCCCAGGTAGTGGAAGGTGAAGCTGTCTGGCAGGGGAAAGGCCTGCAGGTGGAAAGCTGTACTGACTGTTGTGTTGATGAAGTTGATCTTGGGTGGTGCTGGTGCTGCTGTTGTCTGACGTGGTTTGCCTGGAGAAGTCAGCAAGGATTATACCACAATGGTTACTGGAAATATATGAATCCTTTTATGTAACACTACAGTGAATATACCACAATGATTACAGGAAACATATCAATCATTTTATGTAACACTACAGTGAATATACCACAATGATTACTGGAAACCTGTCACTCATTTTATGTAACACTGCAGAGAATATGCCGCAATGATTGCTGGAAATAAGTTAATTATTTTATGTAACATTACAGAGAATATACCACAATGGTTACTGGAAATATAGCAATCATTTTATGCAACATAATAGAGAATATGCCACAATAGTTACTGGAAATGTGTTAATTATTTTATGTAACAGGACAGAAAATATGCTACAGTGATTGGTGGAAATATGTCAGTAATTTTATGTAATGATACCGAGAATAATTATGCTACAATGATTGCTGGAAATGTATCAATCATTTTATGCAACAATAATCCCCGTTTTTCTCAAAATTATCAAAACCTATACTCAAAGATGCTCACATGCACTCTTGTAACCCTTTTCTGACCTTTGTATCTACTGATCATAGGTGTTTTGAAATGTTGTCCTTATCACACCTGATCAGTCGTACCTGTAGTCTTGAAAACAGAATGAACTCTGCCCCATCAGAATGTGCAGTCTCAGGTAGGGTATGGGATAGCTGTGGCCAGCTTTGTCAACATAGTGGGTTAAAAGAATGACACATTACTTAGAATACTACTATCTATCTAATAATGTTATGTATCTTAGTCACCAGTTGCATCTGTGCACAACATCTCAGCCACACATCAAACACCTATCTATCCTGTGTAGAAGAGTCAGCCAGCAATCCCTGACAGCATGAACGATATGACCATGTGCCTTACACCCTGAAGATGACTGGTGTTGCCAGGTTCACGTTGTTCAGGATACATGACTGAACAGGATGACTGAAGGACACCAACAACTCCTGAAGATGACTGGTGTTGCCAGGTTCACGTTGTTCAGGATACATGACTGACCGGTATGACTGAAGCACACCAACAACTCCTGAAGATGACTGGTGTTGCCAGGTTCACGTTGTTCAGGATACATGACTGACCAGTATGACTGAAGGACACCAACAACTCCTGAAGATGACTGGTGTTGCAAGGTTCACGTTGTTCAGGATACATGACTGACCGGTATGACTAGAGGACACCAACAACTCCTGAAGATGACTGGTGTTGCCAGGTTCACGTTGTTCAGGATACATGACTGACCAGTATGACTGAAGGACACCAACAACTCCTGAAGATGACTGGTGTTGCCAGGTTCACGTTGTTCAGGATACATGACTGACCAGGATGACTGAAGCACACCAACAACTCCTGAAGGAGTTAACAGGGAAGTCAAGTCACTGGAAATAAAACGACAACCAAGGCATGCAGCACTCTCAGCACAGTGGACTGGAGCTCACTGTCTCAGTACAGATTTATATGGGAAAGGTGAACAGTGTCTCCTGTTTGAGGTGTGCAGGAAACAAACAACCATCACAGCTGTAAAAAAGAACTTAAAAAACAGCGACAATAGTAATGCACGCATAACCAAGCACGACCATACACTTACAGTTGACGTAGAGCTGTACAGAGATGTTTTGGATACTGCCCACCCCGTTCTCAGCACGGCAGTGAGGGTCCCCGTGTTGTTACACCTTGCAGCTGTGTGGTGTGACAGGTGAGTTATCTCCTCTGACAGACTCGGATGGCCACCATCTTGACGGGCTAACTGCACGTCTCTCTGAAGCAGCTCCAATCGGGGTGTTGGTCGACCACGTGACTGACACGTCAGTGTCACGGCCTCCTTCTCATTGATGGTGAAGTTGATGCTATTGTTCACTGTGAGTTGGGTGCTTGTTGGTGAATCTGAAGACAAAACAAAAATGAGCTAAAATAACCATGCGCTGGTTTCATGATGACCTTATTTCATAACACATATACACCTCATAACTGTAGGTGTTTGTGTCAAGCTGTTAATGTCTGTAATTGTATAAGATATGATGGGTGGAGATCTGACTTCATAGTTGGTACTATGAGTGAGTATTTCACTCAGTCTGAACATGTGACTATTCTGATAATAACTGTCACCACCACAGAGGCAAGAGGTGTTGGATCTTAAACATCACCTCTGAGGTGATTCAGTAGCAGTGCAGGGCCCTCGTGGCAGGTGACCTCAAGGTGGTCTATTTATCTATTTTATTTATTTATTTATTTATTTATTTATTTATTTATTTATTTATTTATTATTATTATTTTTTTATTTGTGTGCTCTTGTATATCGAGGGTCATGGAATAAGAAACCATGTGCCTTTTTACATCCAGTCTCCGTGTATATGGAATTTAAAACATGTTGCCCTTCATTTCCACTGGCACACAACGGCTTACTCTTTCAAAAAGCAGAACAGGTTTTAAGGGGTTTGCACAAGATGTTCTCTGTGTGTTCACACATGATACTTGGTGTTATAGTCTTATCCAAAGGCCTATGAGTTCCCTATAAATATAGCATGACAAGCCAGGGTGTGGATGAGGTGTAAGATAGGAGTGAGTGATGAGGAAAACAAAAACTAAACAGACCAGTTATGTCACTAAAAATGAGGAAACAAAAACCCCCTAAAGGAGAAGTTTATGACCAAGATAGCCTGCATTTCTAAGCCCAACAAACAATGGCTTGGGTGACATGTTTCCTGCAGAAAATGGAACACATCCACAGCCATACAACACTTTTATCACTGATTGCAAAATAGCAATGTACATGAATGCTCAGCAGCAAATTACAGGTTATACTGAAAAAAAACCCTAACCCCTTTCCGATTCTTTCAGATTGGGATGACTACAAACTGCAGCTCCCCTTATGTTAACCAGCAGAGGAGGATGAGGTACATCATGTGCTGAAGGTGAAGTGTTAGGTGATATCAGGAAAAAAAATACATCCAAGAAGAACATAGTAGATTGTCTAGTTTGTGTTGACTGTGTTTATAAAGGTATTCCATAGCCTTGCTTTGCACTGCATTTGTGTACTGCTGTCAAAATAAGAATTCAGTATGCTGAGAACCATGCCTTTGTGGCAGATTTTGTTAAAAAAAATTCACAGAAACCCGTTTTCAAAGAAATGAAAAGAGTTATAAATCTGCATTTCAGCATTTAGGTCTTTCATGTAAATTTTCTGCACAAGTAACAGAAAAGCAGGCATGCAGGTAGTCCAGAGATATACTCCCAAAAGTCCACTATAAACGTCTGCAAAAAACGGTCCTATATGACAAATACATCAATGGGGAACCTCGAAGCTATAGCCAAAGAAAGCCAAAAAAAAATAAATAAATAAAAGATAGACATAATGATAGGCAGAAGGACAAGCACACATACATATAATCAAATCAAGAAATAAGTATGCAGACAGACAGACAGGTCAAAAGGCAGACAATCAGACAGACAAGTATCAAGGCAAACAGAG
>CM060346.1:22674070-22676570 GCA_030674155.1 Stramonita haemastoma
TACCCAAAACTTTTTCTTCCATCCATTAGGCGATGAGTGGTGGTCTGGGTGTTAGTCTTTTGGTTGAGTCGATACATCAAGTTCCTGTGTATTACACATCATTATTTAGCGCACGTTAAAGAGCACAAAGCAACAAGAGGGATGTCCCTGGCAAAATTCTATAGAAAAAAAGCCACTCTGATAGGGAAAGAAATAGGGTTTCAGACAGGAAAAAAAAAAAAAAAGAATAGTGGTGCTGCTCTTGTAGCAACGCGCACTCCCTGGGGAGAGCAGCCCGTATTCCATGCAGAGGAAATCTGCTGTGACATAAACTGGTATGATTTTATTTTTTATTTCATTATTTTCTGGTGTTTAGCATTTCAATTTGTAATAATTTGACATGAAATTGTCTGATTTCTATTCTTATTTTTCTATTGAATAGTTATTTTTCAATACTAGAGGTCGAAGTATGTTAAAAAAAAGACATCTGGCACAGTGTCAGTCATCATGTGGTGGCGATTCACAAGATAAATATTGACAGGATGTCATCAATGAATGAGCAAGGACACTCAGAGGATGGGAAACAAGAACTCTCAGTGAGAAATTTTCAGGGTAGCAAGGAACACTGAATAACAAAAATGAATACATTATCCTGAAAGTCACAATACATTCAGGATGTGTCATACCCGGTCCATTTTACAATACACTGAGTCATTGATGAAACCTGCAGACAAGCTAAACTCATTGAATACTCACAGGCCACACGAGCTGTGTAGTCACTCTGTGCAGTGACGTTTACCATCCAGTTGATGACGCAGCGAAACTTTCTGTTGTTATAATCACCACGTCTTACTATCCACGTCATGTTCAGTGTGCTGACGTCATATGCCCCGTTGACGACTTCAGTGCTGATGTCAGTGCCGGTTCCTGTGAACCATCTCAGACGTCCCCCTGGCTGTCCGATGTTAGCAGTGCTACATGTACAAGTGAGTGACGTGTTCTCGGCAATGAAGTCACTAGGAGAACAGCTGATAGTGGGGGGAGAAGGACGAGCTGTAAGAAAGGACAGAAGATGATGATGGGAGGGGAACAGTAGTTCTTAGCTGAACAGATAACTCGTTATAGTAAAACTAAAATGTATGTATAAAGCAGTTTTATCCATAGACTAGGCAGAAAGTCAATTCACATCCTCACTAAACTAAATTCAAATTTCATCAATACTATCCCTTGCCAGTATCCCCAGCCAAAGAGTGACAACAATAAACACCGTCAGCATGCTGAACAGACACTGTGTAACTTTATCATCCTGTTGTATAGACAATTATACATCACCATCACTATGCTATATGGATAATTATAAATCAGTATCACTATGGTATAAAGACAATTATACATCCGCATCACTATGTATTTAGACAATTATACATCAGCATCAATGTTAGACAATTATACATCAGTATCACTATGCTATATAAGGTAAGGTAAAGATAAAGATGTCACATAACCTGTGTGGTCGTAGAGGAGCGAGGCGTCAGAGACCTCAGCTTCTCTAGGGGCCAGCATGTTGAGGGCGGCGCCCATCTCCTCTCCCTCGCTGCTTTACCTTCCCTGACCCTAAAGAGGGCAGGTACCCATTTACAGCTGGGTGAAATGGGGGACTGTACTGAAGCCAAGGCGCACAAACGGTCACCCATCCGACTGGTAACCACGCTCTACGCTGCTTAACTTGACTTGGGGAAATCTAGCGCTCTGACCACCGAGCTATCCCGCCCCCAATACAAATACTTCACGATTATGTTTACGCATTCTTCTCTATAAACAGACAACCAACGGCTTACTGATGGTGATGTTGCCACATGAGGCCTGTGTGTTTCCAGGGGTGACGGTGACACTACAGGGGTAGGTGCCAGAGGTGTCAGGTAAGGACATGGTGACGTCACACCTTCCTGTTCTGTCAGTAGTGTTGCTGGTGTCAGCAGCAGGAGGGCTGAGGTCAGGTGGTGTGGTCTGTCTGGATGGACCCAGCTGGACAAGGGTATAGCACACAACACACACACACACACACACACACACACACACACACACACACACACACACACACACACACACACACACACACACACACACACACACACACACACACACACACACCAGAATTACCTTGAGTTTATTCAGACAAGAATTAAGCTACAGCTTTAAATTGCTGTATTGCATTTTATGTCTGCATTTGTCAACATAGTTGGGTTTTTTGGTAAGATGCTGAATAACTAGGAAATTATTACTAATTCTGTATCATATATTGGAGTATACTTTAAATATTTGCACACCATTCTACATAATAAACACTATTTTTTTAAATCACAGAGAGAGGGGAAAAAGTGATGACAAAATGAAGTGTTCACCATTCTTCATACAATGCAGCTAACCGATGCATTGTAATTAATTACTTGTATCAGCCACAAACTCCAGATTTTTAGAAGTTATATTGTATTTCATTTTGTGGCAGCCATATTGGTCTGTT
>CM060346.1:22686570-22689070 GCA_030674155.1 Stramonita haemastoma
GATTGTGAGGAGTTGTGTGGATGCAAAACTTTCAGGTGTGGCAAAAACCAAGGGCCCAGATGTGACAGGTGTCTGGCATACGTAAAAGAATGCATGGCAATAGTAGCGCTGTTCAAGGAAAAAAGATATGTAGTAAAAGTCACTACCACAGAGAGAGAAACACACATATTCCAAAAAGGTACATCTATTCCAAAAAGGTATGGTGCTGTTCTTATAGAGACAAGATCCCTAAAAAAGAGCTATCCAAATATTGTACAGATAAATGTATCAAAGCTGAAGGTAATGTAAAAACACATAGGACACCAACAAATTGAGTGAGGGCCATATATGACAGAATGTAAAGACTAACTGCCACATGTGCTGGCTGATCGTGAACCAACTATCACCTAGGGTAAGGTACCTAAGTATCAACAACAACCTCTGTCTTAAAACAAGCATTTTTCATATACATCCATATCACACACTGACCCAGGTCATCTGTTGTGCAGACAAATCAACAACAACCTCTATGTTAAAAAAAAACAACATCATATACATCTGTATCACTCACATACCCAAGTCATCTGTGTGTAGACAGATCTCTACTCTTACACGCACAGAGAACAATGATCAATTGTATATACAAGCCTACACAAAGTCATTTCAGCTTGACACATGGACAAGCCTATCTATGTATCCATAAACACGCAAAAGGTATGAACCTCCTCAAATAGTCATTGCAATAGTTACTGCCTGACGTGACGACTATGATGAAGAAGAAACAGTCAGTGCTAGTACTTAAACATCATGCCAGTTGATTCCTGATGTTCCTAGTAAATCTGGTGTTATCTGTTGATCCATGACGTGTGTGGTGTATCTGGTGTTGTCAGTTGATCCATGACGTGTGTGGTGTATCTGATGTCAGTTGATCCATGACGTGTGTGGTGTATCTGGTGTTGTCAGTGGACCCATTACGTGTGTGGTGTATCTGGTGTTGTCAGTTGATCCATGACGTGTGTGGTGTATCTGGTGTTGTCAGTGGATCCATGACGTTTTTGGTGTATCTGGTGTTATCTCTTGACTCATGACGTGTGTGGTGTATCTGGCGTTATCTCTTGACCCATGACGTGTGTGGTGTATCTGATATCAGTTGATCCATGACGTGTGTGGTGTATCTGATGTCAGTTGATCCATGACGTGTGTGGTATATCTGGTGTTGTCAGTTGATCCATGACGTGTGTGGTGTATCTGGTGTTATCTGTTGATCTATGACGTGTGTGGTGTATCTGGTGTTGTCAGTTTATCCATGACGTGTGTGGTGTATCTGGTGTTGTCAGTTGATCCATGACGTGTGTGTGTGTGTCTGGTGTCATGAGCGGTAGTCAGTGGTGATCATGGTTTTCCCCGCAAGTTCTCATACAACACAGCTGCCTTCTCTGTCCCTCTGTTCTCGTACACAGGACCTGCACCTGTTAATGGACACATGGTACAGATGGTTAATCAGGAAGAAACAACCTAGGGAAGGTCTGTTAGATGAATGGTTAATGTGTAACCCTTGAGCTGAAGATTGCGTTTTAAGTTTACAATTAATCTTCCCTCTCTTTCTATTCAGATACATAACCATTTGGCTTTATGTTTTGTTTTGTTTTTTCTCCTGAAACCAAATGCACTAGCATTTAGAACACCCCATGTGCCCTAAACAATGCTTACTACGTTGTCAGATTCACCCACTGCTTAACCCACAGGACAAAGAAAGCCCTGAAAGCATATTGTGTCATGCCCACTACTGGTCATAACTGTCCTGCTTGGCCATAGTGCTGGTGAGATTAATTACACAGGTTCTGATCTGCAGGATAAACATACGAAGATAGAAACAAACAGACAGACCACATTTTATTGAAACAGACAGACAGATGCAAAGACAGACAGTACAGACAAGCACACAGATAAATGGAAATGTCATGCAAATAAGTGATTTTTTGTTTAATTAGTTGAATATATTTAACTCATTTATTTTGTTAAAGAGTCATGGACAAATAAAACACTTGATAAACTAGTTAGAACTATGAACAGGCAATCAAACTTTACCAGTTATCAGTTTGCATTGATTTAGCAACATATTGAACAAATGTTTTGAGTCACTTAGGTATACAACTGGAAAAGGACAGACAGACAGACAGACAGACAGACAGACAGAGAGAGAGAGAGAGAGAGAGAGAGAGAGAGAGAGAGAGAGAGAGAGAGAGAGAGAGAGAGAGAGAGAGAGAGAGAGAGGAGAGAGAGAGAGAGAGAGAGAGAGAGAGAGAGCACTCATACCTTGAGGGAGATGAGCTCCAACATTGCAATAGGCAGTGACCTGACTGTAGACAGAGGGAACTCCTATGTCACTGGTCTGCAGAGATGAGTACACAGAGGAGGGCTGCTCTTCTGCAAACACACACACACACACACACACACACACACACACACACACACACACGCACACAGACACACAACACAGACACAGACACAGACACAGACA
>CM060346.1:22694070-22706570 GCA_030674155.1 Stramonita haemastoma
TAAGAAGCACTTTTACTGTGCTTAATATTCATATTCTAAAATGTATGTCTGTGGATATAATATCTAAAAAAGTACAAGCAGTCATAAACAATTTATAATTGAAGCATGTAAGACCCTGCTGATTTTTTTTTCTTCTATTTTTGAATCCGGTCTACACATATATGCTCAGAAAACTCACACATTGACTAATTCATAACATGATTATTGCAAAAACACTTTCCCCATTTTAAGAAACAAACAATGCCTAGAATGAGGAGGTATGTAAGGGATGGGTAGAACAGAACAGACACAGACGAGCATGAAGGCGTGGAGACTGACTGAGTGAGAGACAGACTAGCACAGTTAGAACTGATCAACAGACAGATAAACAATAGCCAAAGAGACTGGCAAATACGAAACGATGATTAGTCAACTGACCTGTTGCCCTGACTTCCTTTTGCACCACCTGTTTAACACAGACATCATGGGTAAGCTGATGAAAAAGACGCACAGACAAAAAGGACACAGGTAGAGAGATAGGAGCAGCAAAGAGTGTGACAAAGGTTATTTGCAAAAGAGCTGTTAAAAGATCATATGAAAAGCTTGCAAGCTACAGTCAATGATCTGATCAATAAAATATTGATGAAACTGTAGGAATTTGCCAATATGATCAGCAATCTAATCCAGACACCAGAGTGTAGCGTCACTCAATGATAAATCACCCCAATAATATCACCAGCAATCCAGACACCAGAGTGTAGCGTCACACCAATGAATAAATCATCTCCCAATATATATCACCAGCAATCTAATCCACACTCCAGAGTGTAGCGTCACACCAGGGAAGAGTCATCCCCAATAATATCATCAGCAATCCAGACACCAATCTCAGCATGTTCACATAAGTGCTGGTGTGAACATGGCAATAAACTAGCCTGACTTGTAGACATCATAGTTTTATGTACACAGAAAAAACCCTACAAACAATCAGAAAAAAGCCATGAAAAGATGCACAACTTACTGATGATAATGAACATTGTTCTTGTCAAACTCAGTTTCGTTAGCTCTAATCCATGCATACATCTATCCGCCTTTCCATCCATCTATTTACCCACCTAAATATGTTTCCATCAATTCATCCCTCCATCCATAAACCAATCCATAGTCTGCTCCATTCACCCACTGACCACACCCCCCCTGTCCCTTCCCTCAACCACAAATCCACTCACAAATGTACACATGTATCCATTGATGCATTCATCTACAAACATGCTTAATCATCCGTCCACACACTGACCCAAACAATCCCATCCATCCATCCATCCATCCCATCCATCCATCCATCCATCCATCCATCCATCCATCCATCTACCCACCCACCCACCCACCCATCAATGCATCCATTCATCAATCCATCAGAACACACTCCCACCCACCCACCACCACCCACCCACCCATCTACCCACCATCCATCCAGCCAGCCAGCCAGCAGCCATCCAGCCATCCAGCCATCCACACACCCACACACCCACACACCCACCCATCCACCCATCCATCCATCCATCATCCATCCATCCATCCATCTATCCATCCATCCATCCACCCATCCTCTACTCCATCCATCCACTCACCCATCCTCTACTCTATCCATCCACCCATTCACCCATCCACCAACCCCCCACCCCCCAACCCCCCACCCCACCCTCCTCACTGCACTCACCATCCTGATGACCACAGGTCAGAACCTGACGTCGCCACATAACGAACATGATGACCACGACAAGGACGACAACTGCTGCCACTGTCACCCCCCACAATGGGCCCCGTGCCAAAGGTCACAGAAGATGAGTCCGTGGGTTCTGCTCCAGATGCTGAGACATTTTTCATTTATTGAACCCATGGATGGGGGTTTAGATGTATGAGTTTTTACATGTCTGCATGCACACACACACACACACACACCACACACACACACACACACACACACACACACACACACACACACACACACACACACAACACACACACTCACACAAACACACACACACACACACAAACACACGCACACACATACACACTCACACACACACACATTGAATGTATCCACACAACTATGTTCTAGATTGTACTAAATGGAACTGAGTTATGCAATGCTGTATAAAGTAGCTGCATAAACACAAACTTGCCCCCCGAAATAATACATTTCAGATCGTGTTCTATTTTCCTCCACAAAAACATCTCTTCACACCCCATTTCTTGTCCAGCCTGTAATTATTGTTTTTAACCCTTTTCTCCAAGGGTTACCCAATACAGCAGTATAACCACCCATCTATGAACCCTTCCCTTCATAGCCCCCATCACTAGGCAACGCTGTCTGCAGGCACAACAGCACGTAGCATCCCCATACCGACAACGTGTAAAAACAGTCTCCCGCTTTCCTTCCTACAGACAATCCAGACTTTTTCGCGCTGCCAGTTAGCCAGACACAGTCGTGCTGTTTCCATTAATACCCAACAGGTCAGTGAGCAGATCATAGTTCACTCTATATTTAGCTTCCATAGACAGAACCCATGTGGAAACAAGGACTTTGGGGAGCCTAGGGAACCTTGGTGTGTGTGTGTGTGTGTGTGGTGTGTGCGTGCGTGCGTGCGTGCGGTGCGTGCGTGCGTGCGTGCGTGTAGTTGTAGTAGTAGTAGTAGTAGTAGTAGTAGTAGTAGTAGTAGTAGTAGTAGTAGTAGTAGTAGCATCATCATTATCATCGGCAGCAGCAGCAGCAGCAGCAACAGCAACAGCAGCAATATCATCACCATCAGAATCATCACCATCATTAGAATCAGAATCAGAATAAGAATCAGAATCATCATCATTATCAGCATCATCAGTAGCAGCAGCAGCAGCAGCAGCAGCAGCAGCAGCAGTAGTAGCAGCAGCAGCAGCAGCAGCAGCAGCAACAGCAGCAGCAGCAGCAGCAGCAATGGCATCATCATCATCAGCAGCAGCAGCAGCAGCAATGGCATCAGCAGCAATAGTAGCAGCGGTAGTGTTAAATGCTATTAGAAATGGGTCTCTTGTTCTCTAAGCTCACTCTTTATATCCCTGTAAAAAGTATAATACACTAAACCAACAGCTGTTCTTACCATTCACTGTGACCTGGAACACCACCTGCTCCTGTCCAAAAGCATTGGCAGCAGTGAAGGTGTAGAATCCTGCTGATGAGTTTGTGGCAGAGTTCACACTGACGTCACACTGCACAGCAAAGGCAGCAAAGGTGTTGATGCACCTGGCTGTCACGTTGATGCTGTCAGGCACAGGCTGTCTGCTGCTGAAGTTGTGTGTAGTGCCCAGGTAGTGGAAGGTGAAGCTGTCTGGCAGGGGAAAGGCCTGCAGGTGGAAAGCTGTACTGACTGTTGTGTTGATGAAGTTGATCTTGGGTGGTGCTGGTGCTGCTGTTGTCTGACGTGGTTTGCCTGGAGAAGTCAACAAGGATTATACCACAATGGTTACTGGAAATATATGAATCCTTTTATGTAACACTACAGTGAATATACCACAATGATTACAGGAAATATATCAATCGTTTTATGTAACACTACAGTGAATATGCCGCAATGATTGCTGGAAATATGTCAAACATTTTATGCAACAGAACAGAGAATACGGAACAATTATTGCTGGAAATAGGTCAATCATGTTATGTAACATTACAGAGAATATACCACAATGGTTACTGAAAATATAGCACTCATTTTATGCAATACTATAGAGAATATGCCACAATAGTTACTGGAAATGTGTCAAATATTTCTTGTAACAGCACATAAAATATGCTACAGTGATTGGTGGAAATATGTCAGTCATTTTATGTAACAGTACAGAGAATAATTATGCTACAATGATTGCTGGAAATGTATCAATCATTTTATGCAACAATAATACCCTTCTTTCTCAAAGTTATCCAAAATCTATACTCAAAGATGCTCACATACAGTATTGTAACCCTTTTCTGACCTTTGTATCTACTGATCATAGGTGTTTTGAAATGTTGTCCTTATCACACCTGATCAGTCATACCTGTAGTGTTTAAAACAGAATGAACTCTGCCCCATCAGAATGTGCAGCTCTTAAGTAGGGTATGGGGTAACTGTGGCCAGCTTTGTCCAAATAGTGGGTTAAAAGAATAACAAATTACTTAGAATACTACTATCTATCTAATAATGTTATCTTAGTCACCAGTTGCATCTGTGCACAAGATCTCAGCCACCCATCAAACACCTATCTATCCTTTGTAGAAGAGTCAGCCAGCAATCCCTGACAGCATGAACGATATGACCATGTGCCCTACACCCTGAAGATGACTGGTGTTGCCAGTTCACGTTGTTCAGGATACATGACTGAACAGTATGACTGAAGGACACCAACAACTCCTGAAGATGACTGGTGCTGCCAGGTTCACGTTGTTCAGGATACATGACTGAACAGTATCACTGAAGCAGACCAATAACTCCCGAAGGAGTTAAGGAGGAAATCAAATCACTGGATATAAAAGGACAACCAAGGCATGAAACACTGTCAGTACAGTGGACTGGAGCTCACTGTCTCAGTACAGATTTATATGGGAAAGGTGAACAGTGTCTCCTGTCTGAGGTGTGCAGGAAACAAACAACCAACACAGCTTTAAAAAAGAACTTAAAAAACAGCAACAATAGTAATGCAAGCATAACCAAGCACAACCACACACTTACAGTTGACGTAGAGCTGTACAGAGATGTCTTGGACACTGCCCACCCCGTTCTCAGCACGGCAGGTGAGGGTCCCCGTGTTGTTACACCTTGCAGCTGTGTGGTGTGACAGGTGAGTTATCTCCTCTGACAGACTCAGCTGGCCGCCATCTTGACGGGCTAAGTGCACGTCTCTCTGAAGCAGCTCCAGTCGGGGTGTTGGTCGACCACGTGACTGACACGTCAGTGTCACAGCCTCCTTCTCATTGATGGTGATGTTGATGCTGTTGTTCACTATGAGTTGGGTGTTTGTTGGTGAATCTGAAGACAAAACAAAAATGAGCTAAAATGACCATGCGCTGGTTTCATGATGACCTTATTTCATAACACATATACACATCATAACTGTAGTGTGTTTGTGTCAAGCTGTTAATGTTTGTAATTGTATAAGATATAATGGGTGGAGATCTGACTTCATAGTTGGTACTGTGAGTGAGTATTTCACTCAGTCTGAACATGTGACTATGCTCATAATAACTGTCACCACCACAGGAGGCAAGAGGTGTTGGATCTTAAACATCACCTCTGAGGTGATTCAGTAGCAGTGCAGGGCCCTCTTGGCAGGTGACCCCAAGATGGTCTATTCATTTATTTTATTTATTTACTCTTTTATTTATTTATTTATTCTTTTATATTGAGGATAATGGAATAAGCATCCACATGCCTTTTTACATCCAGACCCCGTGTATATGGAATTAAAAAAAAATGTCCTTCATTACCACTGGCACACAATGGCTTACTCTTTCAAAATACAGAACAGGTTTTAAGGGGTTTGCACAAGATGTTCTGTGTGTGTTCACACGTGGGACTTGGTTTTATGGTCTTATTCAAAGGCCTATGAGTTTCCTATAGATACAGCATGACAAGCCAGGGTGTGGCTGAGGTGGTAAGATAAGAGTGAGTGATGAGGAAAACAAAAACTAAACATACCAGTTATGTCACTAACTAATAAGTTTATAACCAAGATAGCCTGTATTTCTAAGCCCAACAAACAAGGGACTTTGGTGACATGTCTCCTGCAGGAAATGGAACATATCCACAGCCATACACTTTTATCACTGATTGCAAAATAACAATGTACATGAATGCTCAGCAGCAAACTACAGGTTGTACTGAAAAAAACCCAAACCCCATACTGATTCTTCAGATTGGGATGACTAGAAACTGCAGCTCCCCTTATGTAAACTAGCACAGAAAGATAAGGTACATCATGCGCTGTGTTGTCAAGTGCTAGGTAATATCAGAAAAAAATACACCCAAGAAGTATATAGTAGATTGTTTAGTTTATCTTGACTGTGTTTATAAAGGTATTACATAACCTTGCTTTGCCCTGCAATTGTGTACTGCTTTCAAAAAATGAATCCAGCATGCTGAAAACCATGCCTTTGTGGCTGATTTTGTTTTAAAAAAAATAATAGAAATCCGCTCTCAAAGAAATGAAAAGAATTATCAATCTGTATTTCAGCACTACGGTCTTTCATGTAAAGTTTCTGCACAAGTAGCATACAAGCAGGCATACAGGAAGTCCAGAGATATACTCCCAAAAGTCCACTATAAATGTCTGCAAAAATGGTCCTATAGGACAAAAACATCAATGGGGAACCTCGGAGCTATAGCCAAAGAAAGCCAATTTTTTATAAAAAGATAGACATAATGATAGGCAGAAGGACAAGCACACAAACACATAATCAAATCAAGAAATAAATATGCAGATAGACAGACAGATCAAAAGGCAGACAATCAGACAGACAAATATCAAGGCAAACAGAGACAGAGAGAAGACTACAGGTCTCACATTTGACCAGAACAGTCAGATTGCTGTGTGCTGTCAGTGGCAGACGATCATCAGTGACGTCAGGTTTAGTTGTCTTCACCTCCACCTGATACACTCCACTGTCAGTTCTGTTTGTAGACACGAGGTCAAGGTTGGTCCCAGTGTCGAGGACGATGCCTGACCCAGAAAGGAATCGCCAGGTACAGTTTTGTGGAGCAGGGTTGCTGTCTGCCTTACACTGCAGGTGAACACCTTGACCTTCAGTGACGTGGCAGGACATGCCATCTGACGTCACGGCACAGCCGTTGTCCTCTCTGCCCTGTACAGTGATGTTGGGGCCATCTGTAGGGACAGGGTCAGTGGGAGACAGTGAATACACACACTGTAGAAATATGGCATTGTGAAAAGTGTACACCACAAAATGTATAAGATTAAGCTTCAAATATATATCTGGAATCTGTCCAGAAAAAACCCACACAAAACAATGGTTGGAGTGTAATAAATATCAAAATGGAGGAAATATATGATGATGTTCTGGAGATATGAGAGAGAGAGAGAGAGAGAGAGAGAGAGAGAGAGAGAGAGAGAGAGAGAGAGAGAGAGAGAGAGAGAGACAGACAGACAGACAGACAGACAGACAGACAGACAGACAGACAGACAGACAGACAGACAGTCAGACAGACAGACAGACAGACAGACAGACAGACAGACAGAGGGAGGCTGCACACTGAAATGCCACAATACAATTCAAAGGGAAGATGAAAAAAAGATGAAAATGAAATATAACTTCATTTAGTCTTCGGTAATATGTTGCCATAACTATAAAGAATGGCATGTACCTAAAGTGGTCTTTGGCCTTTGGCCATAATACAATTTAAAAGAGAAGAAAAAAACAAAGAAATTGAAACATAAGTTTACACAGACTTCGGTAATACGTTGCCAAAATTATACACCTTGGCATGTACCCAAGCTGTGCTCCTGAAAATGCATATTCCAAAATCCCAAATAAAGTGCTGACTTAAACCAACAATACAAACAGATCTTAGCTCAAGGCTACAGAACAAGACATTGTGGAAAACAAAACTGGGACCAAACTCAATACTAGAGTTATACCTGACAATGTCAACACAAGCAATGAAAAATACAAACATCAAGTGAGACATACATCTAATAGCTAGAGTCCTTCAAAAACTATTGGATCTTTTTTTTAGCACAATTACCATATTAGACAACTGTGCCTACTAAGTATAATTATATCAGTCTTAGATTATTGCATTGTAAACAGGGTGCTGTATGCAAAAATACTGATTTCCATTGTGCTCATTCATGGCACATGACATTTTATTTCATTAAAAGGTAAATGCAAGACAGACAGACAGACAGACAGACAGACAGACAGAGAGAGAGAGAGAGAGAGAGAGAGAGAGAGAGAGAGAGAGAGAGAGAGAGAGAGAGAGAGAGAGAGAGAGAGAGAGAGAGAGAGAGAGAGAGAGAGAGAGAGAGAGAGAGAGAGAGAGAGAGAACTCGAACTCGAACTCGAACTCGAAAACTTTATTCACAAAAAGGCCATCGGCCCATACATGAAGGGGGTTGTCAAACTGCTTTGGTATTTTGTTGTTGGATTAAGACAACAGTAATAACAACAAAAGGAATTATTATACAGCAGCAACATCAGTTACAAAGATATGACTTACGATAATAAAATATCTCTTATTCTGAAAGCTTTACACAAATATAAAGTGAGGCTGCGCACAACTTCAGGCTGACTTGACGCCATGAGTAAACAGAGTCTAAAAGAATTAGCCTGCCTACTATATTTTACAGGGATGTAACTCTGCCTAACAGCCTCTAACACTGGACAGCATAACACAAAATGTACTTCATCTTCAGGTGCTTGTTTACATAATGGGCATAGTAACCTAGGGTCATCAATATCATATCCTCTGTATCTGAATTTATGAACATTTATATCTGATACACCAAGTCTAAATTTAGACATAATTCTTTTCAAATGAATGTCCATATCAAGCTTGAGATAGGGTTTGATATCATGAGTACTTATAAACTGTCTATACATTTGATATCTTTCACTGGTTTGTATATGGTCATTCCATTGCTGCCATCGGCAGTCAATCAGTCTTTGCCTGAAAGCGTTTATAAATTCTCTACAATTTCCAACACCTTGATTAAGCCAAACAAATCCAAAACCGAGTTCACATAAACAGGTGCGTATTTGTGTAGCCCAGTTGTTTTTTCCCTTTGAGGTCTAGATCATAAAGCATCTTGTAAGACTTAAAAGGTAGCCTGTTCTCATCCATATATAGAATCTTAATCCAGTATCTAATACATCTTACAGCAGCATTAACGGAGAGAGGGTATCTATTAGTTTCACTATACACAAGATCATTGGGCGTACGTCTATCTAAGCCTAGAAACTGTTTTAAAGCAAAGAGGTGCACTGATTCACAATGTGTTGAAGCTGCATCCAAACCCCAAATTTCTGCACCATATAACACAGTGGGTTGTATTTGGGCATCAAATATCTTAATGAACAAATCAAAGGAGTTATTATTCAATATTCGTAATTTTCTCAAAACCAATAACAAACTTCGTTTACCTCGACTTGCCAGATCTTTACATGCAGTTGTGAAACTAAGCTTTGTAGAAAAACAGATTCCTAAGTATTTATATACATTAATCACAGGCATGACTTTTCCATTGTACAACCATTTTTCATGAGCAGCTAAATGACCACCTTTTCTGAATACAACGATATTGCTCTTATTCAGATTAACCTTAAGATCAAGTGCCACTGCAGCACTGCTCAAGCTATTTAACTGCTTTTGTAAGCCAACAACTGTTTCAGATAGCAGGACAACATCATCAGCAAGTAGAAGAATAGATAATTCTGTGGCATCTTGGGGGAAAGTGGCACCATGTTTACCATTATTGATGACTTCTCTGGCTAACTCGTTAATAAAAACCGAAAACAGTAAAGGGCTACATACATCACCCTGTTTAACACCCGTGGTACAGTATATTATATCAGTCAGTTTAGTACCACATCTTATTCTGCTTCTGACATTCTGATACATGGCTCTCAAACATCGTAATAATTTACCCTTCACACCATTTTTCAGGAGAATAGGCCACAACAAGTTTCTATTAACAGAATCAAATGCCTTTTCAAAATCTATAAATGCCACATAGAGCTTACGGTTAAGAGCAAACTGTTTCTGTACAAACGCAAGCAGAGTAAACATATGATCTATAGTGGAATATCCTCTCTTAAAACCAGCTTGGTGTTCACCTGTAATATCATTTTTCATAACCCATTCCTGTAATCTATTATTAATGATAGTACTATACAACTTACTACTTATATCACTAAGAGAAATTCCCCTGTAGTTATTAGGGTTATCAACATCGCCCTTTTTGTGTAATGTTAGGATTATAGATTCAGTCCAGTTATCTGGGAAAAAAAACATCCTCAAAGATTTTGTTGAATAATTTTAGAAGGAAAAGCACAACGTCTTCACCTCCATTTTTCAGCAATTCTCCAATGATTTGATCAGGACCTGCTGCTTTATCATTCTTTAGTTTTCTAAGTGCCCAATATATTTCACCTTTAGATATTGGACGATCAAAATCTTTCTCACTTTCATCATAGTCAAAATTAGTATTCATGGAGTTGTCTGATGAGTCTTTCTCCAACAGGGTTTTGAAATGTTGAAACCAACTGTCAACTGATATACTATTCTTTGGCTGACTATTTCTAAATGACGCCTTCTTAACACTTTTCCAGAACTGGACTTGAGAAGAGATTGAAGACACCATGTCTGCAAGTAATGTCATATTATACTGTTTCCTTTTCCTTTCTAGCATGTATTTATATTCCCTTCTTAAAACACAGTACAAATTTCTGTCTTCGTTCTTTAACGTTTTCCGGTAAGTCTTTAATAATTTTCTTACCCTGTACTTCATACTTTTACATTCATTATCAAACCATGTTGCATTTGATAAACCTTTTTTTACATGTACCTGTTTCTTCATACATTCAGCACTGGACTTTATACAACTATTGAACAAATCTAGAGCTTCATTAATGTTCTCATCAATCATCTGTAAGGCATTTGAAAAAGTTACACACATGTCTTCCTCACAAAGATTATCTTTATACGCTGAGAGTTTGTTTTCATCCCACACAAACTTTTCCACAACAGATGACTCTTCGGCTGTTAGATAAGTTTTATACAATGGATTAATATGTAATTCCACAGGAAGGTGATCTGAATCAGAACGTTCAGCAACAAACAAACGGCATGAGTCAAAAATCTGAGAGAACAAATCATCTGACACTAAAAAATAATCATTAACACTGCATTTTCCATCAGAAATGTACGTATAGCAACCCTGCTGATCACCATTACATACACCATTCAGAATTTGTAAACTAAATGTAGTACACATATTCAATAATAATTTACCATAATTATTTATAACAGAATCTTCAGAATAACGATTACCACTAAGAGACATGCTTTTGCTTTGGAGCTCTGAAATAAAATCATCTGCCACATGATGGCAAGAAAAGTTTGATGTCCTACTGTTTAAGTCTCCACACAATATTATATCAACTTCATCCAAAGCAACCACACAATCGGCTAAATATTCTTCCATCATAGCAATCCCACTATCATTATCAAACATGTTATAAAAAGGAGAACCATCAGTGGGATATACACACATACAAGCAATACATTTCTTGAGGTACACAATAAAGATTTGTCACAGAGAAAAGTACAAATGTTAGGGTAAGGAACATCTAAATATTTTACAAGTGCAGATAACTCATTCTTAATCAAACAAACTACTCCCCCTGATCGTCTCCCTTGATGGCTAACTTTAGTTGCCGCCTTACAGAAGGCTTTATAGCCACTAAAAACATCTGGCTGGATATTTTCCAAGAACGTTTCTGTCAGACAAATAAAATCAAAGCTACGCACATAAGATACAAAATCTCCATCGACCAGTTTTGACAATAATCCATTTACGTTCCAGGACAAAAATGAAAAAGTTTTATTTGCTTGATTTGTATTGCCACACTCTAGTTGATGTACTACATCATCTAAACTCACATTTTCACTACTTCCATTAATATGACAAGACATCAAATTAATGCTATCAACTGTACCAAAATCATTATTTAAAGAGAACTCTTTATTTAAGCATGGTCTAAAGCCAGATGACACATCATTAGGCCTATGTAGGGTTAGGTCTAGGGCTAGCGTACTGCGGTCTTTGTCTTTGTCTCCTCGCCCAGCAAAGCCAGGTCCCGTCTTGCTGGTTACAGCACAGAGCCCAGTCTTGCTGGTTACAGCACAAAGCCCCTTTACTGAAGTAGGTCTAGGTCTAGTCCTATCTAACTGAGACTTTACGCCCGGTGTATGTTTACTTGAGAGGAGAGAGAGAGAGAGAGAGAGAGAGAGAAGAGAGAGAGAGAGAGAGAGAGAGAGAGAGAGAGAGGAGAGGAGAGAGAGGAGAGAGAGAGAGAGAGAGAGAGAGAGAGAGAGAGAGAGAGAAGAGAGAGAGAGGAGAGAAACTCGAAACTCGAATATTTTCGAAACTCGAATATTTTAATGAGCGTAATTGGATAAGCCATAGGCTTCTTTACACCAGGCCCTCAGAACCCCCCCTTCCCCCCCCCCCCCCCCACAAAGAAACCAAATAATAAGAAAAGAAATAAACAAGTCAAAAAAAAGTATTGAAATCAGCAAGTTAGGAAACAAATCAAGGACATCATAACAAAATCAATCATGTAGTTATTTTAAATAACCACTCAAGGTATCCAATTAATTTTAAACACTTTGCATCCACACACACACACACACACACACACACACACACACACACACACACACACACTCTCACACACACACACACACACACACACACACACACACACACAC
>CM060346.1:22711570-22714070 GCA_030674155.1 Stramonita haemastoma
AAGGACGAGCTGTGCAAAATGACAGAAGATGATGATGGGAGGGGAACAGTAGTTCTTAGCTGAGCAGATAACTCGTTATACCGTCACTAGAATGTATACATAGCAGTGTTATCCATAGGCTAAGCAGAAATTCAATTCACATCCTGACTAAACTAAATACAAATTTCATCATATTATCCCCAGCCAAAAACCGACAAACAATAAGTCATGAGCATGCTGAATAGACACTGTAACGTTATCATCGTGTTGTACAGACAATTATACATCACCATCACTATGCTGTATAGATAATTATAAATCAGTAACACTATGCTATAAAGACAAATATACATCAGCATTACTATGCATTTAGACAACAATGCATCAGCATCAATGTTATATAGACAATTATACATCAGTTTCACTATCCTATATAAGGTAAGGTAAAGGTAAAGGTGTCCCATAACCTGTGTGGTCGTAGGAGAGCAAGGCGTCAGAGACTTCAGCTTCTCTAGGGGCCAGCATGTTAAGGGCGGCGCCCATCTCCTCCCCCTCTCTGCTTTACCCCCCAGACCCTAAAGAGGCCAGGCATCCATTTACAGCTGTGTGAACTTGGGGACTTCACGGAAGCCAAGGCACTCAAAAGGTCACCCATCCAAATGGTAACCACGCTCTACGCTGCTTAACTTGACTTGCGGAAAGCGAGCGCTCTGACCATTGAGCCATCCCGCCCCCAGTACAAATACTTCACAATTATGTTTACGCATTCTTCTCTCTAAACAGACAACCAACGACTTACTGATGGTGATGTTGCCACATGAGGCCTGTGTGTTTCCAGGGGTGACGGTGACACTACAGGGGTAGGTGCCAGAGGTGTTAGGTAAGGACATGGTGACGTCACACCTTCCTGTTCTGTCAGCAGTGTTGCTGTTGTCAGCAGCAGGAGGGCTGAGGTCAGGTGGTGTGGTCTGTCTGGATGGACCCAGCTGGACAAGAGTACAACACACACACACAATGCACACGCACGCAAACCCAACACACACACACACACACACACACACACACACACACACACACACACACACACACGCACACGCATGCACGCACACACATACACACACACAAACACACACACACACGCACACACACACACACACACACACACACACACACACGCACGCACGCACGCACGCACGCACGCACGCACGCACACACTCAAACGTTTTCCTCTTCTTCTCATATTACATTTTTATGATAACAAACATCTAAAATTGCCTCGAGTCTATTCAGTCCTTAGTTTAGCTATATTTTGAAATGGTTGCATGGCTTTTTATGTCTGAAATGTCAACATAGTTGGGGTTTTTTGGTACGATACTGTATACCTAGGAAATTATTACTAATTTTTTAATCATACATCGGAGCATACTCCAAGTCTTTGCACACCATATTACCTAATAAAAAGACTTTTTAAAAAAAAATCACAAAGAGGGGGAAAAGGGATGACAAAATTAAGTTTTCACTACTCACGATCCAATGCATTTAATGGAAACATTATAAGTACTTGTATCAGCCACAAACTTCAGGTTTTTAAAAATCATATTTTATTTCATTGTGTGGCAGCCATATTGTTCTGTTTTCATAGGAACAAGGCCCCAAAGCCTTTGGGAGACTAATACTCTCTGTGATACAAACAGGATGAAGCATTTTTTCCTTAGAAAAAATATGTTGCCAAGGAAAATATGTCATAACTTCAAAGTAGTATCTGGCTTTTAGGCTTACACAAACACAAAACACAAAGTCTACACTTTGTATTACAATACAAATCAAGGCCTCGTTTGAGAATGCATGCAGAACATGTTCCGCACATGTTTAAACTGCTTTTCCTTGAGGAACAGCTGGTATATTGTATCTAAAAAGGGGGAATTACAAAAAATACAAAATTGCATGCGCGCAGGGACAGGCTGTCAAAAAGACAGATGATTTCTTATTCTATCGATCTTAAACTAAAAAAAAAGTTAATGTTTGCAGACAGCTGTATGGTTTATAAATGAAAAAATGTCTTTGCAGACACATGTGTGGTTTATAAATGAAAGGAAATGTCTATGTTTGCACACAGCTGTATAGTTTATAAATGGAAAAAAAATGATGTGTGTGATTGTAGACAGCTGTATGGTTTATAAATGAAAAGAAACAGTTTGTGTGTTTGATGACCGCTGTATGGTTTATAAATGAAAAGACCTGATGTCTGTGCATGCACACAGCTGTATGGTTCATAAATGAAAAGACCTGATGTATGTGCATGCACACAGCTGTATGGTTCATAAATGAAAAGACCTGATGTCTGTGTCTGCACATAGCTGTATGGTTTACAGTCTCATCCAAAGGACCGTAGGGGACTAGAGGCAGAGCCACTGCTGAGATATCTGACAATGTCTCAACCAGTAAACAGAATTAATGGACATATATATATATACATATATATATATATATATATATATATATATATATATATATATATATA
>CM060346.1:22719070-22734070 GCA_030674155.1 Stramonita haemastoma
CCCCCCCCAACCTGCCCCACCCGCTCTCTCTCTGAATCCCTGTCTCTGTCTCTCTATTTGTTTGTCCATCTGTCTGTCTGTCTGTCTGTCTGTCTGTCTGTCTGTCTGTCTGTCTGTCTGTCTCTCTCTCTCTCTCTGACTTAATCATAGGTTGAGTATTTTTGTTATGGGTGGTGGGTTTGATGTAAGGGTATTGCTGTTATGTTTTTGTCGTTGGGTTTGTTTGTGTTTTGAGGATTTTTTGTTTTTGTTTTGATAGTGCCTAATCTGGGCAAAGGCCATTTGAATAAAAAGAGTGAATGCTTATCTGTAAGCCTTCAAAAATACAGAGAACTGATCAATTGACTAAAAATAATTAATTAATTCATAAATTAATCAATCTATAAATTAATCAATCAAACAAACAATCAATCAACTAATTAATTAGTTCATTCATTCATTCATTCATTCATTCATTCATTCATTCATTCATTTCTTCATTCCTTCATTCCTTCCTTCCTTCCTTCCTTCATTCATTCATTCAATTTCATTCATTCATTCATTCATGTATTCATTCATCTCTTCTTAGCCTTTGTTTGTTTTATTTTCCTAGTCTGCTTGTGCCTACACCTGTGACAGGAGGTGGGTGTGTTCCGTCTAACAGCTGATTTGTATGGCAGAGACAGGTATACACACTGATAGGATAGAATGCTGAAAGAACTCCCCCTCCCCCCCCCTTCAACAAACACACACACACACACACACACACACACACACACACACACACACACACACACACACACGTACACACACACACACACACACACACACACACACACACACACACACACACACACACACACACACACACACGCACACGCACGCACACGCACGTGTGTCTGTCTGTCTGTATGTCTGTGTATATGTATGTATGTATGTATGTATGTATGTATGTATGTATGTATGTATGTATGTATGTATGTATGTATGTATGTATGTATGTGTATATATCTTCATTTTCTTTTTCTTTGTTTAATTTGTCGGTAAAGTTCACTTTCATTTCTCATTATTATTGTCATTATTCTTGTGCGCAATGCTTGTTTTTTGTCGCGTACACTTACAAGCTTTCCTCCCGACAAACTAGCTTTCTTAGCTCTTCGGGGCCCTCGTGTCGCCACAAATCCGGCGCCACACCTATCCAAGATGGTGAGAGAGAGTGTATGCATACAGTAGGATATTCTCTTGGTGCCATGGGGTCTTTTACCGTGCAAAAGTTGGGGCTGAACGGGGCTGAAAACGGCTCTTTGGCCGCCATCTGTGCTCAAAACGGCACCTTTTTCTGGCGGGGGGTGGGTATGCATGGATGCACGTGCGCGCGCGCTGATGTTTGTCAGTGTGTTTGTTTGTGTGCGCGCATGTGGCGGCCACCCTCCACTTTGCCCTGGTGCATCATATTGCTGTATATTGTCATTATTCTTGTGCGCAATGCTTGTTTTTTTGTCTCGTACACTTACCAGCTTTCCTCCCGACAAACTAGCTTTCTTAACTCTTTGGGGGCCCTCGTGTCACCACAAATCCGGTGCCACACCTATCCAAGATGGTGGGAGAGAGTGTATACATACAGTACGACATTCTCTTGGTGCCGTGGGGTCTTTTACCGTGCAAAAGTGGGGGCTGGACGGGGCCGAAAACGGCTCTTTGGTCGCCATCTGTGCTCAAAACGGCACCTTTTTCGGGCCGGGGGTGGGTATCCATGCGCGCACGCGCGCGCGCGCTGGTGTTTGTCAGTGTGTTTATTTGTGTGCGCGTATGTTGCGGCCACCCTCCACTTTGCCCTGGTGCATCATATTGCTGTATATTGTCATTATTCTTGTGCGCAATGCTTGTTTTTTGTCTCGTACACTTACCAGCTTTCCTCCTGACAAACTAGCTTTCCTAGCTCTTGAGGGCCTACGTGTGGCCACAAATCCGGCGCCACACCTATCCAAGATGGTGAGAGAGAGTGTATGCATACAGTAGGATATTCTCTTGGTGCCATGGGGTCTTTTAACGTGGAGAAGTTGGGGCTGGACGGGGCTGAAAACGGCTCTTTGGCTCGCATCTGTGCTCAAAACGGCACCTTTTTCTGGCGGGGGTGGGTATGCATGCGCGCACGCACACGCGCGCTGGTCTTTGTCAGTGTGTTTGTTTGTGTGCGCGCATGTTGCGGCCACCCCCCACTTTGCCCTGGTGCATCATATTGCTGTATCCCTCTAGAGCCAGCACATATTTTCACTTGAGTGAAAATTATGTTTCTTTGGTTTTGAACTCAACACAGCATATATAAAAAGAGTAACTGAGTAATAAAAAGTTTTTTGGTTAAGAAGTTATGAAATTTGATATGTATCATATATGGTACGCTAGGCTTCTGGGGGAACTTCAGGACTCTGTGCATCATATATGATACTCTGGGGTAGTGACCAATTTTTAGTCATTTCTTGTAGAAATTCAGAAAGCAGTTGCTGTCCTTGTTGAGGCAGAGGAGCACTTTGCATCTGACCCCTCTAGTGAAGGTCAGGCCTGTGCACTGGCCTTGCTGGCAGCGGCCCCTGACTCCCCACACAGGCAGGGGGTCTGTTTTCCAGAGCTTTTCAGCAGCTTTGTCCTCATCTTTTGTTCCTTTGTCTGCAAAGTGGAGATGGCTAGCCAGCTTCTGGAACTTTTCTCTGGTCAGGGCATCTGCTACAAGAGCAAAATAGGTCTTGGAGTACCACCAAGCCGGCACGCAAAGGGCCTTGTTCGTTTCCATGTGGAGGTAGACCCCTATGAAGATCTCTATCTCTTTAAGATCTCAATCTCTTTTAGAGTGGTGTTGATGCTGGTCCCATAATGCTGTACAGAGAACAAACTCGTCTGGTCCTCCACTTTCTTCAGCAGCTCATCAGTAATCAGGTACTTGTAGTTACTCGTAAGGAGTTTTCAGTTGACCTTCAGGAGGATGTTCAAGGTCACCTGTGAACTCTGCTTTCTGTGGTTCAAATAGCCCCTCAGTCTAGACAGGATTCTGAATACCATCCTGGAGATCTTGCTCTGATCCATCCACTTCCTCTAGCATGACAGAGGCCCGGGGGTTGTCATCCTCCTCTTCCCAATCACCATTGTTGTCATTCTGACCAATCCTTGCCTAGGGAATGTTGTCTTGCAAAGCAGCCTAAGGAATGTTGTCTTGCAAAGCAGCCAAAGGAATATCATCTTCCTTGTCCCAATCTGTTTCTCTCTTTCTCTTTTTTGCTCTACTCTTTGATGTGCAAGGACCATCATCATCCATTTGTTCCTCCTCTAGCTCCCTCAGTTCTGCCTTGCTGGGGAAGTACTCATCGCCAGAAGATTCATACTCGCTGTCATCAAGGTCAACAGCATTCATGATGTCTTGAATGTCATCTGTGGTTGACATCTGTATAGACAAACAAACCATATTTTGAGTCTTCCTAACATGGTAGGAGGGAAGAGAGTAAGATAGGAGAGACAATAGTGAAGGAAGAAGAAGAAAGAAAGACAGATAGAAGGGGGAGGGAGGGAGGGAGATTTTGCAGCAAAAAAATGAGATTATGGCTTTCATAATACTATCTATATACTAAAATACCACTACTTCCTTACTTATACACCACAAATAGCCTTCCCATAAGATAAAATTGCTTCAACTTTGGCATACACAAGGGAATGTAATAACACAAATATTGATACTTAGTAAAGTTATTGTACCATAAAAGCCCACTGTATCATATATGATACGAGATAAAAAATGGCATGGCCCAGAGTATCATATTTGATACATATACTTAAAAAAAAATATTTTGTCTTAAATATTAACATTTGCTTTTTATAACTTAGGTATCCTTTCTCCCACATCATAAACATGTAAGAACACAAAAAGTAAAGCAGGATGAGCTTACCATCAATTAGATGATAGTGGATTTTCTTTGGAGCTTTCTGTCACTCCTCGAAGCACGTGTACCCATAAAACAGGAAGTGGTGCCGAAAAGGGAAAAGAAGGGTCCAGAACAAGCAAGAACAAAAACTTAGTAGATCTACCCTCATTTGAACAGCAGCAATGCTTTTCCTTGATGTAGCAACTATGTAGCTTATGGAAGAGTTCTATATTTGTTGTCATTACTCTTGTGCGCAATGCTTAATTTTTGTCCTGTAAACTTACCAGCTTTCCTCCCGACAGACTAGCTTTCTTAGCTCTTGGGGGCCCTCGTGTCGCCACAAATCCGGTGCCACACTTATCCAACATGGTGGGGAGAGAGTGTATGCATACAGTGCGACATTCTCTTGGTGCCGTGGGGTCTTTTACCGTGCAAAAGTGGGGGCTGGACGGGGCGCAAAACGGCTCTTTGGCCACCATCTGTGCTCAAAACGGCACCTTTATCTAGCGGGGGGTGGGTATGCATGGATGCACGTGCGCGCGCGCTGATGTTTGTCAGTGTGTTTGTTTGTGTGCGCGCATGTGGCAGCTACCCTCCACTTTGCCCTGGTGCATCAAATTGCTGTGTATTGTCATTATTCCTGTGCGCAATGCTTGTTTTTTGTCGCGTACACTTACCAGCTTTCCTGACGACAGACTAGCTTTCTTCGCTCTTCGGGGCCCTCGTGTCGCCACAAATCCGGCGCCACACCTATCCAAGATGGTGGGAGAGAGTGTATGCATACAGTACGACATTCTCTTGGTGCCGCTGGGTCTTTTACCGTGCAAAAGTGGGGGCTGGACGGGGCGCAAAACGGCTCTTTGGCCGCCATCTGTGCTCAAAACGGCACCTTTTTCTGGCGGGGGGTGGGTATGCACGCACGCACGTGCGCGCGCGCTGGTGTTTGTCAGTGTGTTTGTTTGTGTGCGCGCATGTGGCGGCCACCCTCCACTTTGCCCTGGTGCATCATATTGCTGTATGTTGTCACTATTCTTGTGCGCAATGCTTGTTTTTTGTCGCGTACACTTACCAGCTTTCCTCCGACAGACTAGCTTTCTTAGCTCTTCGGGGCCCTCGTGTCGCCGCAAACCCGGCGGCACACCTATCCAAGATGGTGGGAGAGAGTGTATACATACAGTACGACATTCTCTGGGTGCTGTGGCGTCTTTTACCGTGCAAAAGTGGGAGCTGGACGAGGCGCAAAACCGCTCTTTGGCCGCCATCTGTGCTCAAAACGGCACCTTTTTCTGGGGGGGGGGGGGGGGGGGGGGGGGGGGGTATGCATGCGCGCACGCTGATCTTTGTCAGTGTGTTTGTGTGCGCGCATGTGGCGGCCACTCTCCACTTTGCCCTGGTGCATCGTATTGCTGTATATCGAGGGTTGCCTGCCTGAAGCGGCTATCGCGGTTCGACGTAGTTTCGAGAAAATGGCGTTTGAAAGTTTCAGATCGCTGTCGGCTTTGTGCCTTTTATGGTGTATCCTTTAGCTTGTGAGAATTATTTTGTCACATAGATCTATATTCGCCTTTCATATCTGCAGTTTCGATGGCAATAAGTATTGTTTTTATTGAATAACACCTTCTTGTTCAACCACAGTAGGAGCTAGCCAAGTTGGAAAGATAAGTCAAACGAAACTAGCCCGCCCTGATTGCCGAACCTGCTAAGGGCGGCACAGGCATTTCGCTGTGGCGGGAAAGTAAAATTAACTAAGTATGCCCGTAGGCTACTTGAAGTGTGTTTGACAAGCCTCCAGCCTGCCAGCTGCTGTACCGCCGGAAGCGGCGACTTGGCGTCCGGCAATTACTGTAGGGAGGACTGGACAGCTCTGGGAACATGAAATGTGGTTTAAATCTTTGTTACCGTCGTTTTACATCACTGACTGTATAAATTAGGGACCCCGAGAAGCGGCTATTTCAGAAAATATTTAAACAAAATTTGCTCTCAGATAACACAGGAGATCAAGAAGCAGTATCTATGAACCCCAAAACACATACATAAGTCTATCACATTATATTTCCGATTTTTTTAACTCTGAGAAAGAAGGTGGACTCTCTCTCTCTCTCTCTCTCTCTCTCTCTCTCTCTCTCTCTCTCTCTCTCCCATCTCCCAATTTTATGTTTGTTTATCAAATCTGTCATGCAAATATTTGTCAGTTCATAATTTTGTTTGCTGTCATGTTTTCTGTCTTATATGTTTGCTGTTATATCAGTTTTTCTATTGCCTTGATTTTGTTTATTCCGATTTAAATCGAAGATGTAATTATTCTATTGTTTCCATCGGTGATATCTTTTACTCCATACTCACAAACACAAACACATACACTCGCTCACACACTCACAAACACACACGCGCACACACACACACACACACACACACACACACACGCACACACACATACAAACACAAACCATACACAAACATACACACATGTACACACACAAACACACACAAACACTCACAAACACACACGCACACACACACACACACACACACACACACACACACAACACACACACACACCCCCCACACTCATACACACATACACATACACACACACGAACGCACGCACGCACGAACGCATGCACGCAGGTAGGTATGCACACAGTATAACTAAGACCATTTATTAGCTAATTACACAACAACCCCCCCTCCCTTATTTACCTGATAGGAGATGCAGGTTGAGATGAACAGAGGGGTGGGGGGATTATCTCCTAGGATACTGTGGACACTTATGCCATCTTTAGCTACTTGACATGTTTAGGCTAGGCTTGCCACACCCCAGCACAGGTAACAGCAGGGCTTAACTCTGGGCTTGCCACTTCCTTTGACATCACCTCCACTGGCCTCTCAACATTGACAGGAGGAAATGCCAGTTACCTCATCTCTAAGTAATGGGTTAGAATAGGACCTATTTTTATTTTTAAGGCCTCAGTTGCATGCAGATCATGGAGCACCATCTTTTTCATATCTTTTTGGTGGGCGCTTCACACGTCTCTCTTCATTGGCAAAAAAAACAAACTAAAAAAAGCAACAATAAAAAAAGGAAAAATGTGCCCCTTTCCCTTCCCTTCTTTTCCCTGTCATCCACGAACCTGAGTCAGCACTTCTCTTACCTACCTACGTCCAGAGCACTAACTGCCCCAGTGTGAATTGCTGCCTGTGTCTATTCATGTTCAGCGGCAGTGAACAGTCGGCTGGGTTTATTGTTGCTCTAGTGTGTGCTGCTGCATGCGTTTCTACACGTGTAGACAAGTGATATATATTTGTCTGGGTTTATGTTTGCTCTGGTGTGTTTGTGGTAGTGTTAAGTTTTTATCCTTTAATTCTTTTTTTCTGGCTTTTGCTGCATGCTTTCCTGACAATTTTGTGCCTTTTTTTCCTGGGCCTAGTTTTTTTTTGGGGGGGGGGGGGGGGGGGGGCAATCACACTTGTATTCATTTCACAACCTTCTGCTCTCGAAATTCATTCAGCAGGTATTGCAGCGTGGTCACTACAAATAAAAATGACTATTTCCTTACCTAACATCAGTTGTGACAGGACTATACCAGACCATTTTTAAACAGATCATCTGAATGCATTCAGGGAAAATACAGCTAGAGATGACCTGATATCAGGGACTGTATATAACAAGGTTCACAATGGGACTATGAATTAAATGCATATGGACAAATACTTCATTTGAATTCACAAAAACAGCGCCAAAAAACCCCTCTGGAGTTTTGCAAACACTAAAAAAAATCATTTCAAAGCCATTATCCAATCAGAAAATTGGGGAAACAAGCCCTCAAATAATCTCTAGCCCAGCTTATATCAAACCATCTAAGGATTTTAAAAAAATATACGGCTTTATAATCATACCACCAGAATAAAACGAGAGGAATCTCGTAATTTATAACTAATAAACCTAACAAAACTATCAGGGCACCCAAGAACTTTTGAACGGATTGATGAAATAGAAAAAAGGAAAACTTTTTATTTTTATTTATCTATTTATTTTTTTTTAGCAATGATCATTTATAGTGTAGACAGGTTCGAAGATTGTCGACAATAAAGGGGTAGAAGATATGGGGGAGAGGGGAAGATGGTAGGATGATCTCAGGCACTCCACATCTCAAACGTATTGATGGAGGTGGAGGCCACGCAGGGGTGTTATGGTAACACGTTTATTGTTTCATTTACCATAACAAAAACAACACACACCTGAAACAAATACAAAATTCAGGTAACTATCCACATTTCAAACACACACCTGAAACAAATATAAAATTCAGGTAACTATCCACATTTAAAACCACACCTGAAACAAATATGAAATCCATGTAACTACCCATAACTAACCAGGTACATAGCTCATGAAAGGCACACATAGCAAATACTATTGTCGTCTATGGTCTAGCCGAGTATCAGAATAAAACTCCTTTCATCACCGACACCAAGATACCAAGTTAATCACAGGGAACCAACAGAGAGTATAAAATTGTAAATAACAAATCCACATATTACCATTAACCAGGAAAACCCTTTCCTCAGTACTCTCAGCTGACATTATCCTAAATAATGTCCAACAGAACTTAGTTTATGCTAAGATCTTTTCCACAACATTGGTTCCTATCAAACCTATGGATATCGTAACAGGAGAGAGAGAGAGAGAGAGAGAGAGAGAGAGAGAGAGAGAGAGAGAGGAGAGAGAGAGAGAGAGAGGGTAAGGAAGAGATTGAGCAGGCATAATCTAGCGTCTCAGAAATCACATACAAAACTAGCAGCTTTAAGTGCATATGACTGACCATAATCACACATGGTTGCTGAAGCCCCTAGTACAATAATAAAACAAGTATCACAAGGACCAAGCTAGTCCTTACTTTCAAATAATAAACTAACCAGACAACCTCCACAGTTTCCAACTCAACGTTGTCTATTCCAATTAAACTATACCGTAATAGTTTAACACAATAACTTTGTACTAGTCCACATTAATTTATCTGCGATCACTGCGTCTCGGAATAACACGAAACCAAATTGATAAACATCCAATCAATTGTAAAATAAACCCAAGCTCTCACAGTTAATAAAGGTCTTACGATTCTCAACCAACTTCCATGCCTAAAACAACTACACACACTCAAACACCCAATGATAAAATAAATCTAAACTCTCACAATTAATTAATAAAAGTCTTACTATTCCGGCCAACTTCCATGTGTGAAACAACTACACACACTTTCACTGAACCAAATCCATCATTAAATTCGGTTAATATAGGCAATTGAATTTATTTATCAATCAACTATCACCCTAATAAAACTAAACTGCAATAAAAAATGTTTCACTTACAGCTCAACCAGAAAAGCAGCTACTGCACTAGCTTGTCACATCGTTAGGGCTCCCACAGTTTGCGGACATCTTGCCGTCTTCAGGTTGTTGCAGGGAATGGCTGAGCGACTGTCCGCTTCCCTTACTTCTTCCCAACTATTTCTGTCTTCAGCCAATAGATTTCAACTAAGCATGTCCAGGGGGGTACCAGGTGACTTGGGCTTAGCCCAATCAATTTAAACTAGAAATTTGAAAAGAACCAAGTCAGCAAAAATTGACCACAACAACAAGCTTGTTGAGCAATAGACTAGCAGGGCCGACCTGTTAATTGTCGCCAGCTTGTCTCAAGTGGGAAGCCACGACTCCCTCTCCCTCTCTAATTCCGACTCTCGAGCTAACAAAGAAAAATAAGTCGGGTACACATAGTCCGGTACACATAGACCTATGCCAGCCCCTGTAACACTCTTAGAAGAGATGGGGAAGGAGGAGGGGGGGGGGGGGAGGAGAGGGTTGTAGTCTAACCTAGTGTCTAGTTATAGTGTCTAAAGTGCACACTATAACAATAGGATTGTGAAAACTTTTGGAATTGAAAAAAGAAATCTGTTTATATCAATAATTATTATAAGAGTATCTTTGATATTTTTTTCAACACCTTTAGAAGAAAAAAAATCTTGAAAGAAACCTATGTATAAACAAAGTCAATAGAAAATTTTGGAACATTACATGGTGATCAACTCTTCAGTATAAAGGGAGGAACCTTATTTCATGACACCAACTCAATAAGAATGAAAGTTAATACTTCATACCAACTAGTTCAATAGGAAGGGAAAAGCTTCATACAACACCAACTTACTACACAAGGAAGAACTGTAAACCTTGAAAAGAACTAGATTAATCTGAATCAAAATCTACACATGGAAAGTGACACAGACGAAACAGGGCATGGACTCCATACACTACAGCAGGCCTTTTCCCCAGTACTACAACTGTCAAAAGTTAGCTTTAGCTTTAAACTAACATTTGTCTAAAAAAAACAAAAACAAAAACAATAATATAAAAAAACAACAACAAAAAACATTCGTCTGCATGTCTTTTCTCTTGCACAAATAGAAACACTAATAATGATGATGATATATGGGATTTATATAGCGCTTATACCATTTTCTGAGGAATGAAGTATTTTCCGCTAGTCAGTAAGTCAAACCCCTCTTTCCCTTTAGTGTTGTTCTCTCATGCAACTGTTGTTTCAAGCAATGCAATCAGTGTGAAGGTAACTAGGTTGGCAACAACTCAATATGAAGGGAAGAGTTTTATACCTAATAACACCTGGCTCAATAACTAGAATAAAGGAAATAACTTCTTTGATATCAACCAACTCATTCTAAGGAACAATTTTACTTTTTTTTGACACCAACCCATATTAAGAAAATAACCTTTTACACGTGTACCAGCGAACTCAACATGAAGGAAAGAACTTTTTGCTTTGATAGAACTCACTCAATATAAAGGGAAGAGCCTGCTAACACCAACTAAATGAATATGGAGGGGAAAACTCTATACTCTGATACAAAAAACAAAGAAATATGAAAGGGGGAGCTCTATACTTTTGTAATAACTGAATCTGAAGAAAAAAGTTTACAATTTGATAACTATCTTGATACCAAGCTTGGAACTTTATTCTTTGAGCCAACTTGTTCAATAGCAAGGGGATAATTCTATTCTATGACACCAACTTATTTCATGGAATGAAAAAAACAACAACCCAAACTTAGTGACAACTCAAGAGGAAGGAAAGAGATCTACACTAACCAACCAAAGAACTGAATGTAAAAGAAAAAAAAAAAAGCTTATATTTGATAACCAGTAGAATTTGAAGTCAAAACTACGTGTCAAGCTATTGAGGTAAAACCGTGTAACTCTCATACATTAAGCACTTTTTCAGTATTGCCGTTATTTTCAAAGGTTATCAGAACACTGTTTTTTCTGTTGTTATATAGCTCCAGCGAAGGTATCCGATTTATGGACTGTGGTCGCAAGCCATCCTACTTTGGTCCTGCAGAAAACTAAAAATAGAACAATTCTTGAAGCATCAGTGCTATGCAAGCATAAGGATGCTGTAATCATTATTTATTTTTCTGCATATCATCTCTTTTGCAAATCATGTCTCTATCACGGTATTCTCCGGAATAAAATATTTCCAAGCGGTCAGTACCCCCAAACCCCTCTTTCCCTGTGCTGCTGTTCCCTTATACAGCTGTTTCCCCATACCGCAGAACTGAGTCAGAGTTAATGAATCCGTGTCAAAGAGTTAATAGTTAGGATCAAACTGGTGAAGTGTTAGGGTTTGCGGCATGGGGCAAGAACTAGGGTTAGAGTGGAGTGTTGACAGCTCCAGGGAACAGCACTACAGGGAAAAAGGAGTATCGGGAAAAGTACTGCTCTTTCTTTAAACATCCTGCACTCAGCTTGTGCATAGTTTTCTCTCTTAAGCTGATCCCGCAAAGTCGAGGTCAAATGATTTGTTTCTGTGAAATAGGCGATGCTATACCAGTAATGACTATGGCAAAGATTTGCATCACAACAAACGTCTGAAGCCGAGTGTACATTTCCAGGAGTTTTCATTTCGTCTCTGTTTTGTACAAGTACTTCTGATCCGAAATCATATTTAGAATTTTGAGCATTTTGGGGGCCAAAACAAAACGACGTTGTAAGCCAGTAAAAGCTTTACAATGTTCTTTCAAAAGCAATCAAAATAGAAAATTGAGCGCGCGCCTGTGTGTGTGCGAGTGCGTGTGTGTGTGTGTTGTGTGTGTGTGTGTGTGTGTTGTGTGTGTGTGTGTGTGTGTGTGTGTGTGTGTGTGTTGTGTTGTGGTTGTGGTTGTGGTGTGTGTGTGTGTGTGTGTGTGTGTGTGTGTGTGTGTGTGTGTGTGTGTGTGTGTGTGTGTGTGTATTGTGTTTGGGATCTAATCCTCGCCCTATCTCAGTATAAGAAAAACGTCCTCATATTATCACAAGCTGGGATATGAAGAAAATGACCTTTTACTTTGGAACCGAAAAATTAAATAGAAAGAAAAATATAATAATACATGTAGTAGCAAACTATTCAAGAAAGAAAATACTTAGGAACTATTTCAACATGGAGGAACGTCTTTATACTTCGACACCTTTGGTACCAACTTAAAAGGTAAAGAAAAAACTTTATACTTTGATAGCAATAACTCAATACAAAAGTTTTTTTCCCCTAATTTTGACACGAACTAATTCAATATGCAAGAAAGAATGTTATAAATTGATACCAGCTAACTTATTATGAACGAAAGAAACTTTATGCTTGGACACCAAATAACTCCTCCAAAAAACTTACTTTATGATTTGATGCTAACAATCACTATGAAGGGGAGACTATCATACCTTTACACAAACTGAATAGGAAGGGGAAAAACACAAAATTTAAAACTACCTCAATATAAAAGAAAAGGCTTTGGACTTTGATGCCAACTTAATAATACAAATGAAGGAATTTTATACTCCCATAAATAATCAACATGTAGAAAAATATTCAATGAAAAGAAAACTTGGATACAAAATAAATGTGAAAGGACATGTTTATACTTTGATACCAACTACTTAAATGTAAGCTGAATATAAGTTTTATGAAAAATGATGGAACAAAAATAAAAGACCTTATGCATATGGTAAGCAGCTAACTGGATATTGGGGAAAGAGCTTTACACCTTGATATCACCTAACTAGACAAGGAGTAAGGAACTCTACACTCTGACAGTAATAAAAAAAACAATGTGAAATAACTGTATACTTCGTAATATGCTTATTTGACATGGAGGAAACAGCTTTTGCTTTAATTCTAACAAACCTGATAAAAAATTAACTTTAATATTAAGGGGAAAAAAACCTTGTACTTTGATACCAGTTAACTGAAGAAATGGCCTCTTCCTTGAAAAAAAAACTCACTCACCATATAGGAAAGAAGTTTATACTTACATGCAATCTAGCCCGATGGGAGGAAGAAAACTTTACATGATGCCAACTCACTCGATATGAAGGAAAGATTTTTATGCCTTGAAGCCATCTAACCAAAAATGAAGGAAAGATTTCTATACTTTCATACCTCCTGGTTCAATATGAAGTGAAGAGGGTATAGTTTTAATACAAACTCAGTATGAAGGAAATAACATTGATACTAGATTATGTATTAGGGACAATTTTTTTTACCTTGATTCCAGCGAGCTAAATACCATAAAAACACTTTATACTTTGATTCCAACTGACCCAACATGAAGGAAAGGAACGAGACTTCATCCTTTGTTTACTACTAGCTCAATATGAAGAAAAAAAACTTAATATGCGCACACCAGCTATGAGGTCTGACATTAAGTAATTACAGCAGAAACAGAAAGACTACAAAATATCGGCGAATTTTGATATGGAAGGGAAAATACATTTTGATTGATAGTATGCTTCACAAACACATTTCTAAAATGTCACGAACTTGAATTATTTTTTTTCTTTTACTTGTCCTTGCAACTAACTAGCGTGTGATAAAATGTAGGGAAGAAAACTGACAGAGCTGAGTGATTTGAGGGCTATGTTTCTCCTCACAGTTTAAAACAAACCAAAACCATTTCAGTGTAGGTAGGGAGGGGGACGGGACAGCCTGATTGGTTAGAGCGTTGTGCATTGCGCTCATGATATGCTGACCCGGGTTCGAATGCCGTTCAAGGGGATGTTTTCCTCTGGAGTTAACATCAGAGCCGACTCCACAACCCTCTCCCCTCCCCCAGTTCTTCGGATGAGACTATAAACCCAATTACAGTGTGCGAACGCACGCAGAACATCTTGCACACACGTTAAAACCCGTTTCGCTTTTCGGAAGAGCAGGCTATTGTGTGCCTGTGGGAATGGATGGCAAAATTGACAAAACTGCACACACACAGGGACTGGATGTAAAAAAGCACACAAGTGTCATTCCATTATCCTCAAAATAAAAGAAGAAACAAAATTGCGCGTGGGTGCGAGCACACTCATTGGGTGTTTCCACTTGTCCGTGCCGCGTCTTCAGGCGTTGAAGTACCTAGGACAGGAACAGCCTTGATGACGGAAGGATTCTGCACAGAAAAAAACTGACATTCAAGATTAAATGCGTGCACACACACACACACACACACACACACACACACACACACACACACACCACACACACACACACACACACACACACACACACACACAGATAGATAGATAGATAGATAGATAGATAGATAGATAGATAGATAGATAGATAGATAGATAGATAGATAGATAGATAGATAGATAGATGGAGAGTGACATTCAAGATTAAATGCATGCATGCATATATAATTAGATAGATAGATAGAGAGGAGAGAGAGGAGAGAGAGAGAGAGAGGAGAGAGAGAGAGAGAGAGAGAGAGAGAGAGAGAGAGAGAGAAGAGAGAGAGAGAGAGAGAGAGAGAGAGAGAGAGAGATTGATTCAAGTTAAAGTTAAAGTCTTTTTTTATATGGAGGATAATGGAATAAGCATTCATGTTTTTTTCATCCAGTCCCCGTGTGTATGCAGTTTTGTAAATCTTGTCATCTGTTCCTACTGGCACACAATGGCCTACTCTAACGAAAAGCGGAACAGGATTTAACGTGTGTGCAAGATGTTCTGCATGCGTTCGCACACGGGGCCTCGGTTTAAAGTCTCATCAGAAGGACTTTTGGTGAGAGTGGAGAGAGAGAGAGA
>CM060346.1:22739070-22756570 GCA_030674155.1 Stramonita haemastoma
AAAACAAAAGCACAAAAAAGAAAACATCGCACGTGTTACTTACCTCTGTGAGGTCCCTTTATACGTGTGACAACACGACGTCAGAGACGGGGCCAGAGAACTAAGATGACCCACATGACTTTTTGACATCTATGCTAAGACTTTTAAGGAATTTAGGGCGAGATGGAAGAGACCCCCGGGAGGTCGAGCAAATGCTTGAACAAAGTCTGGGGGCTGGATGTGTCCTTCCCCTTGAGCACTGGGGTGCAAGGGTTTTACTGGCTGTGGGCCCGTTTAGGACACCAAACCCAATGTCGACGCTAGTCTGCCAGTCTTTGTGATCACAGGGGTAAGGTTCAAAGGCTCCTGATGAAGTTCTGAAATCCGCCATCGTTGAGCCTTACCGAAAACTCCAGGGAAAATTTTGATTTGGGAAATGTGAAAGATGAGGTACACGTGTGAACAGGATGCACGCAGGCATAGGTTGTACTCGGTTTCAAAGATACCTGTGAAGAATGCAAGGTTAGCCCTTTCATGGGAAGGAGGCTTTGCAATTCTTACTTTCACATGCTGCTGCATGTCGAATGTCCGATGTCCACAGAGACCCCAAGTCCTCACTGCTCTCATCGCATTTGATCCCTGAATTGTTTCAGAGATTCGAGGTCATGCAGACATGATGCGAAAGCCCCCAAACTTCTATCAAACTTTGCTCTTCAGCCTAGTGGGATCTGATCCTAGATCCCTGGGCAACAATGCTAGGCCTGCACTGGATTCGCCCTTCAGGGGTGGTCTTTCAGGAGTTTGCCCTTCAGGGGTGGTCTTTCAGGAGTTTGCCCTTCAGGGGCTGGTCTTTCAGGAGTTTGCCTTCAGGGGTGGTCTTTCAGGAGTTTGCCCTTCAGGGGCTGGTTTTTTCAGGAGTTTGCCCTTCAGGGGCTGGTCTTTCAGGAGTTTGCCCTTCGGGGCTGGTCTTTCAGGAGTTTGCCCTTCTGGGGCTGGTTTTCAGGAGTGTGCCCTTCAGGAGCTGGTCTTTAGGAGTTTGCCCTTGAGGGGCAGGTCTTTCGGGATTTTGCCCCTTTAGGGGCCTGTTTTGCATGCAGAGTTTGCCCTTCAGGGGCTTATTTTGCATGTTGCCCTTCAGGGGTCTGTTTTGCATGCAGGATTTTGCCCTTCAGGGGTCTGTTTTGCTGCAGGATTTTGCCCTTCAGGGGCCTGTTTTGCATGGAGGATTTTGCCCTTCAGGGGCCTGTTTTGCATACGGGATTTGTCCTTCAGGGGCTTGTCTTGCAGGGTGCTGCCCTTTAGTTAAAGTCTGTCACGAGCCTAAGGCTCATCAGGCCGGTGCTTCTCCCGGTGTCTGTGGCGTTAAGCGACTGGAGTCATAGACTCCCCTGGATAGGGACGCCAGTCTATCGCAGGGTTAACCCCAACACAAGGTTGGTACCCCTTTTACACCTGGGTTGGGTGAGAAAATAGCCGTAAAGTGCCTGTTCCAAGGGCACAACGCCATAGCCGAAAGCTGGGATCGAACCCGCAACCTTTTAGATTACGAGTCCAACGCCCTAACCACTAGACTACAGCGGCGGCAATGCAGCCCTTTAGGGGCTCCTTTTTCCAGACTTTGCTCTTCAGAAGCTCAACCCTTTAGCGTTGGTTCAAGCATTGATATTGCTCCTTGTCTCCGGTTGTTACCCGTCCTCCCTATCGGTCTTACATAGGTCAAGTCATGTGGGTGAGGACAAGTATACTGGGCCCTGTGCTCCAGCATCGTGCTGCTGGTGTCTTCACAACCTGCAGTGGGACAGACAGATCAGGAGAGTGGAGATGACCTGGGGAAAGAAACCATGAGCAACTGGCTTCTACAGATCCATATCACAATATCCATGGCAAAACTTTTAAGAGGTCGCTGAATTTTAATTTAAAAAAAAAAAAAGATTATGGTTTTTTATTATCTACACTTAGTTCCATGATCTGTCTTTTTTATTGTCTATTTTGGCAGATCCTTTGAAAATATGGAAAAAGTCTTCTGACGTGAGTGCAAGATGTCCTACCAAAAGATCTTTTGACATGTGTGTTCGTAAGATAATCCAGTTTTATTTTTTAATCATCTGACGTATGTGTAAGATTGTTCTATGAAAAGGTCTTCTGGCGTGTGTGCAAGATAAATAAAATGAAAATAGAATAATATTAAATAGAAAAACCAATATGGTACAGATCATAGACTACAGCCATGAGCACCTCATTGCCTTCTATCTAGGATTGTGGTTTTAGCGTTAAAAATTAAATTCTACGAAGAGAAATATTGCGCTCGCAACCCGGGTTCGATTCCTGGTCGAGGGGATTTTTCCCCTGGAGTTATCAGTGCTGACTCCACCCTCCCCAAAAGTCCTTCCGATGAGACTATAAACCGAGGCCCGTGTGGGAACGCACGCAGATATCTTGTGCACACGTTAAATCTGTTCCGCTTTTCGCAAGAGTAGGCCATCGTGTGCCGGTGGTAACAGATGACAAGATTTACAAACTGCATACACACGGGGACTGGATGTAAAAAAGCACACGAGTGCTTAATCATTATCCTCGATATAAAAGAATAAAATTTAAAAAAATACATTAGCATGCATTATAAATATCCCTCCTCAGTTAAAACATTTTTTTTTCTTCAAAAAATGTTTTTGATCTCTACATTTCCCAGTACTAGTTTTCGACAGAAAGATTCTTACGTTAGCTTTCAGACATTTTGTTGGTAAACGAACAAGTAGGGTACTGGTTTCAGGCATTCATTGTTAGGACATAGTGTCTTAACACGATTTTCAAAGAACTTTACAACTGTGGGAAATCTAACCAATAATTATACTTGTGGTAGTAAATAAACAACAGCATTCTCTGATGTAAAAATTAGGTCATGCAGTACTGTATCGCAACCAAAACAAAATGAAAAAATGGGTTTACATTAATTTATGAGATTGCCCAGATTCTTTCTTTACCATTTTAAAATAATTCTCAGCTATCTTATTTTTTCTTTTATGTCAAGGATAATGAAATAAGCATCGTTTCTTTTTTTTTTACATCCAGTCACCGTGTGTATGCAGTTTTTGTAAATTTTCTTCGGCACTGTCTGCTGAAGAAATACGTTTGTACCTTTTTAAATGCCGTTTCAGAAAAAACATCCAGTAACTGAAATAAAACTACAAGTAACCATATGAAAAAATATGGTGGATATTTTCCCTTTTTTTTTTTTTTACAGAATTGGGAAGACATTTTTTCCCGTAAGCTACACCACGTTGTTTTACATACCTTTTCTCCGGAATCTGTGGCCATGATGATGGTAGGGAAGGGAGACTGAAGAGCAGAGTGCTGATCTTCCTCCCTCAGGGGATGCTGCTGCAGACATTTCATGTTGAGGTTTGTCTGGTCCTTGATGTTGAGGTTTGTGTGGCCCTTGATGTTGAGGTTTGTCTGTTCCGTGTTGACGTTTGTGTGGTCCTTGATGTTGACGTTTGTGTGGTCCTTGATGTTGAGGTTTGTGTGGTCTATGTTGAGGTTTGTGTGGTCATTGATGTTGAGGTTTATGTGGTCCTTGATGTTGAGGTTTGTGTGGTCTATGTTGAGGTTTGTATGGTCCTTGATGTTGAAGTTTGTGTGGTCTATGTTGAGGTTTGTGTGGTCCTTGATGTTGAAGTTTGTGTGGTCTATGTTGAGGTTTGTGTGGTCCTTGATGTTGAGGTTTGTCTGGTCCTTCTTGTTTCAACCCAACTCTTCCTCTGGTGTCTGTGACGTTGGTTAGGACAGGTTGCCATGGCCACCCAGTTTTATCTGAACAAAAAACCCAGTAAGTTCATAAGGTAGGTGAAAAATTATACAGCGATATATATTTTTTTAATCTCAAAGTATGAAAATTTACACCCATGTTATGACAATGACAGGTTTACTCGTTTCTATTCTAAAGCAGTGTAAAATAACTTCACAACTGAACTGAATTCAAATAAATTGAAAATTGAATTGAATACCACTTCCAGTCACAGCATATTTATCTGCAGGCAATTTGGGCCTCTCTCTCAGGGGTGAGTGCGTTGCCACAAGAGCAGTACCACTCCAAAAAATGTCCTTTTTAAAGTGTATTAGTTTCCCTATGAGAAGGGCTTTATTCTACAGAATTTTGCTGGAGATCTCTTTCTTGGTGTCGTGGGTTCTTTTACGTGCGCTGAATGTGTGCTGCATGCAGGACCTTGTTCACCATCCGTTCCGAAAAGACTTGTATGCAGGCCACCACTCACAGTCTAGTGGACGGGATAAAGTTTCGGGCAATAAACGGGGATCAGTCTCTAGACCATCGATCCTCCCAATTACCAGTAATGGACAACATTAATGACATCACTGATAGGAGCTGTAGTAAAAGATTCATATCCTCCAGTCTCTTTAACACACGAATAATGACATGCAACGTATTTATATTCAGATATCAAATTACGTATTTACTTATTGTCCACATTTTTTCTGTCAAGATAAAGCCAAACTCAAGTCATAAAAGTAGAGTCAAGCAAACTTAACTGCGCTGACAAAAATGTTTAATATCAGCAAGTGCAAAAATTAACTACAGTAACAACAACACGTTAAAACTTGTTCCGTCTTCCGGAAGAGTAGGCCGTTCTGTGGCGGTAGGAAGGATAAAACACACAAAAAAACCCCACATGCACACAGGTGTGTTTAGACATCATTCTTGAAGTCGGAAAGCGACAACCTTAGCAGTGAGCAAAAATGGTCGCATATGCAAAATTTCATCTTCAGTCAACCTCGGAGGTCTCCAAACGAAAAAAATTGTAAAGATGATAAAATTCACAATTACCACAGGCAAAAAACCACATCGTTCCATTTAACATTATTGTCAGTTCTCTTGTGATCACATCAAAACTGCTCTGCTAAAACTTTCAGCAAGAAAATGCATAAACATGTCTTAAAACACAAGATGTCCATTTGCATCTGTTGATGTAAAGATGCTTGCCTGCCTACCATTTAATATTAGGATCGTTTATCCAAAATATCTATCTTTGTCTATTTCTCAATTCTAAAGCACTATTTGACAATATTGAAAAAGAAAAAAAAAAATCAGCTGTAGGAAGAAGGGGAGCATTTCGACATCTTTCCCATTTCAAGCATTAACATAATTATGAGTAAGAGTTTACGCTTTTTTTAAGGGGGGGGGGGGGGGGGGGGTGAGGGGGTGGGTTGGGGAGGGGTTAAGATCTTAAGCTCACACTAAAAACCTTCCCTTAACATCTTGCTTTAACGTCCTATTCAAAAACAATCTTGCCTTGAAAGTCTGGATGTGTTGTGTTCGTGTGTGTGTGTGTGTGTGTGTGTGTGTGTGTGTTGTGTGTGTGTGTGTGTGTGTGTGTGTGTGTGTGTGTGTGTGTGTGTGTGTGTGTTGTGTGTGTGTGCGTGTGTTTGAAGGATGCGTATTCGTGACAGTACCAAACCATTTTGGTTCAGGACACAGCTGTTTCAATCAGTTTTCAAAACCACGCAATAGGCCTGGTTGGTTTATGACACAACTACACTAGATCAGACTCTCAGCCCTGGTCCATGTGAATGGGCAAAATCACTCGCTGCACTCAAGATTAACATTTCTTGGCAGCAGTTGTCATGAAATTCACAAAGCAGTGATTTCCCCCTAAGTTTTAAAATAAATAAGTAAAGTAAAATAAATACGTAAAGCAAGAGCCATTTTGGCCGATTCCTGGCACACTCTGTTTTCAGAATTTCAATTGTTGCCTTCAGGACGTCGTTTTCAATGCCACAACAGCAAAACAAACAGAAAAAGGAATTCCTTTGTGCCAGTAGCTATCCGAGTTCTAAACTCATAATAATACTGACTGAGGTTGTTTGTTTTTGTTTTTGTTTGTTTGTTTGCTCTTGTGTGTGTGTGTGTGTGTGTGTGTGTGTGTGTGTGTGTGTGTGTGTGTGTGTGTGTGTGTGTGTGTGTGTGTGTGTGAGCTTCTCTGAATTACTTACCTGCCACTGTTATGTATGTAGCCAATGCATACAGGCGTGCACATACATGCATATGTACCCATAAAATAAGTATGTCTTATTTTTGGCTTTATTGATTTTTTTTTTGAATTGCTTGTAAATTCACATGTCTTCTACCAATTATGTGCGTGTGGGGGGGGGGGGGGGGGGGGGGGAGGGCGGGTGGGTGTGGATGGTGTGTATGGATAGGGGGGGGGGAGCGTGTGTGTATGTGTGAGTGTGTGGGGGCGGGTAGGTGTGGATTGTATGGGGAGGGGGGGAGCGTGTGTGTGCGGTGTGTGTGTGTGTGTGTGTGTGTGTGTGTGTGTGTGTGTGTGTGTGTGTGTGTGTGTGTGTGTGTGTGTGTGTTGTGTGTGTGTGCATGCATGTATATGTGCGGGTGCGAACGCGTGCGTATAATGTGTAAATAATGGTGATCATATGTCTTTTCTAGTCAATGGTTTTTAAGAACATTGTATCTAAACATTGGTGTGTGTGTATGCGTGTGTTTGCGTGTGTGCAAGCGCGCACGCGTAGAGTGTGAGTGTTTGTGACATTTTATTTGAAGTTATATAATGTTTGAACAAATAAGAAATGTAGCTCCTTCGTGTGTTTGATTATGATTTGTATCAATATGCCTGTCAGTATTGTAATTGCCCTTCAGGGATGATTAAAGTGTTTTTGACTTGACTTGACTTGACTTGACGAAACACTTGTTTGAAGGGGGCTTCTCCTCTGAGGACTCTCTGCTGCCATGCTCTACGGGAGTTTCTTACCACTATCGATACCTAATGGCCTACTTACTAAGTAGCTACTTCTAAATAAAAATTACTCACCAGTGCTGCTCTTCATCATAGTCTTTCTATAAAAAAGACAAAGGCAAAGACGATGATGTTCAAAATCCCACATTTTGCTTTCCCAGCTGTTCAAGTGGTCCACACTGCATGCAGTTGTCAGGCCGTTTGAAATGGCAAGAGAAAAAGAAAAGAAAAGAAAGAAACAAATCAACTCACGGGAACTCCAACAGAGACACGATTTGCACGTGTGTGTTGTGTCGCTAAATGTGTTTTCTGTCTCTTGCTGGAGTAAGACCTTCAATTGCAAAAACCTGGTCTTAACAATGTAACAGGAAATTATGTCTAAACTGCCGGGCACTTCGTTTTCTATCAATACACTTGAAAAACCAACCCAAAATGATGGCCATAAAAAGATACTTTATATAAGATAAAAGCTATGTCGAGACTGCAAACTCAAAACGTGTACAAGACTCCTTGACTTACCCAGGACAATCTGTTGTTCTATTAATATGCACGTTCACAAGAAGAATTTCAGATTTAGATTCGTTTGTTTTGTAATTTGCAGTCTGTGCATTGACAGCCCATCTGGAAAAGGAAAGGGAAGGTTGTTTCAAAACCCAGGGAGAAGTTCTTACCTCTCTTGAGCATATCCAAGATGGTGGGAGAGAGTGTCTGCATACAGTACGATATTCTCTCGGTGCCCTGGGGTCTTTTACATGCAAAAGTGGGGGCTGGACGGGGATGAAAACGGCTCTTTGGCTGGCATCTGTGCTCAAAATGGCACCATTTTCGGGCAGGGGGTGGGTATGCATGCGCGCACGCACACGCACGGTGGTGTTTGTCAGTGTGTTTGTTTGTGTGCGCGCATGTGGCGGCCACCCTCCACTTTGCCCTGGTGCATCATATTGCTGTATATTGTCATTATTCTTGCCCGCAATGCTTGTTTTTCGTCCCGTACACTTACCAGCTTTCCTCCCGACAAACTAGCTTTCTTTGCTCTTGGGGGCCCTTGTGTCGCCACAAATCCGGCGCCACACCTATCCAAGATGGTGGGAGAGAGCGTATGCATACAGTACCACATTCTCTCGGTGCCCTGGGGTCTTTTATCGTGCAAAAGTGGGGGCCGGACGGGGCCAAAAACGGCTATTTGGCTGGCATCTGTGCTCAAAACGGCACCTTTTTCGGGCGGGGTGGTGGGTATGCATGCGCGCAGGCGTGCGCGCACTGGTGTTTGTCAGTGTGTTTGTTTGTGTGCGCGCATGTGGCGGCCACCCTCCACTTTGCCTTGGGGCATCATATTGGTGTATATTGTCATTATTCTTGTGTGCAATGCTTGTTTGTTTTCGCGTCCACTTACCAGCTTTCCTCCCGACAAACTAGCTTTCTTAGCTCTTGGGGGCCCTCGTGTCGCCACAAATCCGGCGCCACACCTATCAAAGATTGTGGGAGAGAGCGTATGCATACAGTACGACATTCTCTCGGTGCCGTGGGGTCTTTAACCGTGCAAAAGTGGGGACCGGACGGGGCCGAAAACGGCTCTTATGCGCGCAGGCGCGCGCGCGCTGGTGTTTGTCAGTGTGTTTGTTTGTGTGCGCGCATGTGGCGGCCACCCTCCACTTTGCCCTTGTGCATCATATTGCTGTATATTGTCATTATTCTTGTGCGCAATGCTTGTTTTTTGTCGCGTACACTTACCAGCTTTCCTCACGACAAGCTAGATTTCTTAGCTCTTGGGGGCCCTCGTGTCGCCACAAATCCGGCGCCACACCTATCCAAGATTGTGGGAGAGAGCGTATGCATAGAGTACGACATTCTCTCGGTGCCGTGGGGTCCTATACCGTGCAAAAGTGGGGGCCGGACGGGGTCGAAAAAGGCTCTTTGGCCGCCATCTGTGCTGAAAACGGCACCTTTTTCGGGCGGGGGGGTGGGTATGCATGCGCGCACGCACGCGCAAGCTGGTGTTTATCAGTGTGTTTGTTTGTGTGCGCGCATGTAGCAGCCACCCTCCATTTTGTCCCGGTGCATCATATTGGTGTATATTGTCATTATTCTTGTGCGCAATGCTTGTTTTTTGTCGCGTACACTTACCAGCTTTCCTCCCGACAAACTAGCTTTCTTAGCTCTTGGGGGCCCTCGTGTCGCCACAAATCTGGCGACACACCTGTCCAAGATGGTGGGAGAGAGTATATGCATACAGTAGGATATTCTCTTGGTGCCCTGGGGTCTTTTACCGTGCAAAAGTGGGGGCTGGACGGGGCGCAAAACGGCTCTTTGGCCGCCATCTGTGCTCAAAACGACACTTTTTTCGGCCGGGGGGTGGGTATGCATGCGCGCAGGTGCGCGCGCGCTGGTGTTTGTCAGTGTGTTTATTTGTGTGCATGCATGTGGCAGCCACCCTCCACTTTGTCCTGGTGCATCATATTGCTGTATATTTTCAGTATTCGTGCGCGCAATGCTTGTTTTTGGTCGCGTACACTTACCAGCTTTCCTCCCGACAAACTATCTTTCTTAGGTCTTCGGGGCCCACGTGTCGCCACAATTCCGGCGCCACACCTGTCCAAGATGGTGGGAGAGAGTGTATGCATACAGAATGATATTCTCTTGGTGCCCTGGGGTCTTTTACCGTGCAAAAGTGGGGGCTGGACGGGGCGCAAACAGGCTCTTTAGCCGCCATCTGTGCTCAAAACGGCACCATTTTCGGGCGGGGTGGTGGGTATGCCTGCGCGCAGGCGCGCGCGCGCTGGTGTTTGTAAGTGTGTTTGTTTGTGTGCGCGCATGTGGCGGTCACCCTCCACTTTGCTCTGCTGCATCATATTGGTGTATATTGTCATTATTCGTGCGCGCAATGCTGGTTTTTTGTCGCGTACACTTACCAGCTTTCCTCCCGACAAATTAGCTTTCTTAGCTCTTGGGGGCCCTCGTTCCGCCAGAAATCCGGCGCCACACTTGTCCAAGATGGTGGGAGAGAGTGTGTGCATACAGTAGGATATTCTCTTTGTGCCCTGGGGTCTTTTACCGTGCAAAAGTGGGGGATGGACGGGGCGCAAAACGGCTCTTTGGCCGCCATCTGTGCTCAAAACGGCACCTTTTTCGGGCGGGGGATGGGTATGCATGCGCGCAGGCGCGCGCGCGCGCTGGTGTTTGTCAGTGTGTTTGTTTGTGTGCGCGCATGTGGCGGCCACCCTCCACTTTGCTCTGCTGCATCATATTGGTGTATATTGTCATTATTCGTGCGCGCAATGCTGGTTTTTTGGTCGCGTACACTTACCAGCTTTCCTCCCGACAAACTAGCTTACTTAGCTCTTCGGCGCCCTCGTGCCGCCACAATTCCGGCGCCACACCTGTCCAAGATCTTGGGAGAGAGTGTATGCATACAGTACGATATTCTCTTGGTGCCCTAGAGTCTTTTACCGTGCAAAAGTGGGTGCTGGACGGGGCGAAAAACGGCTCTTTTTTCTGGCGGGGAATGGGTATCCGTGCGTGCACGTGCGCGCACGTGCGCGCGCAGGTGTTTATCAGTGTGTTTGTTTATGTGCGTGCAAGTGGTGGCGACCCTCTACTTTGCCCTGATGCATCATATTGCTGTATAATTATACTTCCTTTTACATGCAGTCCCCGTCTGTATGCATTTCTCTAGATTTTGTCATTCATTCCTATTGCACACAATGGCACACTTTTCCATGTAGGGCTAGACGCGCACCTTAGTGTGTGCATGTGTGTTTCTGTTCGTGTGTGTGCATTTGCGTATGTGTACGTTTGAGTGAGTTTTAGTTTATTCTTTTATATCGAGGATAATGGAATAAGCACTCTTGTGCTTTTTTGTATCCAGTCCCCGTGTGTATGCAGTCGTGTAAATGTCATCTGTCTACCGGCACACGATGGCCTACTCTTACGAAAAGCGGAACAGCATTTAACGTGTGCGCAAGATGTTCTGTGTGCTTTAGCACACGGGCCCTCGGTTTAAAGTCTCATCCGAAGGACTTTTGTGAGTGAGTGAGTGAATGCGCACGTGCGTGTGTGTGTGTGTGTGTGTGTGTGTGTGTGTGTGTGTGTGTGTGTGTGTGTGTGTGTGTGTGTGTGTGTGTGTGTGTGTGTGCGTGTGTGTGTGTGTTCGTGCGTGCGTGCATGCGTGCGTGGTGCGTGCGTGCGCGCGCGCGCGTGTGTGTGTGTGTGCGTGCATATGCACAGGCGTATGAGTGTATAGTTATTTTGTTATTTTTGATATATGGTTGTTTACAAAAAACAGTGTTATAAGACTAGACATGACATCAATACTTCATCCTTGCATATGAAACATCGTTCTATCAGTTGCTTATTAGGCGGATATTTTTGCATTACAATTTTATTCGTATTGTCAGAAATTAATTCACATATATATTTTTTTAATTTCCTCACTGACTAATGTATTAACTTAAACATTAATTTCCTCTGTGTGTGTGTGTTTCCTTTCTATCTTTGAACATTGAGGTAGCGGACACACTTCATTTATCAAAAAAGAGTGATAAAAATACATCGTCAGAAAAGCGTTCATTGGATAGGAATGAAATAGGAATACTCTTTCAGATGCTGACATAAACACAGTTTTAGGGGAACACTGCTCTGTCATGATTCAGAAGGTCACATTATCTAATGATCAAAGAAGAGAGATCAGGGAATGTGTTCCTTACTTGTAGATATGTCAGCACTATGATAGTAGCAGTGAAAGAGAAAGCTTGTGCCATCACAGATACAGTGCTGAAACATCTGCTTATAATCATGTGTCTGTGCGTGCATGCAACAACACACACACACAGATACACACACACAGACACACACACGAACGTACGCACGCACACACGCATGCACGCACGCACGCACGCGCGCACGCACACACACACACACACAAACACCACACACACACACACACACACACACACACACACACACACACACACACACACACAAAATAAAATAAACAGAAAACAAACAACCTAATCATAAAACTGTGTATGCATTCACGCGAGTTCGTTATTGCACACAGCTAGGAATGAAAGCACACACATGCAGACGTTTGATTTTTACAGGAAAATATCTATTTTTCAACTCAGCATTTATCAACCCTTCAAATCAGTCCAGTAAACGAATCATGTAACACGTGTAGCAGAAATTGTCCTATAAAAGTGTCTGTGGTACAGATATGATGACTAATGAAGTTTTAGGCTTTATGTTTGGAGATCCTTTCACAAAGAATGCAGAGGAGTACACAGAGTGTGTGCAAAGTCAACGAGCACTTTTTTCTTTTCAGTAGTTTGCCACTAAACTTGCGTAGCATCTTATTCTGTTTTCGTTTGCAGTTTTACACATATTCAGAGACTCTATTTAAATGGTATTTGAGTAACATGTGAATGTCAAAAGTTGTCATCAAAATGATTTTATAAGTTTTTCTTGAAGAGTTCTAATTTAGTGACTATAAGTTTATGGTATAATTCACATGCAGTAATTTTGACTTTACAGGAAGTATATGCCTTCTCAACGTTTGGTGAATGTTTTATTCAATATTCATTTACTGAGGTTAATAGAATTAACAAATGTAGCATATATCATGACACACTGACTTTATTTATACATCTATCCACACACTGAATTTGATAGTTGACAGCATTACCCAATTCCAAAGGCCAAAATATAAACAACATCTATACATTAAGTTCTCTGAGATCAATGCCACTAATTTTTCAATTTACTTTACAATAATTTCAAGACAAAACAAATCTTCTCATAGGAAGTTGTTTTATTTATTATTTTTTTAAAAGTTACACTAGTTTAGAGAACTAATCCTGATATTTACAAAATCAGAGACACACATACATTGCACTATCCTTAAAATAGCCCTTTGAACTCCATAATATGCTTAGAATAACTTAACACAAGGAACTACAATGAATCATTTGCCTCAACAGCAGATTCCAGACAAACAACTGCTTCCTGAACAAGCAAGGTAGAAAAATGAGTACACAGTCACACCCTCCAACTCTTAAGTGCTTCCTATTACCCCAATTAATCCATAGTGCTTTCTGTTACAACCACCTACTCCATAGTACTTTCTGTTACAACCAGCTACTCCATAGTACTTTCTGTTACAACCAGTTATTCCATAGTACTTTCTGTTACAACCAGGTACTCCATAGTACTTTCTGTTACAACCAGCTACTCCATAGTACTTTCTGTTACAACCAGCTACTCCATAGTACTTTCTGTTACAACGAGGTACTCCATAGAACTTTCTGTTACAACCAGCTACTCCATTTTACTTTCTGTTACATCTAGGTACGCCATAGTACCTTCTGTTACATCCTGGTATGCCATAATACTTTCTGTTACATCCAGCTACTCTATAGTACTTTCTGTTACATCCAGCTACTCCATTGTACTTTCTGTTACATCTAGGTACGCCATAGTACTTTCTGTTATACCACACTACCCCTAGGTATTTTCTGTGAGACTTAACTATTCTTGAGTACTGTTTGCTACACTCAGTAACTTCCCTTCTAATTTCTGTCTCACGCAGTTAAGTTTTAACAATTTCTTGTTTCTCAGTTAGTCAGTAAATCCTATCGTTGCACTTACTTATTGTTCAGAATTTTCAGTCACATTCAGTTACTTCTGAGCACTTTCTCTTACACCATCTTTTCTAAATACTTTCCATTCCTCCCAGCGACTTGTAACCATATTCTACTATTAACCCATCCACTCTAGCTTTTATTTTGGTCATACTCAACCAAAGTATTTTCTCTCACACCTTGCCAGTCATAATCACTTTCTGCTACTGTCAGCTATTCTTAAACATGTTCTGTCACACTAAGCCATTTGCAAACACGTTCTGCTATGCTTAGCCAATCGTAAACACTTTCTGGTACACTCAGCCATTTATTATCACTTTCTGTTGTAATTTACCAACCGTAAGCTCTTTTATCACATCCAGCTTTTTAAAGCTTTTTCTATAAATCACAGATTTTCATAAACACCTGCTGATATACCAAGTCATTCATAGATACTGTTTTCTAAGTTCAGCCATTCACAAGCACACTTTGTGCCATTCAGCCACTAAAGAGTTCTGTGTACTACATCCTGTCCTTTCTAAAGACTTCCTCTTGCTTTAGGTCACTTCTAACTAAGCATGTTCTTCTTCATTCCGTCTCCCCTGAGCTCTTTGTGTTGTTCTGTAAACTTTTCTCATAATTCCCAGTCACACCCAACAGCCCTAAAACTCTTTAACATTCATCATCTCTCTCATTCCTTATGTCAGACCAGAACCCTCAAACTCTTTTTGTCACACCAAAACCAAGTCCTTTATGTCACATCAGAACACTTAAGCTTTATGTCACAGAATCATACATCAGACTTATCAGACATTTCTCTCAGTCATACATCAGACATATCACACATTTTTCTCACATATTTTAGTCAGCAAATCAAAGGGGAGTTGTCAATATCAGGCTACCAGTGAGCCCGTTACCAGTGGAGACTCTGTTCTGCAGAAACAGGGCTAGCCAAATATTGTACAGATAAATGCATCAAAGCTGAAGGTAATGTAAAAATACACAGGACACCAACACATTGAGTGAGGGCCATATATGACAGAATGTAAAGACGAACTGCCACATGTGCTGGTTGATCGTGAACCCACTATCACCTGAGGTAAGGTACCTAAGTATCAACAACAACTTCTATGTTAAAACAAGCATTTTTTATATACATCCAGATCAAGGCACATACCCAGGTCATCTGTTGTGCAGACAAATCCCTTCTCTTAAACACAGAGAGAAAAATGATCAATTGTATATACAAGCCTACACAATCGGTGGATCGGTGGTCTAGGTGGTCACGCGCCTTGCCTAGAAAGCAAAACGTCCGGGTCGGAGTGTGCAGGGTTCGTACCCCGTTTGGACCCGAAACTTTTTCCCCATCCATTAGACCATGAGTGGTGGTCTGGGCGCTAGTCTTTCCGATGAGACGATAAACCGAGGTCCCGTGTGTTACACATCACTATTTAGCGCACGTAAAAGAACCCACGGCAACAAGGGGGTTGTCCCTGGCAAAATTCTGTAGAAAAAAGCCACTCTGATGGGGAAACAAATACAGTTGCTTGCAGGAAAAAGAAAAAAAAAATGGGTAGGCGCTGCACATGTGGCGACGCGCTCTCCCCGGGGAGAGCAGCCCGAATTTCACGCAGAGAAATCTGCTGTGACATAAAGTCGTACAAAATACAAAAACAGAAAGTCATTTTAATTTGACACATGGACAAGCCTATTTATGTGTCCATAAACACGGAAAAGGTATGAACCTCCTCAAATAGTCAGTGCAATAGTTACTGCCCGACTTGATGACAATGATGAAGAAGAAACAGTCAGTGCTAGTACTTAAACACCATACCAGTTGGTTCCTGATGTTCCTAGTAAGTCTGGTGTTATCTGTTGATCCATGACGTGTGTGGCGTATCTGGTGTTGTCAGTGGATCCATGACGTGTGTGGTGTATCTGGTGTTGTCAGTGGATCCATGACGTGTGTGGTGTATCTGGTGTTATCTGTTGATCCATGACGTGTGTGGTGTATCTGGTGTCAGTTGATCTATGACGTGTGTGGTGTATCTGGTGTTATCTGTTGATCCATGACGTGTGTGGTGTATCTGGTGTTGTCAGTGGATCCATGACGTGTGTGGTGTATTTGGTGTTGTCAGTTGATCCATGAAGTGTGTGGTGTATCTGGTGTCATGAGCAGTTAGTCAGTAGTGGTCAGGGTTTGCCCGGCAAGTTCTCATACAACACTGCTGCCTTCTCTGTCCCTCTGTTCTCGTACACAGGAGCTGCACCTTTTGTTGGACACAAAACAGATGATTAATCAGAAAGAAGCAGCATAGGGAAGGTCTGTTTAATGAATTGTGAAAGCGGATTCTTGAATTGGAGATTGCATTTTAAGTTAACAATATTTTCCTCTCTGTCTATCAAAGAAACAGAACCATTTGGCTTTATGCTTTGTTATTTTTTCCCCTGAAACCAAATGCACTAGCATTTAGAACATCCCATTTGCCCTAAACAATGCTTACTACGTTGTCAGATTGACCCACTGCTTAACCCACAGGACAAAGAAAGCTCTGAAAGCATATTGTGTCATGCCCACTACTGGTCATAACTGACCTGCTTGGCCATACTGATGGCGAAAGTAACTATACAGGTTATCATCTGCAGGATAAACACACGAAGATACAGACAAACTGGTAGACAAACATTTATTCAAACAGACAGACAGATGCAAAGACAGACAGTACAGACAAGACCAGAGATAAATGGAAATGTCATGCAAATAAGTGATTTTTGGTTTGATTAGTTAAATATATTTAACTCATTTATTTTGTTAAAGAGTCATGGTCAAATAAAGCACTTCATAAACTAGTTAGAACTATGAACAGACAATCAAATTTTATCAGTTATCAGTTTCCATTGATTTAGCAACATATTGAACAAATGTTTTGAGTCACTTAGGTATACAACTGGAGAAGGACAGAGAGAGAGAGAGAGAGAGAGAGAGGAGAGAGGGGAGAGAGGAGGAGAGAGGAGAGAGAGGAGAGAGAGAGAGAGAGAGAGAGAGAGAGAGAGAGGAGAGAGAGAGAGAGAGAGAGAGAATGAGAGGAGATGAGAGATCAGAAGAGAGAGATGAGCTTCATTACCTGAGGGAGTGAGCTACTGTAAGGCCCAGAGGGAACTCCTATGTCACTGGTCTTCAGAGATGAGTACACAGAGGAGGGCTGCTCTTCTGCACACACACACACACACACACACACACACACACACACACACACACACACAACACACACACACACACACACACACACACAGCAGACATATTGAAACTGAGGCAAAGGTAAAAAAAAAAAAGAGAGAAAGAAATTATAGCACAGGGAAAAGAGGAAGAAGCAAAAATGAAATAATAGAGACAAGGAAAAAAGAACAAAAGATGAAATAAATGGAAGAAAGAAGGACACAGTTTTACTTCTGCACGTGTTTTGCTGGTGTGGCTGCAGGTCTGACCTCCTTGCACAGTTTTAGTTTTGCACACATTTCAGTTTAGTTTTTATTTATTCACTTTTTTCTTTACACTTCAGTTTCTTAATTGCATAGGAGTCAAAGCCTTAGAGGATGGAGGTTCATAGGAGAAGGTTCTTGGAGGAATGCTGTGGTGGTCACCACCCGAAAGGGAGAGGGGGGTTCACTTAGTCTGGCTGGCGACTGAGCTATTACTGTCATCACCATGGGGATAAGTAGGTGGAGTCTGGTTTATGTTGACCCAGAACAGGCACCTTTTACACAGTCAACCTGATCTAGCAGTCAACCTGATCTAGCAGTCAACCTGATCTAGCAGTCAACATGATCTAGCAGTCAACCTGATCTAGCAGTCAACATGATCTAGCAGTCAACCTGATCTAGCAGTCAACCTGATCTAGCAGTCAGCATGATCTAGCAGTCAACCTGATCTAGCAGTCAACCTGATCTAGCAGTCAACATGATCTAGCAGTCAACCTGATCTAGCAGTCAACATGATCTAGCAGTCAACATGACCTAGCAGCAGTGCAAAGTTACTCTGTTTGTTCATCCCATTGCTGCTAACATTGATACATCCCCGTAGAATTTTGATCCCGTGGTGTTGCAAAATGAATCTACATTAAAATAATGCTTACTAGAAAGCAA
>CM060346.1:22761570-22776570 GCA_030674155.1 Stramonita haemastoma
CTACAGTCAATGATCTGATCAATGAAATATTTGGTGTAGCTGTAGGAATTTGTCAATATGATCAGCAATCCAATCCGACACCAGAGTGTAGCGTCACACCAGGGAAGAATCATCCCCAATAATATCATCAGCAATCTAATCCACACACCAGAGTGTAGCGTCACACAGTGAAAATCATCCCCAATAATATCATCAGCAATCTAATCCACACACCAGAGTGTAGCGTCACGTCAGTGCAGAATCATCCCCAATAATATCATCAGCAATCCACACACCAGAGTGTAGCGTCACACCAGTAAAATATCATCCCCAATAATATGATCAGCAATCTAATCCACACACCAGAATGTAGCGTCACACCAGTGAAGAATCATCCCCAATGATATCATCAGCAATCCAGACACCAATCTCAGCATGTTCAATTAAGTGCTGGTGTGGACATGGCTGCAAACTAGCCTGACTTGTAGACATCATAGTTTTATACACACAGAAAACCCCCAAACAAACAGAAACAAACTGGAAAGATTCACATCTTAGCAATGCTAATTTACAATGCTCTTGTCAAACTCAGTTTCGTTAGCTCTAATCCATGCATACATCCACCCGTCTTTCCATCCATCTATTCATCCACCTAAATATGTATCCATCAATTCACCCTCCATCCATAAACCCATCCCTACTCTGCCCATTCACCCACTGACCACACCCCCCTCCCTCCCTCTCCATCAACCATACATCCACTCACAAATGTACACATGTATCCATTGATGCATTCATCTACAAACATACCTAACCACCCGTCCAACACTGACCCAAACACACCATCCATCCATCCATCCATCCATCCATCCATCCATCCATCCATCCACCCACCCATTCATCTATCCATCCACCCATTTATCAATCCATCCATTCATCCACTCATCCATCCACCCACCCACCAATCCACCCATCCATCCACCCACCCACCCACCCATCCACCCACCCACCCATCCCCCACCCTTCTCACTGCACTCACCATCCTGATGACCACAGGTCAGAACCTGACGTCGCCACATAACGAACATGATGACCACGACAAGGACGACAACTGCTGCCACTGTCACCCCCACAATGGGCCCCATGCCAAAGGTCACAGAAGATGAGTCTGTGGGTTCTACTCTAGATGCTGAGACATTTTTCATTTATTGAACCCATGGGTGGGTGGTTCATAAGCGTACTCTTACGTGTCTGCATGCACACACACACACACACACACACACACACACACACACACACACACACACACACACACCACACACACACACACGCACACACACACACACACACATTGAATGTACCAACACAACTATGATCTAGATTGTACTAAATGGAGTAGAGTTATATGATACTGTATACAGTAGCTGCATAAACACAAACTTTTCCCCAAAATATACACGTTTTAGATCGTGTTCTATTTTCTTCCAGAAACAACATTTCTATACACAGGCATTTCTTGTTTAGCCTGTAATTATTGTTTTAAACCCTTTTCTCTAAGAGCTACCCCTTATAGGTAACCATCCATCTATGAACCCTTCCCTCCATAGCCCCCATCACTAGGCAACGCTGTCTGCAGGCACAACAGCACGTAGTATCCCCATACCGGCAACGTGTTAAAAACAGTCTCCCCTTTCCTTCCTACAGAGAATCCAAACTTTTCCACGCTGCCAGTTATCCAGACACAGTCATGCTGTTTCCATTAACACCTAACAGGTCAGTGAGCAGATTATAGTTCACTCTATATTTAGCTTCCATAGACAGAACCCATGTGGAAACAAGGACTTTGGGGAGCCTAGGGAACCTTGTGTGTGTGTGGTGTGTTGTGTGTGTGTGTGTGTGTGTGTGTGTGTGTGTGTGGTGTGTGTGTGTGTGTGTGTGTGTGTGTGTGGTGTGTGGTGTGTGAGAGAGAGATTCAGATTCAGATTCAGAATCAAAATATTTACTGTCATTTAAGTCATGCAGACCTATTTGACACAACAAAATAAACATCAGTTTTAATTATCTTTCTGCCCAAATGATGTCCACTAAAAACATGTTGCATTCTACTTTTCTTTGTCTTGTTTCTCCATACATTCATTCACATATCTAATGATATCTGCTTGATAGATATCAACTGTGATTATGTAGCTTAACTTATCTATACATTGTTTACATTCTTTGTCTCTGGTTTGAATCTTCAGTAACAAATTGTTTCTAAGTTCATCATATAAGACACATTCATCGAGTAAATGAAATTCGTCTTCTAATTTGTCACAGTTTTTACACTTTCTGTCCTCTCTTGGCATACTTTGGTGCCTCCCTTTCTCTATTATGAGTGTGTGTGTTCCAACGTACTACTAAACTACTACTACTACTACTACTACTACTACTACTACTACTACTAACTACTACTACTATACTACTACTACTTAGAAGTTAGTAGTAGTATAGTAGTAGTAGTAGTAGTAGTAGTAGTAGTAGTAGTAGTAGTAGTAGTAGAATAGCAGCAGCAGCAGCAGTAGCAGCAGCAGCAGCAGCAGCAGCAGCAGTAGTAGTAGTAGTAGTAGTGGTAGTAGTGGTAGTAGTAGTAGTAGTAGTAGTAGTAGTAGTAGTAGTAGTAGTAGTAGTAGTAGTAGTAGTAGTAGTAGTAGAAGCAGTGGTATGGTAGTGGTAGTACTATCAGCATCATCATTATCATCATCAACAGCAACAGCAGCAGCAGGAACAGCAGCAGCAACATCAGTAAATATCATCAGAATCAGAATCAGAGTCAGAATCAGATCATCATCATCATCAGTAGCCGCAGCAGCAGCAGTGGCAGCAGCAGCAGCAATAGTAGCAGCAGCAGTGTTAAATGCTATTAGAAATGGGTCTCTTGTTCTCTAAGCTCACACTTTATATTTCTGAAAAAAGTCTAATACACTAAACCAACAGCTGTTCTTACCATTCACTGTGACCTGGAACACCAACTGCTCCTGTCCAAAAGCGTTGGCAGCTGTGAAAATGTAGAATCCTGCTGCTGTAGAGTCTTTGACAGAGTTCACACTGACGTCACACTGCACAGCAAAGGCAGCAAAGGTGTTGATGCACCTGGCTGTCACGTTGATGCTGTCTGGCACAGGCTGTCTGCTGCTGAAGTTCTGTGTAGTGCCCAGGTAGTGGAAGGTGAAGCTGTCTGGCAGGGGAAAGGCTTGCAGGTGGAAAGCTGTACTGACTGGTTTGTTGATGAAGTTGATCTTGGGAGGTGCTGGTGCTGCTGTTGTCTGACTTGGTTTGCCTGAAAAAGTCAGCAAGGATTATACCACAATGGTTACTGGAAATATATAAATCCTTTTGTGTAACACTACAGTGAATATACCACAATGGTTACAGGAAATATATCAATCATTTTATGTAACACTACAGTGAATATACCACAATGATTACTGGAAACCTGTCACTCATTTTATGTAACACTACAGAGAATATGCCGCAATGATTGCTGGGAATTTGTCAATCCTTTTATGTAACACTATCGTGAATATACCAAAATGGTTACAGGAAATATGTGACTCTCCACCACATAATGAGACGGAGTGCACATGAGGTCAATTTTTAGTTATTGACATGTTATTAATGTGCATTAAAGTGGCTATCAAATACAAAAAACAGATTGAAAATCGGACAATTCTGTGCAACCTTATTACAAATTGAAATGATAGACTGCAGGATGTGACAAAATGAGAAACAGGCAAGTTTATTTTAGTAACAGGTTGTCTGAATGAGTGCTTTGGTATTTTCAAAACACATTTAAAAGCAAAAGGAATAAAAATTATACCTTGATATTTCATTATAAGATAAATAAACACATCTAGTTTAATAATCAATCAAAATCACAAAATTGACAACTTGACCCCCACCTGCCTTTAAAGGCTCCGAGCGCAAAATTGGGTAATGTGCTAAGCGACTCATTTCGTGGTGGAGCGCCACATATATCAATCATTTTATGAACACTACAGATAATATGCCACAATGGTATGTGGAAATATATCAATAATTTTGTGCAACACTTCAGTGAATATACCACAATGGTTACTAAAAACTGTCACTCATTTTATGTAACACTACAGAGCATATGCCACAATGGTTGCTGGAAATATGTGAATCATTTTATGTAACTTTACAGAGAATATGCTGCAATGATTGCTGGAAATAGGTCAATCATTTTATGCAACATTTCAGATAATATGCCATAATGAATGCTGGAAATAGGTCAATTATTTTATGTAACATTACAGAGAATGTACCACAATGGTAACTGGAAAATATATCAATCATTTTATTCAAAACTTTTGAGAATATGCCACAATAGTTACTGGAAATGTGTCAATTATTTTATCAACAGCACAGAAAATATGCCGCAGTGATTGGTGGAAATATGTCGGTCATTTTATGTAAGGATGCAGAAAATAATTATGCTACAATGATTGCTGGAAATGTATCAATCAATTTATGCAACAATAATCCCCTTCTTTCTCAAAATTATCCGAAATCTATACTCAAAGATGCTCACATACACTTTTGTAACCCTTTTCTAACCTGTGTATATATTGATCATAGGTGTTTTGAAATGTTGTCCTTATCACACCTGATCAGTCGTACCTGTAGTCTTGAAAACAGAATGAACTCTGCCCCATCAGAATGTGCAGTCTCAGGTAGGGTATGGGATAGCTGTGGCCAGCTTTGTCAACATAGTGGGTTAAAAGAATGACACATTAGTTAGAATACTACTATCTATCTAATAATGTTATGTATCTTAGTCACCAGTTGCATCTGTGCACAACATCTCAGCCACACATCAAACACCTATCTATTCTGTGTAGAAGAGTCAGCCAGAATCCCTGACAGCATGAACGATATGGCCATGTGCCCTACACCCTGAAGATGACTGGTGTTGCCAGGTTCACGTTGTTCAGGATACATGACTGACCAGTATGACTGAAGGACACCAACAACTCCTGAAGATGACTGGTGTTGCCAGGTTCACGTTGTTCAGGATACATGACTGACCAGTATGACTGAAGGACACCAACAACTCCTGAAGATGACTGGTGTTGCCAGGTTCACGTTGTTCAGGATACATGACTGACCAGTATGACTGAAGGACACCAACAACTCCTGAAGATGACTGGCTGTTGCCAGGTTCACGTTGTTCAGGATACATGACTGACCAGTATGACTGAAGACACCAACAACTCCTGAAGATGACTGGTGTTGCCAGGTTCACGTTGTTCAGGATACATGACTGACCAGTATGACTGAAGCACACCAACAACTCCTGAAGATGACTGGTGTTGCCAGGTTCACGTTGTTCAGGATACATGACTGACCAGTATGACTGAAGCACACCAACAACTCCTGAAGATGACTGGTGTTGCCAGGTTCACGTTGTTCAGGATACATGACTGACCAGTATGACTGAAGCACACCAACAACTCCTGAAGGAGTTAAGGAGGAAGTCAAATCATTGGAAATAAAACGACAACCAAGGCATGCAGCACTCTCAGTACAGTGGACTGGAGCTCACTGTCTCAGTACAGATTTATATGGGAAAGGTGAACAGTGTCTCCTGTTTGAGGTGTGCAGGAAACAAACAACCATCACAGCTTTAAAAAAGAACATAAAAAACAGCAACAATAGTAATGCAAGCATAACCAAGCACGACCACACACTTACAGTTGACGTAGAGCTGTACAGAGATGTTTTGGACACTGCCCACCCCGTTCTCAGCACGGCAGGTGAGGGTCCCCGTGTTGTTACACCTTGCAGCTGTGTGGTGTGACAGGTGAGTTATCTCCTCTGACAGACTCAGCTGGCCGCCATCTTGATGGGCTAACTGCACGTCTCTCTGAAGCAGCTCCAGTCGGGGTGTTGGTCGACCACGTGACTGACACGTCAGTGTCACAGCCTCCTTCTCATTGATGGTGATGTTGATGCTGTTGTTCACTGTGAGTTGGGTGCTTGTTGGTGAATCTGAAGACAAATAAAAAATGAGCTAAAATGACCATGCGCTGGTTTCATGATGACCATATTTCATGACACATAATCTCGTAACTGTAGTGTGTTTGTGCTAAGCTGTTATTGTCTGTAATTGAATAAGATATAATGGGTGGAGATCTGACTTCATAGTTGGTACTATGAGTGAGTATTTCACTCAGTCTGAACATGTGACTATGCTCATAATAACTGTCACCACCACAGGAGGCAAGAGGTGTGGGATCTTAAACATCACCTCTGAGGTGATCCAGTAGTGGTGCAGGGCCTCTTGGCAGGTGACCCAAGATGGTCTATTCATTTATTTTATTTACTTTCTCTTTGATTTATCCATTTGTTATGTTATATTGAGGATAATGGAATAAACACCCATGTGCCTTTTTACATCCAGTCCCCATGTATATGGAATTTTAAAAATGTTGTCCTTCATTTCCACTGGCACTCAATGGCTTACTCTTTCAAAATACAGAACAGGTTTTAAGGGGTTTGCACAAGATGTTTTGTGTGTGTTCACACGTGGGACTTGGTTTTATGGTCTTATCCACAGGCCTATGAGTTCCCTATAGATACAGCATGACAAGGCAGGGTGTGGCTGAGGTGGTAAGATAAGAGTGAGTGATTAGGAAAACAAAAACTAAACAGACCAGTTATGTCACTAAAAATGAGGAAACAAAAAACCCCTAAAGGAGAAGTTTATAACTCAGATAGCCTGCATATCTAAGCACAACAAACAAGGGACTTTGGTGGCATGTCTCCTGCAGAAAATGGAACATATCCACAGCCATACAACACTTTTTCACTGATTGCAAAATAACAATGTACATGAATGCTCAGCAGCAAACTACAGGTTATACTGGAAAAAAAACCTTACCTCTTACCGATTCTTTCAGATTGGGATGACTACAAACTGCAGCTCCCCTTATGTTAACCAGCAGAGGAGGATGAGGTACATCATGTGCTGAAGGTGAAGTGTTAGGTGATATCAGGAAAAAAATACATCCACGAATATAGAAGATTGTCTAGTTTATCTTGACTGTGTTCATAAAGGTATCACATATCCTTGCTTTGCCCTGCATTTGAGTACTGCTGTCAAAATAAGAATCCAGCATGATGAAAACCATGCCTTTGTGGCTGATTTTGTTTAAAAAAAAATCATAGAAACCCGTTTTCAAAGAAACGAAAAGAGTTATGAATCTACATTTCAGCATTTAGGTCTTTCATGTATGTTTTCTGCACAAGTAACATAAAGCAGGCATACAAGAAGTCCAGAGATAAATCCCAAACGTCCACTATAAATGTCTGCAAAAACGTCCTATAGGACAAATACATCAATGGGGAACCTCGGAGCTACAGTCAAAGAAAGCCAAAAATTGTTTTAAAAGATAGACATAACGATAGGCAGAAGGACAAGCACACAAACATACAATCAAATCAAGAAATAAATATGCAGATAGACAGACAGGTCAAAAGGCAGACAATCAGACAGACAAATATGAAGGCAAACAGAGAAACAGAGAAAAGACTACAGATCTCACATTTGACCAGAACAGTCAGATTGCTGCGTGCTGTCAGTGGCAGACGATCATCAGTTGACGTCAGGTTTAGTTGTCTTCACCTCCACCTGATACACTCCACTGTCAGTTCTGTTTGTAGACACGAGGTCAAGGTTGGTCCAGTGTCGAGGACGATGCCTGACCCAGAAAGGAATCGCCAGGTACAGTTTTGTGGAGCAGGGTTGCTGTCTGCCTTACACTGCAGGTGAACACCTTGACCTTCAGTGACGTGGCAGGACATGCCATCTGACGTCATGGCACAGCTGTTGTCCTCTCTGGGCTGTACAGTGATGTTGGGGCCATCTGTAGGGACAGGGTCAGTGGGAGACAGTGAATACACACACTGTATAGAAAAATGGCATTGCAAAATGTGTACACCATAGAATTTATAAGAATAATCTTCAAATACATTTGTAGTATCTGCCAGAAAAAAACAACAACGGTTGGAGTGTACTAAATATAATTGACAATGGAGAAAATATACGATAATGTTCTGGAGATGAGATAGGTCAATAGATAGATAGCCAGATACATAGATAGGTAGATAAATAGGTAGATAGATAGATAGATAGATAGATAGATAGATAGATAGATAGATAGATAAAGATAGATAGATAGATAGATAGATAGATAGATATAACTGTGCTTCTAAAAAATGCATATTCCAAAATCCCAAATAAAACTAAGTGACGACTTAAACCAACAATAGCTCAAAGATACAGAGCAAAACACTTCCCAAAGCAAAACTGGGACCAAACTCAGTACTACAGTCATACCTGACAATGCCAACACAAACATTCAAATAGAAACATAAAGTGCAGCATGCATCTAATAGCTGGAATCCTTCACAAACGATTGTATTTCCAGCACAGATACCATATCAAAGAATTCTGCCTACTAAGTATAATTATGTCAGTCTTAGATTATTGTATTGTAAACAGTGCTGTATACAAAAATACTGAATTTAATTGTGCTCATTTATGGCATATGACACTTTATGTTATTAAAAAGGTAAATGCAGTGATAATGAAAACAGAGAGAGAGAGAGAGAGAGAGAGAGAGAGAGAGAGAGAGAGAGAGAGAGAGAGAGAGAGGAGAGGAGAGAGAGAGAGAGAGAGAGAGAGAGAGAGAGAAGGCGAGGCAAGGCAAAGGCAAGGCAAGGCAAATTCATTTATTCCAGGATAATGAATAAGCACTCGTGTGCTTTTTTACATCCAGACTCCGCCCTTATCCGGGATAACATCAAGAAAAAAAAATCCTTAAACCAAACAATAACAATAATGAAATACAAAGAAAAAAATATATACTCAGTACCAAACAACATACAAGAAATAAAGACACTATACAAAATAATGTAATAAAAGTGCACTCATTCAGAAGACAGAAATCTGAAATCACAATGAAATGGTGATTTTAATTGTAATAAAAAGCACTAACAGATACAGAGCAAACAAGAGAACATAATGACAAAAACAACTGAAAACATCAATCCACCACCATCTATCAATAAGATAAGTCATATAGATAATAAAAACGGGAACAATTAACTAATATCCTTATGGCAGGGGGAAGGGGGGGGGGTAATACCAAAAACAAATTACATAAAACATCCCAAATGTTTAAAAAATATAACATTTTTATAAATTGGATACTGATTTACACACACACCACACACACACACACACACACACACACACACACACACACACACACACCATACACACACACACACAAACACACACACACACACACACACACACACACACACACACACACACACACACACACTAGCACGCGCGCGCGCGCACACATACGCAAACACACACGCACACACACACAAACACAGAGAGAGAGAGAGAGAGAGAGAGAGAGGAGAGAGAGAGAGAGAGAGAGAGAGAGAGAGAGAGAGGAGAAGAGAGAGAGAGAGAGAAGAAAGAGATGATGAATGAGATGAATAATCTTATTTCAGAGGGAACAGAGTAAGAAGATTAAATATAGAGAGAAAATGAAGATGAGAAACTTATTTCAGGAACAGAGAAGAGAGAACTAGTAGAGGAGAGAGAGAGAGAGAGAGAGAGAGAGAGAGAGAGAGAGGAAAAGAGAGAGGAAAAGAGAGAGAGAGGAGCGGTTACAATACACTTGCAGAACAAAGGTGTCAGTCAGCTGTTGTCCTTTGTGCTGTGTGAAGTTATTGCTGGCCTGACATGTCACAGCTCTGTTGTTGTCTCCCCTGCCAACCTTGCCCAGCAGCAGAGGGTCCTTGGCATTTGACCTTTCACTGACCCACGTCCGTTCTGCTGACGGATGTCCAAAGGAGGTCAGTGAGCAGGTCAAGGACACAGTGTCCCCTTCCAGAGCAGGGCGGGATTTTCCGTCTGTCCGTGTGATGGTGGGGGTGGAGGGGGGATCTGTCACAGTGAGAATCACGTGCAGCTGTAGTCATCATCATTGTCGTCATCATCACCCTCGCCATCTTAATCATCATTGTCATCACTGTCATCAACAGCAAGATATGTTAGCCATCATCATCATAATTATCATCATCAGCAAGACCTCTCCAACACATCTATACACACAATAATGTTATTGTTGAGATGCTAAAGTATCTGTCTTCATTGTTTTTGGCGTTACTCAGCTTAAAGCTCCCAAGGATTACCCACACAGTGTAATTTGAATCAATCATCATGGCACAGGGGTAAGTGCATGGAGATACTGATTAGAGCATCATAGATTTGAATCCATTCAGAGTCACAGGAATTTTCTCAGCTCTGACAATCTCATACTTAAGGGTAAGTTTGCTGTTTGTTCTTTGGGACACACTTGAGCTTTATTTACTTTATGTATGCAGTTTTCTGAATGTTGCTGTGAGTTCTTTGCGACACACTTGAGCTTTGTCTACTTTATGTATGCAGTTTTCTGAATGTTGCTGTGAGTTCTTTGCGACACACTTGAGCTTTATTTACTTTATGTATGCAGTTTTCAGAATGTTGCTGTGAGTTCTTTGGGACACACTTGAGCTTTATTTACTTTATGTATGCAGTTTTCAGAATGTTGCTGTGAGTTCTTTGGGACACACTTGAGCTTTATTTACTTCATGCATGCAGTTTTCAGAGTGTTGCTCAAATAACATGACCAGCATTGCAGGTGTCTGTATTTGTTGGGCCCATGTGATGCTGGAATATATTCTGATAGGAAGCGTAAAGATATAGCCCCTCGTTATCATGATTGTAAAGTTGCCGACAATAACAGCATCACCACTGCCACCATCTATGACGATAATGATGAAGGTGGTGACAATAATGATGATGATGATGATGGTCATGATGTGGGAGTTGGTAATAATGAGCATTATGGTGGAGGTGGTGGTGAGAGGATGATGTTGATGGTAATGATGATAACAATAACGGATAACGGCGATGATGATGACAACTATGATAACAGGGAAGGTAATGCATTGACTATACTCACAATACACAGTCAAAGTCCTGGAGTCTGTCAGGGTGTAGTAACTTTCTCTGACCCACTGACCACGACACACACAGGTCAGGCTGTGGTCAGAACCATCCAGACGGGAGATCACCAAACTGCTGGACTGACCAGGGGTTGGATTCTGCATGTGCCGACCAGGACAGGTCAAGGTCGTAGCGTTCACCACAGGGTCACCTCCAATCACGGCACAGGTCAAAGTCAGACTGTCCCCTTCATAGAGAACCTGACCGTTGACGTAGCCACTGATGTGAGGAGCTGAGAGGGGTGGGTCTGCACAGGCATCACAGTGTGTGGTTAGGACACAATGGACCAGCAGTTAGGACACAATGGACCAACAGTTAAGACACAATGGACCAGCAGTTACGACACAATGGACCAGCAGTTAAAACACAATGGACGAGCAGTCTACTCAGTGCGTGGTTAGGACACAATGGACCAGCAGTTAGGACACAATGGACCAGCAGTCTCCACAGTCTGTGGTTAGGACACAATGGACCAGCAGTCTATACAGTGTGTGCTTATGTTATGATAATGATAATGCTGATGATGATGATGATGATGATGATGATGATGATGATGATGATGATGATGATGATGATGATAAAATGATAAAGCAAAACAACCATGATACACCACTACTACTACCACTACCACTACCACTATCACTACTACTACTACTACTACTACTACTACTACTACTACTACTACTACTACTACTACTACTACTACTGATGCTACTCCTCCTCCTCCTCTAACTACTACTACTACTACTACTACTACTACTACTACTAACTACTACTACTACTACTACTACTACTACTGATGACGAAAAGAATAACAGGAACAAATTTATCCTAGCATTACATCTTGTAAAAATAACTTCAAGTGCTTACATTCAGCCTATTCTTACACATGCAATTAATCATAACCAGTTTTAACAAATTCAAACACACACACACACACACACACACACACACACACACACACACACACACACACACACACACACACACACACACACACACACACACACTTACACACACTATACTCACATTTGATGTCTAAAGTCACATTGTCTTGTTGTCTCTTGTTGTTATTCTTGGTGTTGGTGACAGTGCAGATGATCACCTTGTTGTCATCACCACTGGGTCCAGGGCGTGGCCTAAAGGTGCACGTGCTTTGGTTTCTGTCATCACACAGGACGTCCCAGGTGTAGGTCAGGGCAGAAGAAGGGTTGACCCCACCTGCCTGACAGGTCAAGGTCATGTTCTGTGACCTCGTGGTGTTAGTGTAGAAAGGTGTGTTTCCCTGAATACTGACAGTGTCAGGTCCATCTGCACAGGTGTTTTGGACATCAGTGACAGGTGACATCAGCAAGACAGACAGTCAGTGGTGTAGAAAGTTAGATGCACTTAAAACATAGCAATAACATAGAACCTAATGTTTGCGCCTCAAACTTTCCCCCCCTCCATTAGACCATGAGTTGTGGTTTGGGTGCTAGTCTTTTGGATGAGATGATACACCGAGGTCCCGTGTGTTACACATTACTATTTAGGGTACGTTAAAGAACCCAAAGCAACAAGAGAAACGTCCCTGTCAAAATTCTATAGAAAAAAAGCCATTCCGATAGGGAAACAAATACAGTTCCATACACAACACACACACACAAAATAATGAGTGGCGCTGCATTTGTAGCCACAAGCACTCCCTAGGGAGAGCTGCCTGTCATGCAGAGAAATCTGCTGTGACATAAAGTGGTATATTGTTTTCAAGTTATTATTTTCTGGTGTCTAGCATTTCAATTTGTAATAACTTGACATGAAATTGTCTGATTTCCAATTTTATGTTTCTATTGAATAGAATTTTTATCAATACTGGAGGTAAAAATATATAAACAATTACAAAAATGACATATGGCACAGTATCCGTCATGATGTGGGGGTGAGTCACAAGATAAATATTGACAGGTTGACATCAATGAATGAGCAAGAACACTGAGAGGATGGGAAACAAGAACTCTCAGTGATAAATTTTTGGGGTAGCAAGGAACACTGAATAAGAAAAAAAATAATACCTTATCCTGAAAGTCACAATACACTCAGTATGTGTTATACCTGGTCCATAATACAATACACCGAGTCATTGATGAAACTTGCAGACAAGCTAAACTCATTGAATACTCACAGGCAACACGAGCTGTGTAGTCACTCTGTGCAGTGACGTTTACTGTCCAGTTGTTGACGCAGCGAAACTTTCTGTTTTCACCACGTCTCACTGTCCACGTCATGTCCAGTGTACTGACGTTATAGGCCCCGCTGACGACTTCAGCGCTGATGTCACTGCCGGTTCCTGTGAACCATCTCAGACGTCCCCCTGGCTGTCCGATGTTAGCAGTGCTACATGTACATGTGAGTGACGTGTTCTCGGCAATGAAGTCACCAGGAGAACAGCTGATAGTGGGGGGAGAAGGACGAGCTGTAAGAAAGGACAGAAGGTGATGATGGGAGGGGGACAGCAGTTCTTAGCTGAGTATATTATTACTACAATGTATATATAGCAGTTTTATCCATAGGCTAGGCAGAAAGTCAATTCACATCCTGATTAAAAACTAAATTCACATTTCATCCATACTTTCCCTTGCCAGTATCCCTAGACAAAGAGTGACAACAATAAACGTCATCAGCATGCTGAACAGACACTGTGTAACGTTATCATCGTGTTGTACAGACAATTATACATAACCATCACTATGCTATATGGATAATTATACATCAGTATCACTATTCTATAAAGACAATTATACATCAGCATCACTATGTATTTAGACAATTATACGTCAGTCTCACTATGCTATATAAGGTAAGGTAAAGGCAAAGGTGTCCCACAAGCTGTGTGGACGTAGGGGAGCGAGGCGTCAGAGACCTCAGCTTCTCTAGGGGCCAGCATGTTGAGGGCGGCGCCCATCTCATCTCCCTCGCTGCTTTACCTTCCCTGACCCTAAAGAGGGCAGGTACTCATTTACAGCTGTGTGATCAGGGGGACTGTACTGAAGCCAAGTCGCACAAAATGCCACCCATCCAACTGGTAACCACGCTCTACGCAGCTTAACTTGACTTGGGGAAAGCGAGCAGTCTGACCATTAAGCTATCCCGCCACCAGTACAAATACTTCACTATTATGTTTACGCATTCTTCTCTCTAAACAGACTACCAACGACTTACTGATGGTGATGCTGCCACATGAGGCCTGTGTGTTTCCAGGGGTGACGGTGACACTACAGGGGTAGGTGCCAGAGGTGTCAGGTAAGGACATGGTGACGTCACACCTTCCTGTTCTGTTAGCAGTGTTGTTGGTGTCAGCAGCAGGAGGGCTGAGGTCAGGTGGTGTGGTCTGTCTGGATGGACCCAGCTGGACAAGGGTTTAGCAGACACAGGCACACAGACACACAGACACACAGACACACAGACACACAGACACACACACACAAACACTCACGCACGCACGAACGCAGGCGAACACACACACACACACACACACACACACACACACACACACACACATACACACACACACACACACACACACACACACACAGACACACAGACACTCACACACACAGACACACAGACACACAGACTCACACACACAGGCGCACACACACACACACACACACACACACACACACACAGACACACAGACACAGACACAGACACAGACACAGACACACACACAGACACACACACACACACACACACACACACACACACACACACACACACACACACACACACACACACAACACACACACACACACACTGTAAGGCTTTTCGATTAGCTTTGGGTGTACCTTTTCATGCATCATCCATGGGTACTTATAAAGAGATAGGTATTTTGCCTTTAGATGATC
>CM060346.1:22784070-22791570 GCA_030674155.1 Stramonita haemastoma
TAAACAGATGATCAGCTGTGGATCTACCTTTTCGAAAACCTGCTTGACAAATAGGGATTATTTGGTTTTTATCCAGTAAATATATTAGTCGGTTTTAAAATTTTTTTTTTCCATAAGTTTCCCTGTGTGTGAGGTTAAAGCTATTGGTCTGTAACTTTTTTACCCACTTTTAGATTTACCCTGCTTTGGGACTGGCACTAAAACGGAATGTTTCCAAATATGTGGAATGACCCCCTGAGACCAACAACTTTGAAATAATTACAACCCAGTAACATTATCCAATTTTCTGGCAGCTGTTTCAAAAATTCGTTTGAAACAGAAATCTATACCAACGGATGTTCTTTTTGTCCCAAGAGTTTAGAAGAGCATCTTTCAATTCTTGCAGAGTTAGGGGAGCATTGACATAGTGATTTATTGTCTCCCACAGGATCGTTATACATATCTTTTTGTTCTTCTTTTTCTCTATACGCTTTGCATTTTTCAGTAAGACTTTTTATTACTCATTGTATCTGAAAACATTTCTATGAAAGAATCAGCTTTTTTCTAAATTAGTTGGGAGATCTTTATCTTGAATCTTAATTGGACAGTTTGGGAAGCTTAATCCCACTTTTCATGTCTTTAAATTTTATTCCATACCTTTTGTAGATCATTATGGGAGTTAACTTCTTTTAGGCAAAAGGAAGACCAAAATTGTGACGCTCCACCACATAATGAGACGGAGTGGCACATGAGGTCAATTTTTAGTTATTGACATGTTATTAATTGTGCAATAAAGTGGCTATCAAATACAAAAAACAGATTGAAATCGGACAATTCTGTGCAACATTATTAAATATTGAAATGATAGACGCAGGATGAGACAAAATGAGAAACGGGCAAGTTTATTTTAGTAACAAGTTGTCAGAATGAGTGCTTTTAGTACTTTCAAAACACATTTTAAAGGCAAAAGGAATAAAAATGATACTTGGTATTTCATTATAAGATAAATAAACAGATCTATGTTTAATAATCAATACAAAATCACAAAATTGACAACTTGACCCCCACCTGCCTTTAAAAGGCTCCTAGCGCAAAATTGGGTAATGTGCTAAGCGACTCATTTCGTGGTGGAGCGCCACAATTGACGTTTGCTTTCTTCAACAGTTTTTATCACAAAAGCAGTTTTGCTTTTTTCATAAGAGAATGATTTTCGGATGTTTTATTTCTTAAGTATACTTTACAAGCAGCTTTTTGTCATTAACAGCTTTTTGACAAGCAGGATTCCACCATATATTTCCCGAATGCTTCTGTGACTTCATGGGTGAATACTTTGGGATAGAACTATCAGCTGCTTGTAACAGGTATTCTTTAAAAATTTTTTATAAAAAATATCAACGTCACTATGTTTTATACTTTCAATGTTTAATCTGTGTCAAAACATCTTTAAACTTGTTCGCAGTCAGCAAGACGAAAATTGTATTTTGGGATGACATCTTTTTCTTTATCACATTGTAAAGAATTTTCATTTAGAGTGATAGCAACTGGAAAATGATCACTTCCTAAAATATCGCCTTCTACTTTCCAGATACACCTGGAGAAACAAGGGATGAAGAAATAAAAGACAGATCTAAAGCGCTAGGTCTTTGGTTCGAAACATCTGGGATTCTCGTAACATTGCCATCGTTAAGTAAAAAAAGACAAGAATCAACAATGTTTTCAATAAACCGATTATTGGCCACTGATGTACAATTTTTATCCCAAAAGGGGGAGTGTGCATTGAAATCCCCACATATTAGCCATTTTTTTATTAGAATCTGGTAATGTGTGCAACCATTCTGTGTTGCTATCATTAGGGCCTTTAGGTAAAATATACCGAAACAATGTTTAGATCTATAGATTTGTTCATGTTTTACGCATGCAGTACAAGAATGCAAATGTGGTATATTAGTTGGAACAGGTGAGGTAGATTCATTATATTTTATACCTTTATGCACATAAATGGCAGCCCGTATCTTTTCAGCATCATTCGCAACAAGTTCATGGATTGGTGGATAGTAGTAATTTTTCAGGTTGGGTAGTCTGTTTCTGGTAACGTTTAAAGACTAATACTAAAACCTCAGATTTGAATGATGCCAATGCTGAATAAGATACGGTAAATTTGTTGTTACAAATCTACAGTTCCACTGTAAAATTCTAAATGGATAAGTTTTTCATTATTATCAAGAAAAATAGTTTGTGTGCAAACTAATATACAAGGACTTATACAATAACAAGGTTTAAAAAAAAAAAAAAAAAAAAAAAAAAAAAAATATTATATATATATATATATATAATAATTGGTTCTCAGGTAAAATGAATATGTAACCCAATGTGTGTTGAATGTATGTGTGTGGTTGGTGTAGATGTATGATAGTACAGATCTAAAGGGGGAAAAATATGCAACGGGAAACAAATCCAAACAAAAACAAAAAGCCGAGTTCGTCTTCAAATGACACGGAATAGTACTGCTAAAAAAGTCAATCTATTGAATATCATATATATATATATATATAATATATATATATATATATATATATATATATATATATATATATATATATGTATGTATGTATGTATGTATGTATGTATGTATGTATGTATGTATGATACATGTGTGTGTACGTGTGTATATGTTCACACGGATACTGTTTTTACTATACGCATATGTATTCTCTCGTGTGTGTATACCTCCCCCTCTCTCTGTGGTACAATCAATCCGTTACTGGAGAACAAAACACACCTACCTGCTGACAAGGCTGGCCAGGTGAAAAGCAGAAGACACCAACACACACACCTGCCACACATGGTCACTGCCTCTGTCTGTCTCCAACACGGTCACCAGCACACCTCTCTCTACTCCACACAGTCACAACTTGCCTTTTCTGTCAGCCAAAGCTGAAATGCATACATACATATACCTGTACTGCTGGTGAAAGCCTTATACACACACAAGTGTAGTGAAATATGAAACTACCCCTGTGTTAATACCCTTCCTCTTTTCTGAACAACAACAAAAAAAAAGCATTCAGCTTTATAGGCTTGAAATAACCGCCCTCCAAACTAGCAGACTTATCTTAGTGGAGGGGTTTTGTATGGCCTTTGCTATGACAATAATCATAGCCACAACCACATTTTCAGGTGAACTTCCTGGTACTGTTTTCCTTGTCCCTCCCCCGCTCCCTTCCCCCACTCTCTCTCTCTCTCCCTCTCTCTCTCTCTCTCTCTCATCTCTCTCTCTCTCTCTCTCGTCTCCCCCCCCCCCCCCCCCCCCCCCCCCCCCCCCCCCTGTTAATACCTTCCTCTTTCTGAACAACAACAAAAAAAAGCATTCGCTCTTATAGGCTTGAATACCCTCACAATCCTACTGACTTCATCTTAGTGACGGTTTTGTCTATTGCGCTTTTGCTTTATCCAGCCTAACTCCCTTTTCCTGTTGAATTCCTGTACTGTTTTCTTGTCCTCCCGCTCCTTCCCCCACTCTTCTATTCTCTCTATCTCTTCTCTTGCTATCTCCTTCTGTCCTCTCTGTCTCTCTCTCTCTGTCTCTCTCTCTCTCTCTCTGGGTCTCCATCTGTGTTTCTGTCTTCTCTCTTCTATTTTTGTCCGTCTGTATCTCTCTGCTTGTTGTCCTGTCTCTTTCTGTCTTTGTCTAAGTCTTCTGATCTATCTTTGCTATTCTCGTTCTCGTCCTCTCTCTCTCTCTTCTCTCTCTCTCTCTCTCTCTCTCTCTCTCTTCTCTCTCTCTCTCTCTCTCTCCTCTCTCTCTCTCTCTCTCTCTTAATTATATGTTGAAACTTTTTTGTTATGGGTGGTGGGTTTGTCTGTAGGGGGTTTGCTGTCATGTTTATGTTGATTGTTTTGTTTGGGTTTTCGGTTTTTTTGTTGTTTTGTTTTGATAGTCCCTAATCAGGGCAACGGCCATTAATTTTGAAAATGAATATGTGAATGCCTACCCGTAAGCCTTAAAAATACAAAGTAGTAATCAATTGGCGCCGGGATAGCTAAGTAGTTAGAACACTCGCTTTCCCAAGTCAAGTTTTAAGTAGCATGGAGCGTGGTTACCAGCTGGATGGGTGACCGTTTGCACGTTTGGCTTCAGTATAGTCCCCCGAGTTCACCTATCTATAAATGGGTACCTGCCCTCTTTAGGGTCAGGGAAGGTGAAACAGCAAAGGAGAGGAGATGGGCGCAACCCTCAATATGCTGGCCCCTAGAGAAACTGATGTCTCTGATGCCTCGCTCCCCTACGACAACATACGTCATTGGGACACCTTTACCTTTACATGTTACTAATCAATATTGATCAATGATATAATTCCTTCCTTCCTTCCTTCTTTCACTCATTCATTCATTCATTATTCATTCATTCATTCATTCATTCATTCATTCATTCATTCATTCATTCATTCTTCTCTTCTTTGCCTTTGTTTGTGTCTTTTTGTTCTAGTCTGCTTGTGCTATATGAGACAATACACCATGGTGTGCCGCTGCATACTGCATACACATGGGGACTGAATGTACAAAAGCACATAAGTGATTTTCCTATTATCCTCGAAATAAAAGAATGAATAGATAAAATAAACATAAACTCTTCGTCCTTGCTTTGATCTGCTATTCTTAAATGTTGAAATGTGTTTATATATATTCATTACGTCAGAAATGTGTTCACCTATTTTTATCCCATCGTTCATTTATTCACTAAATACTGTGTTAGATTAAAGATTTACTTCCTTTCTCTGTGTGTTTTTTTCCCCCTTTTATTTGAATTTTAAGGTAGAGTACGTACTTCGTTTATCAAAAAGAGTGATAACATTGCATCGTCAGAAAAGCATTCACTGCATAGGAAGGAAATAGAAATACTTTTTCAAATGTTGACACAAAGACAGTTTTAGTGGAGCAATACTTTGACATGATTCTGGAGGCTACAGATGGCTATTGGTCAATATCATTCAAAATGACAATACATAAAATCGGAGACAACAACAACCACCACCACCATAACAACAACAGCACACACACACACACACACACACACACACACACACACACACACACACACCACACACACACACACACACACACACACACACACACACACACACAACACTTAACTTCCAGTTTTGGGGTGGTACATTTTTATATAGCCTAGTAAATGAAAAGATATGTCCATAAACCCTATTCTCACAAGTAACGAAACTTGGACTTTCGTGTTTGTTCATAATTATTGTATTTGTTTTTTTTTTCTTTTCTTTCTTAACTACAACTTTTGACATACTTATAAACAAAGCAGAAACAAATAAATGAATTTGCAAACACCACATTCCTTCCTCAGCTTACCCACTGATGGTGCTATGCAGGTTCGAAGAAGTTAGCCCTGACTTCAAAAACTGACCAGACAAGGTGACTGAGATGTGAAGGCCCGTGCACACTAGCGTTGAAGCTGCAGTGTGTTAACAGCTAAAAAGTCTTGTTGCAATCACCGTAACTGCTGCACCAATGCAAGGCACATCAGTGGGGAAAAAAAAAGGACCTAGTTGCACTTACGCCTTTGCTGAATTCAAGCGCTGTAATGTATCCGGATCAGGAAAACTGATAACAAGAAGAAAAACCAACACGATTTAGGATCACGCGTGTCCGGGTTGACTGCTACAAGGCGTAAAGAAGTCACTATTCTAGAGGACACTTGAAACACACAAAATCGATTCACAGATTACAGACACAGGTTGAGATCAAAATAACCGTTTACTTTTTTTGGGGGTGGTGGTGGTGATGGTGTTTGATAACATGTATAAGGGGCTGATCTCTGTGTCACTGGGTCTGCATGTCTGTCTCTCTGTGTGTCTGTCTCTCTGTGTGTCTGTATGGTGTTTGTCTGTCTATGTATCTGTCTGTGTGTCTGTGTGTCGCCTGTCTGTCTCTCTCTCTGTGTCTGTCTCTCTGTGTGTCTGTATATGTGTCTGTCTGTCTATGTATCTGTCTGTGTGTCTGTGTGTCTGTGTGTTGTGTGTCTGTTGTGTGTCTGTGTGTGTGTTCTTCTCTTTCTCTCTCTCTCTCTCTCTCTCTCTTCTCTCTCTCTCTCTCTCTCTCTCTCTCTCTCTCTCTCTCTCTCTCCTCTCTCTCTCTCTCTCTCTCTCTCTGTTTGTATTTGTGAATAAATACCTTTCCCTTTTGTTTAAATAATTATCAGTGTATCCAGTTGGTGATTATGCGTTTTGTTCAATGCATCATCCAGTTGGTGATTATGTGTTTTGTTGAATGCACCCATCTCCTTTTTAAAAAAAAAATACTGGTTGAACTACTGTTGTTGGTGATGCCGATTTATGGGGGTAGGAGATTCTATTACCCTTTTTTAAACTATTTTTTTTTCTTAGCTATATTCCCTGATCAGGGCAAGGGCCGGATGAAAAAGTATGTAATACTTACTCTGTAATCCTTGAAAAATAAAGATTATTCATTCGTTCATTCTCTCTCTCTCTCTCTCTCTCTCTCTCTCTCTCTCTCTCTCTCTCTCTCTCTCTCTCTCTCTCTCTCTCCTCTCTCTCTCTCTCTCTCTCTCTCTCTCTCTCTCTCTCTCTCTCTGCTGTAAAAGGGAAAAAAGCACTAATATGTTTAATTAGAGCGTTTCAAAAAAACAAAACAAAGATATTTCTTACCAGGTTTATTTTAAAGTTTTTGATGTAAAAATTAATCCAATATTGCTATATGAATCTGAAGTCTGGGGTGTAAATCGCTTAGAATATGTAGAAAAAACACATTTGATGGCTTGTAAACGTTTTCTGGGAGTTCCTGTTAAAACACCAAATAAAATGGTTTATGGGGAAGTTGCCAGATATCCTTTATTTGTAAACTCATATATTTGTGCAGTTAGATATTGCTTAAAATTACTACAAATGAGTAATCAGAGGTTGTCAAGACAGGCCTACGAAATGCAATTAATTCTAGATCAAAAAGGTAAAAAATGTTGGGTAGCAAGTGTAAGGGAATTGCAGTGCAATTCAGGGTTTAATATTGTTTGGCTACAACAGGATGTTGGTGATATTCAGGGATTCCTTAGTGCATTCAAGCAAAGATTAATTGATATGTTTATTCAGGAGTGGTCAGGTGTCATAAGAGAGAGCGATAGGTATGCAACATATAGATCTTTTAAGACTGTTTTTGAAAAAGAGTTGTATCCTCATAGTATTGATGTTTATTGTTTCAGAGTTGCACTGTCACAGGCCAGAATGAATGTTCTTCCGTTAAATAATAATCTCAATAGATACAGCAACAACTATCAAGATAAAACTGTTCTTTGTGCAAAAACGTTATTGAAGATGAATACCATCTCATATATATTTGTTCATTATATACAGATTTACGAACCAGTTACCTGAAAGATCTTCGTCATGTGCCTATGTCTTTTCTTCATCAGGCACGTAGTAAATGTCGTTCAGTGCAGCTAGCAAAATTTTTATTCCATGCTGTTCGAAGAAGAAAGACCAT
>CM060346.1:22796570-22801570 GCA_030674155.1 Stramonita haemastoma
TGATTGATTGATTGACAACACACAACACACACACACACACACACCACACACACACACACACACACACAACACACACACACAACACACACACACAGAGATCATATGACACCAAGGGATTTTTCCATCTCTTTATTTTCAGAGGAGAAAGGACCGGGAGGAAATAAACATACAAATAAACAGGTAAACAGACCCACAGACACACAAACGACCTAAGAAACCAACCAAAGTAATCAGATGACTCTAACTAATGCTTGACTCTTTTGAACTATCTCTGACTCTCACAACTGATGACTTTTCTTCGCGCACTTACTCTGGCCAGAGCGCTCCTTCCCCCCCCCCCCCCCCCCCCCCCCCAAGTCAAGTTAAGCAGCGTCCAGCGTGGTTACCAGTCGGATGGGTGACCGTTTGCGCGCCTTGGCTTCAGTACAGTCCCCCCCCCCCCCTCCAGTTCACCCAGCTGTAAGTGGGTACCTGCCCTCTTTAGGGTCAGGGAAGGTAAAGCAGCGAGGGGAAGGAGATGGGCGCCGCCCTCAAGATGCTGGCCCCCTAGAGAAGCTGAGGTCTCTGATGCCTCGTTCCCCTACGACCGCCTAGGTTATGGGACTACCTTTACCTTTTACCTTGTTTACTCTCTCTCTCTCTCTCTCTCTCTCTCTCTCTCTCTCTCTCTCTCTCTCTCTCTCTCTCTCTCTCTCTCTCTCTCTCTCTCTCTCTCTCTCTCTCTCTCTCCTCTCCCACCCTCCCCAAAAGTCCTTCGGATGAGACTATAAACCGAGGCCCAGTGTGCGAACGCACGCAGAACATCTTGCGCACACGTTAAATCCTGTTCCGCTTTTCGTAAGAGTAGGCCATCGTGTGCCGGTGGGAACAGATGACAATATTTACAAAAACTGCATCCACACGGGGACCGATGAAAAAAAAGCACATGATTGCTTATTCTGTTATCCTCGATATAAAAGAATAAATAAATAATACATACATAAATAATAATCTCCTCTTGATGGGCACTAAAACATCTTCCTCTGTACACATCCTTCCGCAGGTGCAGTCCCGTTGCTACAATGAAAGCCTCAGCCATTCACGCTGCAGACTATGATGACCATTAGGTTGTTCTGTCTCTCTAGTTCTACCTGTCCGCTTCGCTACTTCAAAAAGCCAACAAAAACAAAACAAAAACCGAAAGTGGCAATGTCTCTAATCATGATGATGATGATGTGAATACCAGATTCATTACTATTATTTTATTAAATTATTTTTATATCTATCCTATGTATTCATCATCGCCACTTTCATTAACATAATCACTTTGTAATAATCAAGGATGGTGATAATAATGATAATGATGAAAGAGATAATGATGACGATATATATGATGATGATGGATGATGATGATGATGATGATGATGAAATAATAATAATAATAATAATAATTAATAATAATAATAAATAATTAATAATAATAATAATAATAATACAGCAAATAGGATAATGATCATGAAGATCATGATTGTTGTTTGATGATAATAATGATAATGACGATGAATATCTTTTTTTGACTTGTTATATTTTCAGATCCTCAGATACATTCTTAGTTCACTAGAGGTGAATTTTTTCTATGTGGCGATGCTACCCAACCATTAAGGTATCCCATTTCGACTTCGGGCGATGTCCAAACACAGCACCGGTCATGTACATTTTTACTATCAATATTGATTCCGAAGTCGGAATGCTGCTACTAAAATGGTGGGATTTTTTTTTTTTTTAAAAAGGTCGCATAATAAAAAAAATGTCTCTATTAGCGAATCTCAGATCTGTAGCCCAGGGACAAAAAAAAAATCAATATTTGTCATATGTTCTTAGCCGCACGAATGGCCTACTCTTTCAAAGGGTAGAATGGGTTTTGACGTGTCTGCAAGATGTTCTGAGTACGTTCAAAATCTGGGGCATTGGTTTATAGTCGCACCAAAGGATCTGTAATCTGGAGAGACTTTTCATTTGTAGTAAAGAAGAAACAGAACGATTTTTTTTATGGAAGTGTAAATATGTCTCATACAAAGTGTGACTATGAAAAAAAGAAAGAGCAACCTCGGTAAGAGATAATTGTCATCTCTGATATGAAGACATACACTTGAGAATAGATAGAAATCTTTTATAAAATGAATTTATATTATTTTTAATGAAAAAGAAATGACTTTCGGTTAAAAAGGAAAGAAAATAAGACAGTAGCTCACACTGTGGCTGGACTTTCGATGAAAAAAAAAAAAGATTGTGTCTGTAAAATCAAACAGATGTTTATTATTACTCATAACTGACTGACGTTCCAATAATCATTCAACTAACCACTCGACTCTCAGACACCTCCAATGGATGGATGAATGGATAGATGGATAAAGTGAGAAATAAATAGACAATCAGGTAAATACATAAATAATTAATACAAGTAAATATTGAAATAAATACGTGATGGACACAAACAAGATGCAGTTTTAACATACATTGGCCAAAACAATTCATTCATGCTAAATATAAGCTTTTTTTTAACACTCCCGTTTTTATCCATTCCTATTAACAGAGAGAGAGAGGGGGGAGGAGGAATGAGAGAGAGAGAGAGAGAGAGAGAGGAGAGAGAGAGAGAGAGAGAGAGAGAGAGAGAGAGAGAGAGAGAGAGGAGAGAGAGAGAGAGAGAGAGAGAGAGAGAGAGGAAGAGAGAGAAGGTATCTGCATCAATTTCTGGATCAGACTCTAGAGCAATGCGTTGTGCTATATACACCGTACTCATGTTTCTACCAGCACTTTATCGTACTACTCAAGTCTTTTTTCGGTACTGATAAACGCCGGTTTAACAGACGCAACCCTAGTTGGACTACTGCTGTTGTTTGAGCTGACTTCTGTAGTCCAGGAAACCGTGTTTGAAGGATTTAGTGACTGCAGGCAGTTCCTCCATCCCACAGTTACGCCATCGCAGTGATGCCTTTCTTCATATACTGTCTTCAGGAATGACGACAACATGACGCAAAATAACGATGCATGATGAATGACTCAGCATAAAAGAGAAACAACGTTATCGTTTATACAGGCGGACTTCCGCGACTGATTTACATCAACATGAAAAAAAAAAAAGTGTTCAAATGAGGAAGAAGGCTGGCTAGGACCTGCCTCTGAATTTGTAGACCAGTAACGGTAAAAAAGGAAACAGAGCCATATTACTGCGCGGCTATGATTATCTCCCTTCCTTGCTGTTATTTCTTTCAGCGAAAAGCCTGCTAACTTTGGACAAAATTGATTGGAATTTACATACTGGCTAAGATTAACCTAAAAAAAAAAACATCTTAAGCCTACTGAAACAATCTTTTTTCACCGACTATGACTGATGGTCCTCATACTTTGAACATGAACTTTATACATTTAGGAGGGTTAGAACATTTCGTCAGTACAACGTTCAGGCTACCGACATTGACACAACAACACTATCATCTACTCGACCACAGATATTCTTTGCTCTGAATTGCTTGAAAAGGGACTAAGTCCCACGCTGATACTGTCATATTAAGGTGAGGCGTCAGGTAAACTGTTCGAACCTGCAGCAGTCCACCTCGCTTGCTGTTGTACATGTCTAGTGAGCTTAGCCCATGCCTTAGTTGCTGGGTGTCCCATCATTTGAAATGTATTGTAAGTGAGAATGCTAGATTTTATGATTGTCAATACAAACACAAACACGTTATTGGCTCAGAATTAGGGAAAGAGTTTAGAAATCATGGTTCCTTTATTGAATCTCTGATGATATCTCATCTTGTTCTGTGATGCTCTTGTTCTGCTACTCCTATGCCGCTTTTTTCGATCTCTCCATCCCCAGCCATACCCAGATTTTTCCTGTGGCATCATCAGGGTCGGAAGTCAACATGGAGTCCATCAGTGTCAGGCCACCAGCCAGAGGGGCCCTGCACTGTTACTGGGTCACTTTGGTGGTGTTCAGCGGGGCCTGTTTTGAAGTAACACACGCAGAACACCACCTACCAAGTCCCCTTCTGACGAGACTAATATAGCTCAGTAGCGAGCCCGACTGAGTGAGAGGCACACCCAGGGTTGTGACCACCACAGCTTCCCTTAAACGATGGCCTCACGTAAATCTGCAGCCCGAAGGCTTTGATACAATCTCACCACACTCATAGAAGCAATGGAGAAACCAAAACAGAGGTCACTATGACGCAAAAAACACTATGAGACAGAGTAACCCAAACTGCAGAATCCGAGACAATATTATTTTCTTGTATTACATGACGATCAATGACGATGGAATGATGTCATGATGCTGCTATGGATGTGCACGTGCTTTGAGACTACTTGACAGGGTTGTACTCTAGGCTTTCTATCATAATGTATCCCAGCATCAAGCAGACCCGAGAGATGCAGACACCTGAGGTGTATAGTCAGGTATTTAGAACAACACTCTCAAACTCGTATCCATAAAGTGGATGAAGCTCGACTCTATGATCCCAGTCTTCCCAGTGAGTCCCAGAAACACACACACATGGGTAGGATCCACATGGTCACACCCCAAATTTACATGGTTCTAGAAAGATTTGAACCCGTCACCCTCCAGTCTGTAACCCAATGCGTTAATTACTGTGCCAGTGGAGCTGGTTTTGACCATTACTCTTTCTTGCCTTTCTGTTTTGAAATTTCAAATTTGGCAGCTTTATTTTTGTTGCCGATAGTTTGCTTTGTTTGTCTTCTTTTTTTGTTTTTGCTGTCCTGGTATTTTCAGTCCTAATATGCTCTGTAGCTGACTTTTCTTCATCAAGGTGGTGATCAACTGGGATATGTTGTTGCATATCTGCATTCTACAGTGGTCTCCATAAGATTTCACTTTTGCACTCACACTCTATATGTTGTGACTATAGTGTTGACATTGGACGAACATTTGTTAAAAAAAAAGGACAAGATAAACCCCGTTGGTTATGTGTTTGAATTAATGAGAGAAACATTTTGGGTTGTTTTTC
>CM060346.1:22806570-22816570 GCA_030674155.1 Stramonita haemastoma
TGCACTGCACACTGACTGCACTGCATGCATACACTACACTACACTACACTACACTACACTACACTACACTAGCTTCAATGTACCATCTGGAAATAAAACTTTAATTGATTGATACACTAACTACTAAAGTACACTACTCTGCACTGTACTGCACTGCACTGAACTTCATTGTACTACACTGCACTACGCTATTCTAGACTACACTGCACTGCACTGCACTGACTGCACTGCACTAAGCGACACTTCGCTCACTCGCACTACACTCACTACACTACACTACACTAACACACTCCTAACACTACACTACCTACACTCACTGCACTGCACTGCACTGCACTGCATGCACTGCACTGCACTGCACTAAGCGACACTACGCTACACTACACTAAACTACAGTACACTACACGACACTACATTACATGCACACTCACTACACTACACTACACTGCATTACACCACACTACACCACATTACACTACACCACACAACCACACCACACCACACTACACTGCACTACACTGCACTACACTACACTACACTACACTACACTACACTACATTACACTACACTACACTACACTGCTGAACTGTACTGCACTGCACTGCACTGCACTACAGTACACTATACTACACTATACTACACTATACTACACTATACTACACTTGTCTTCACTCTTTTTCTTCAACATAGCAGCTTTACTTCTTCTTCATAAATCTCTTCTTCCTTTCACCATCTTCTTTACCACAAGCAAGGATGAAACGTGATCATAAAAAAAAAATAAACAAGTGAGGTTGTCATCTCTATCAGCATTGCACTTTCTCTCTCTCTCTCTTCCCAATTCTTCCCTGCCCTCCTCCTAGGATGAAAAGTAGAGTCCATTAGTTGTTTTCTCCCTTGATTACACCGTGTTACTTCCCTTGATGCCGCCATTGTAGTTTCCTTTCGGGCACAAAGTCAGACGGGGCCAGAAAAAAGCCACACACAAAAAAAAGCAAAAAAAAAAAAGAAGATGATGAAAGAGGGGGGTGGTGGGTGTGGGGAGGGGAGGGGGGGGGGGGGCAGTCTGTGATAGGATGGAGAAGTTTGTTGTTTTTTTTTCGAAAAAGAAAACGTAGTGAGAAATATGGGACAAAAACAGGAAGCCTAAAAGATGTGTTTCCTTTTATTACCTATTTTTAGACATCAAAAAGTAACAACTTACAAAAAGAAAGAACAAGTGATACCACACACACAACAACAACAACACAGCACGCACACAACACACACACACACACACACACACACACACACCACACACACCACAGCACACACACACACACACACACACACACCACACACACACACACACACACACACACACACCACAACACACACACACACACACCACACACACAAAAAACACAGAGGATGAAATAACATTTAATAACTTACATTACTTACAAAATCTGCATAGGGGATGGAAAAAAAAGTTTTGAAAGTAAAACTGTAAAAGTAAAAGACAGTAACAGAACTTAAAGAAAGGAAAAAATGAAGACGCTCATTTTGTATGTGTTTTTCTTTAATCCCAAGCCACTTAAACTGTGTTACTGTACAGAGTTATTTGTGGGATCGAATAGCTCAGAAGTCAAAACACTAGCTTTCTCTCCAGCTAAGGTAAGCAGCATTCAGCGTGGTTACGTACCAAATAGATGGGTGACCGTTTGCGCGCCTTGGCTTCAGTACAGTCCCCCAGTTCACCAAGCTCTAAATGGGTACCTGCCCTCTTTAGGGACAGGGAATGTAAACCAGCAATGGAGAGGAGATAGGCGCCACCCTCAATATGCTGGCCTCTGGAGAAGCTAGGTCTCTGACATCTCTCTCCCTAACGATTGCATAGGTTATGGGAACACCTTTACCACCTCTTCTTTTCCATTTATTGTACACAAAAGGATGGATTATTTTTGCTAGGCGGGCACATTTTCCTAACAACAAGCGCTTTATCTTTGATAGCCTTAATCATCTATCTAACTAATCTAAAAATCTATCTACGACACATCTACCAACTGCTGACTTATACCCTTTTTCTGTCTATCTATCTATCTATCTATCTATCTATCTATCTATCTGTCTGTCTATCTATCTGTCTATCTTCTTCTATCTGATCTATCTATCTATCTATCTATCTATCTATCTATCTATCTATCTTCTGTCTGTCTGTCTGTCTGTCTGTCTGTCTGTCTATCTATCTATCTATCTATCTCGTCTGTCTGTCTGTCTGTCTGTCTGTCTGTCTGTCTGTCTATCTATTCGATCTATCCCTTAGTATGGCGACCATGGGGGCACCCCTGAAGACTTGATAACCAGTTCCCTCCATTCCTTTCTATGTTCCTTCTTCTTCTCTTCTTATTCTTCTTCTTTCTTCTCTTCTTCTTCTTCTTCTTCTTCTCTTCTTCTTCTTCTTCTTCTCTTCATTCTACTTCTTCTCTTCAATTCTTCTTCTCTTCTTCTCATTTCTTCTTCTTCTTTCGCAATTCTTCTTCTTCGCAATTCTTCTTCTTCTTCTTGTCTCCTTCTTCTTTCCTCTTCTTCTTCTTCTTGTCATCCTTCTTCTTCTTCTTCTTCTTCTTCTTCTTCTTCTTCTGCTTCTGCTTCTTTTTCTTCTTCTTCTTCTTCTTCTTCTTCTTCTTCTTCTTCTTCTTCTTCTTCTTCTTTGCATTCTTCTTCTTGCATTCTTCTTCTTCTTCTCCAATTCTCTTCTTCTTCTTTTCTTTCTTCTTCTTCTTCTTCTTTTCTTCTTCTTCTTCTCCTTCTTGCATTCTTCTTCGCATTTCTTCTTCGCATTCTCTTCTCCTCTCCATATTCTTCTTCTTCGCTTCTTTGCATTCTTCTTCTTCTTTTCTTCGCAATTCTCTCTTCTTCTCTTCTTTTTTTCTTCTCTTCTTCTCTCTCTTTCCTTTCTTCTTTCTTTGATCTTCTGTTCTTCTGTTCTTCTTGCTTGTTCTCTTCTCTTTCTCCTCTCTATCCTCTTTCTCAATGTACCCTGACCTTCACATGTGTAAACACTTTATTCCAGTCATTACACTATCATATTTTTTTTCCATTTCTTTTCTCCCCTGTTATAGGAAGCCAACTACTCCTACACACTACGCATGGTGTTGGTCTTGACATTCTCTCAGCCTCCTCACCATTTAAGGACTCAGGGAAAAGAGAGAATCGTATCGCCATGAAGGGCGGTTTGACATTTGCTGTGCCTTATGTCAAGTGATGGCCATTTTCTCACAGTTTTGCTGCTAGGTGAAGTGAAAGTCAGGAAGAGATGAAACATCAATCCATTTCTAGCCTCTTTGTATTTGGAGTTTTAGTGTGTTATGGTAGAGGTGACGTGACTAGTTTGTGAAATTCAAGGTAAACCATCAAGAAATGATAGTGTGATTGTATGTGTTTATTTGGTCTATTATTCTTTTTTCATGGTCTGGTTTTGGTTGAGAACTGAATATTTGAACAGGAACATAGAGTTGTAGACTTGTTGGAATAAATGTAACTGTATATAGTTTTGAAAGTTCTACTTTAATTGTTTAGTCATGCTATTTGTAGTATTTTTGTTCTGAATGTTTATTCGTATATTTTTTTAATGTTCTTTTTTTTTGTTCTTTGTCTTGTTGTTGTTGTGTTGTTTTTCTTCTTTCTTCTTCTTTCTTTCTTCTTCTTCTTCTTCTTCTTCTTCATTCTTCTTCTTCTTCTTTCTCATCTTCTTCTTCTCCCTTTCTCCATTTACCTTGACCTTCACTGATTTACTACACTTTATTTCGTCATTACACTAGTCAGATTTTGTCCACCTTTTCTCCCCTTTAGAGGGAAGCCAACTACCCCCTACACACTACGCAGCGTGATTGGTCTGTGACATTCTCTTCAGCCTCCGGTCACCATTGTAAGGACTCAGGAAAAGAGAGAATGGTATGCCAAGAAGGGCGGTATGACATTTGCTGTGCCTTGATGTCAAGTGATGGGCCATTTTCTTCAACAGTTTGCTGCTAGGTGAAGTGTAATGATCAGGGAGAGATGAAACATCTACTCACATTTCTTTGCACCTTTGTATTTGGACAGTTTTACTACCTTGATGGTATGGTAAGGTGACATGACTGGTATTTGGTGAAATTCAAGGTAAATCATTCCATAGAAATGATAGTGTGATTGTGTTGTCATTTTTTGGGGTCTATTATTCTTATTTTTCATCTCTAGTTTTGAGAGGGATATCTAGAAACTAGTTTACTAGGAACACAGAGAGGTAGAGTGTTGTTAGGATAAATTAAAACCTATATCAATTTAATGGCATTCTTTTTGTTTGTTTTAGTTGCAGCTGTATGTCAGACATTGTTCTGAAAATGTCTATATTTGTTTTTGAATGTTCTTACTGTAGTTTTCATTTTGCATTTGTTGTTGTTTGTTGTTGTTGTTGTTGTTGTTATTGTCGTGTCATTGTTGTTGTTGCTGTGATTTCTTCTTCTTCTTCTTCTTCTTCTTCTTCTTCTTCTTCTTCTTCTTTCTTCTTCTTCTTCTTCTTCTTCTTCCTTCTTCTTCTTCTTCTTTGCAATTCTTCACAATTCTTCTTTTCTCCATCTCTCTTCCTCCTCCTCTTCCCCCATTTTACCTTGACCTTCACTATATACTACACTTTATTTCATCATTACACTAGTCACTGATGTTTTATTTTTATTTCCATTCTCTTTACTCCCCTTTAGAGGGAAGCCAACTACTCCCTACACACTACGCAGCATGATTGGTCTGTGACATTCTCTTCAGCCTCCGTCACCATTGAAGGACTCATGGAAAAGAGAGAATGGTATCGTCAAGAAGGGCGGTATGACATTTGCTGTGCCTTGATGTCAAGTGATGGGCCATTTTCTTCAACAGCCTGCTGCTAGATGAAGTGCAATAGTCAGGGAAGAGATGAAACATCAGCTCACATTTCTCAGCCTCTTTGTATTTGGACAGTTTTGTAGTTGATGGTAAGGTGACTGATGGGTATTTGGTGAAACTGAAGGTAAAGATTCAGTAGAAATGATGAAGTGATTGTGTTGTCATTTTTGGGGGTCTGTTATTCTTATTTTTTATCTCTGGTTTTGAGAGGGATATCTAGAAACTAGTTGACTAAGAACACAGAGATAAAGAGAGAGTGTTTTGGGGATTAATTATTATGTACATGAATTTAACGGCATGCTTTTCTTCATTTTAGTCACTGCTGTTTGTCAAATATTTTTGTTCTGAAAATGTTTATGTCTGTTTTTTACTTTTCTTCTTATTCTCATTCTTCGTCTTTTTGTTGTTGTTGTTGTTGTTGTTGTTGTTGTTGTTGTTGTTGTTGTTGTGTTGTTTGTTGTTGTTGCTGCTGCTGCTGCTTCTTTCTCTTGTTGTTGTTGTTGTTGCTTCTTCTTCTTCTTTTCTTCTTCTTCTTCTTGTTCTTGTTCTTCTTCTTCTTGTTCTTGTTCTTGTTCTTGTTCTTTTCTTCTTCTTCTTCTTCTTCTTCTTCTTCTTCTTCTTCTTCTTCTTCTTCTTCTTCTTTTTCTTCTTCTTCTTCTTCTTTCCAATTTTTCTGTCAATTTATCAGGTCTTTTTTATATCAGTTTTTGCATCTTCCTTGCACTTGTCTGTTATTTTGTATTCTTCTTTGTAATCTTTGTATTTTTCTTCTTTGCATCTTTTGAATTTATTTTTGCCAATTCTTTGACTTCCCCATCTACTACTACTACTACTACTACTACTTACTACTACTACTTACTACTACTACTACTACTCTGTCTTCTTCTTCTTCTTCTTCTTCTTCTTCTTCTTCTTCTTCTTCTTCTATCTTCTTTCTTCTACTACTTTCTGCTACTACTACTACTACTACTACCACCACACCTACCACCACCACCACCACCACCACCACCTACCACCACCTACTACTACTACTACTACTACTACTACTACTACTACTACTACTTACCTACTTTCTACTACTACTACTGCTGCTGCTATTACTTCTACTACTTATATCTGCTACTACTGCTATTACCTCTACTACAACCACTACTGCTGCTGCTACTGCTACTTCTGCTACTACTACTACTACTACTACTACTACTACTACTACTACTACTACTACTACTACTACTACTACTACTACTACTACTATACCTATCTACCTACTACCACTACTACTACACACTACTACTACTACTACTACTACTACTACTACTACTACTACTACTACTACTACTACTATACTCTCGCTGCTGCTGCTGCTGCTCTATACTACTACTACTACCACTTCTCTTCTTCTACTACTACTACTACTACTACTGCTGCTGCTGCTGCTGCTGCTGCTGCTGCTGCTGCTGCTGCTGCTACTACTACTACTACTACTACTACTACGACTGCTGCTGCTGCTGCTGCTGCTGCTATTACTTCTACTACTATTCTGCTACTACTGCTATTACTTCAACTTCAACTACAACTACTCTACTCTACTACTACTACTACTACTACTACTACTACTACTACTACTATTACTACTACTACTACTACTTGACTACTACTACTCTACTACTACTACTACTACTACTACTACTCTACTACTGCTGATGCTGCTGCCTCTACTACTGCTGCTGCTGCTGCTGCTGCTGCTGCTGGTACTACTACTGCTGCTGCTGCTTCTGCTGCTGCTGCTGCTGGTACTACTCTGCTGCTGCTGCTGGTACTACTACTGCTGCTGCTGCTGCTGCTGCTGCTGCTTCTGCTCTTTCTCTGCATCGAAATTCTCCATGTGCTCTTCTTTCTCCTATTAGCTATTGTCCCCTTACATCTGCTGCTTCTTGCTTGCTTGCTCAGTCCCATGTCTCAAAGGACGTAGGGGGGACATGAGAGAAGACGCAACAGAGATCTTTTTCCATGCTTCACGATCCTGTGTGGCTAGTAGGAGGTGTTGCAGGGGTTGGGCGGTCCAGTCTTTGATGTTGTCAACCCATGATTTCTTTTGGCGGCCTCTTCTTCTCTTGCCCTCGACTGTTCCTTGCAGGATGATTTTTGCTAGGGTGTTGTGTCTTGTGGTGTGACCAAACCACATCAGCTTTCTCCTCTTTATGGTGGAGAGCAAAGGCTCTTGGGGGCCCACACGCTTTTTGATTTCTTCTTTCACATAGTTATTGGTCTTGTGTTCTTTGTATGATATTTTGAGGAGTCTTCTGTGGCACTTGTTCTCGAATGCTTGGATTCTCCTCTCTAACTCTGCTGTCAGAGTCCATGATTCACAGCCATATAGGAGGATAGATATCACGAGGGATTTGTAAAGGTGGTATTTGGTGCAGAAGCTGATGTTGTTGCTTCTGATGATCCTCTCGAGTCTGACTAGAGCAGATGTTGCTGTTGCAATGCGAGCTTTCACTTCATTGTTTGATGTGCCATCTTTTGTTAGGATGGAGCCTAAGTATTTGAATTGGCTCACCTCTTCTAGTATTTCTCCATTCATCTTTGTTTCCGTGATGCTGCTTCTACCTTGATACATTTCCCACTCCTTTCCTATGTTTTTACTGTCTTCATTGCACTAAACATTGTTAGCATTAAATCTCTCTCTCTCTCTCTGTCTCTGTCTCTGTCTCTCTCTCTCTCTCTCTCTCTCTCTCTCTCTCTCTCTCTCTCTCTCTCTCTCTCTCTTGTTTCCCAACCCCCCCCCCCACCGTAAGAGGAAACTATCTACCTTTTTTCATGACACAGCATCATTGGTACTTGACTTTCTACTGTCTAATCCACCACTGTTATCTTTCATGGGCACGAGGAAAAGAGAAAGGAGTCATTAAGGAAAATATGTTGTAGCAATGTACACAGGATTGGTGGCAAGTTATGGGCTGATTTTTTTTGTTTCTTCAACACTGTGCTTAGTATATAATGATCACGGATAGTTGGTACACCAAACTTCTATTTCTCAATGGTAGTGTTGATGCTAAGGTGACGGATACTGGCTGGAGGTCATGACAGAGAGATGCAACAGAAATACTGAAAGAACGTGTACTGTTTTTTTTTGTACATTCGTAAAGGATAAGATATAGAGAGAGGGTTTCACGAGAATTGTTTTCAGGTAGAGATGTTCATCGATGTTAGGATATGATTTACTTTTTTGAACGTGCTAATGATTATCCTTTCGGTTCTGTGGGGTTGTTATTATCAAGTGCATTTTTCACTTTAATTAAATATATCTTGTGAAATGTTTTAGTGACAAGACTGTGATATCATTGTTGAATTGTTTCGTCTTGTTGCTGTTTCTTGTTATTGTTGTTGCTGATGTCAGTGATGTTGTTGTTGCTATCGATGTCGTTGTTGTTGTTACTCTTCTTCTTGTTGTTCAGATTCTTGTTCTTTTTAGCTCTTCTTGTTTTTAGTGTTCTTGATTTTGGTCTTGTTGTTGTTGTTGTTGTTGTTTTTGCTGTTGTTGTTGTTGATTTTTCTTCTTCTTCTTCTTCTTCTTTCTTCTTCTTCTTCTTCTTCTTCTTCTTCTTCTTCTTCTTCTTCTTCTTCTTCTCCTTCTCCTCCTTCTCTTCTTCTTCTTCTTCTTCTTCTTCTTCTTCTTCTTCTTCTTCTTCTTCTTCTTCTTTTCTTCTTTCTTCTTCTTCTTCTTCTTCGCAATTCTTTCTTCTTCTTCATCTTCTTTTCTTCTTCTTTCTTCTTCTTTCTTCTTCTTCTTTTCTTTCTTCTTTTCTTCTTCTTCTTCTTCTTCTTCTTCTTCTTCTTTCTTCTTCTTCTTCTTCTTCTTTCTTCTTCTTCTTCTTCTTCTTCTTCTTCTTCTTCTTCTTCTTCTTCTTCTTCTTCTTCTTCTTCTTCTTCTTCTTCCTTCTTCTTCTTCTTCTTCTTCTTCTTCTTCTTCTTCTTCTTCTTCTTCTTCTTCCATTCTTCTTCTTCTTCGCAATTCTTCTTCTTCTTCTTCTTCTCTTCTTCTTCTTCTTCTTCTTCTTCTTCTTCTTCTTCTTCTTCTCTTCTTCTTCTTCTTCTTCTTCCTTCTTCTTCTTCTTCTTCTTCTTCTTCTTCTTCTTCTTTCTTCTTCTTCTTCTTCTTCTTCTTCTTCTTTTCTTCTTCTTCTTCTTCTTCTTCTTCTTCTTTTCTTCTTCTCTTTCTTCTTCTTCTTCTTCTTCTCTTCTATTCGCAATTATCGCAATTCTTCTTCTTCTTCTTCTATGCGAAAAAGGTGAGGAAGAATTAAAAGAAAGGAGGGACAAAGTTATATAAAAATAGCGATATAGAAAAGAGGAAATAAAAAAAAAAAATTGAGTAGGAAAACAGTACGTAAACTTAAAGAGAGAGGAAAACGAATGAACAGAAGAAGAAAAAGAAAAACGCAAAGAAAAAGAAAATAAATGCAAAGAAGAAGAATGTAAAAAAAAAGTAGAATGCAAAGAAGAAGAAGAAGAAGAAGAAGAAGAAGAAGAAGAAGAAGAAAGAAGAAGAAGAAGAAGAACAAGAAGAGAAGAAGAAGAAAGAAGAAGAAGAAAAAAAAAAGAAGAAGAAGAAGAAGAAGAAGAAAGAAGAAGAAGAAGAAGAAGAAGAAGAACAACAACAACAACAACAACAACAACAACAACAACAAAAGAACAAGAAGAACAAGAACAAGAAAAATGCAGAGATTACGAAGATGAAGACAAATACAATTAATGAAGACGAACAACAACAACAAAAGAAGAAGACCAGGCAACACAAACACAAATAACAACTTTCCCACTATCGCCAACCACATCATTAAGGACAAGATATTCACCAATATTTATAAAAACAAAAGAGGGAAAAGAAAAATGGCAGACAGAAAGGAAAGAAAAGACTGGAAGAAAAAGAAAAAGAAGGAGGACAAATAAAAATTGGTGGTTCCTGAACATCAAAACCTCTCTGCCACAAGAAGACAGACAGTCATTGCTTTGTCCTGCTCGTTTATCTCATCTCTCCATGCCTGACACACAATGTGTTAAATAGCGCAGCCATCATATTTATTAATGGAATGAAATCA
>CM060346.1:22834070-22836570 GCA_030674155.1 Stramonita haemastoma
AGATTAGAACCAAGAACTCATGAATTTTTTTTAGACTACGTAATTTCGAGTACAACTTTCTCGCTCTATCAGCTTGGATTTTTTTTTTTTTTTTAGTGTTTAGTGATTTACTGTGTAATAACTGCTTGCCTGTCTGTCTGTCTGTCTGTCTGTCTGTCTGTCTGTCTGTCTGTCTGTCTGTCTGTCTGTCTGTCTGTCTGTTTCTCTATCTATCTATCTATCTATCTATCTATCTATCTATCTATCTATCTATCTATCTATCTATCTATCTACCTATCTATCTATCTATCTATCTATCTATCTATCTATCTATCTATCTATCTATCTATCTATCTATCTATTTGTCTGTCTGTCTGTCTCTCTGTTCATTCATATATAATATATATATATATATATATATATATATATAATATATATATATTGTATTATGCTGTACACCACTTAAAGTCACAGCAGTGTTCTTCAAGTGAAATTACGGCTGCTCTTCCCGGGGAGAGCCCGTCGCCACAAGAGCAGCGCCACCCAACTCTGCATGTGTGTTTGTTTCCCTGCCAGAATGACGTGTTTGTTTTTTTTTCTTTTGCAGAGTTTCACCCGGGGAAACTCTTTTATTTCTCTGGGTCTTTTTACGTGCGTTCAATACATGTTGTACACAGGACCTCAGTTAATCGCCTCATCCGGAAAATTTAACTAGCACCCTGACCACTACTGATGGTCTAGTGGATAGGGGAAAAAACTTCGGTCGCAAACGGGGATCAAACCACCACACACTTTGAACCCAGACTTTTTGTTTATTTCTAGGCAGATACAACACCTCTAGACCACCGATCCATAGTGTGTGAGTGTGTGTGTGTGTGTGGTGTGTGTGTGTGTGTGTGTGTGTGTGTGTGTGTGTGTGTGTGTGTGTGTGTGTGTGTGTGTGTGTGTGTGCGTGCGCGCGCGCGTGCGTGCGTGTGTGCGTGCGTGCATATATATCTATATATGCATATAGATAGATAGATAGATAGATAGATAGATAGATAGATAGATAGATAGATAGATCGGTAGATCGGTAGATCGGTAGATAGATAGATAGATAGATAGATAGATAGATAGATAGATAGATAGATAGATAGATAGATAGATAGATAGATAGATAGATAGATAGGTGTGTGTGTATGATTTATTGGATTTTAATATGCCACTCATAATTTCTCATTCTGCGATGATAAAGCGTTCTTTAGTCTTGAGTCTGTCTGTCTGTCTGTCTATCGGTCTATCTGTCTGTCTCTATCTGCCTTTCTGTCTGTCTCTATATATACCTGAACAAAACATGATGTTTCTCTATCAAAACCGTTCCCCCGCACCCCCCCCCCCCCCACACACACACACACACACATGTACTACAAGTGTTTTTTTTTTTTTTTTTTTTTTTTTTTTTTAATAATACTTGCCCTACGTCACCGAAGATTGTTCTGAGAGCACTCAGTACAGACTCCAACACCAAAAATAACACTAATTTCCTTGCAGCAAACTTTCTGATGGTACCAACCAACTTGTTCCAGCAGGATTCTGGTGACATCAGTGTGTCTCTGTTACATTGTTACCTGCTGCCACCAGATCCAGCCACCAAGTGTTCATACACTCAGTGTCAGCACGCATCAAAATCATCTTGACATTCACCATATTGAACAGCAACAAAAGATAGTACGTGGTGGATATTGTTTAAAAAAAAGAAAAAAAAAAAGAAAAAAGTACTGCAGAGGAACACGATGTCATCTTTGGTGTTCTGTCTTTACTCTGCAAGTAGCACGTACTTCCCCCCCCAAAAAGCGATTTACTTATTATTTCTCTAGGGTAGGACTATAAACCAAGGCCCTGTGCCAAGAGTATGAACCCACGCAGTACATTTTGTGTGCGCACATGTTAAAACCTATTCCACTTTTAGGAGGAGTAAGCCATTGTGCGCGTGCGGGTGGGAACGAATTGTAAAACAAATGACAAAAAGTGCATGCACACAGCTACAGGGACTGCATGTCAAGAAAAGGTACATGAGTGCTTATTCCATAATCCTAGAAATAAAAGAATAAAGTTAAACACACACATTCACACGCACGCACGCACGCACGCAAGCACGCGCGCGTGCACACACACACACACACACACACACACACACACACACACACACACACACACACACACACACACACACACACATATATATATATATATGTGTGTGTGTGTGTGTGTTCAATTTCTTTTAACGTCTGTTCACAAATTGTGATATTAGACGGAAATGTGGGAGAGAGAGACAAAGACAAAGAAAGACAGAGGGGGAAGGGTGTGTGAATGTCAGGGGAAGAGGGCGTAGTTGGTAATGTATGGAAGATGGAATTTCAGAGGATCAATAGGGCCTACACGTGGACTGATAAAAAAAAACAAAAAACCCTTAACATTACTTTCCTAATAAACTACAATGAACAAAAAGGAAAATGCAGTTCTAACAATTCTTAACAAAAAC
>CM060346.1:22846570-22849070 GCA_030674155.1 Stramonita haemastoma
TGGGGGGTGGGGGGTGGGGGGTGAGGGAGGAGGAAGGGGGAGAGGAGGATACTGTCCCGATCTGTTTTTTTTTTTCTCTTCAATGTCTGTCTGTCTGTCTGTCTGTCTGTCTGTCTTTTTATCAGTCTCTTTCTGTGTGCCAGTCGGCATGTTTGGTCGTTGTCTGCATCCCCTGCAGTGTGCTTGTCTACCTGGAGTTAATATATATGTCTGTGTGTATGTCTTGTCAGTCTGTCTCTGTGTCTGTCTGTCTCTGTGTCTCTGTGTTTCTGTCTCTCTCTCTCTCCACCTCTCTCCCTCTCTTTCTCTGTCTGTCTGTCGATATGTCTATCTGTCTGTCTGTCTGTCTGTCTCTGTCACTGTCTCTATGTCTGTTTCTGTCTGTCTCTGTCTCCCTCTGTCTCTGTCCCTCTGTCTGTCTGTCTGTCTCTGTCTCTCTGTCTCTCTCTCTCTCTCTCTCTCTCTCTCTCTCTCTCTCTCTCTCTCTCTCTCTCCTCAACTTCTTGTTGTAGTTGTTGTTGTTGTTGTTGTTGTTCTTCTTCTTCTTCTTCTTCTTCTTCTTATTCTTATTCTTATTCTTGGTGGTGTTGTACTTCTTCTTCTTCTTCTTCTTCTTCTTCTTCTTCTTCTTCTTCTTCTTCTTCTTCTTCTTCTTCTTCTTCTGCTTCTTCTTCTTCTTCTTCTTCTTCTTCTTCTTCTTCTTCTTCTTCTTCTTCTTCTTCTTCTTCTTCTTCTTTTTCTTCTTCCTCTTCTTCTTCTTGTGATGGGGTGGTAAGTAGATTACCTCCCATGCGATCAGAGCCCTATTGCAGCGTTGTGTTACTAAATCCGGACACACCTGCGAATTGTGCAATGCTCTGTTTCCTTGGGTGGTGGTCGAAAGCCCTTCATTGCATACTCTTTGCCTTCATGGTGAACGGTAGAATTTATGCAACCTTATTGTAGAGGTCACTTCTTAATTAGCTAGCTGTACCCACCCGAGAAGCTGTGCAGAGATGGGACATCACATGGGCGTATGTCCACTCTGTTACATTCTTCTTCTTCGCAGTCTTCTTTGCATTCTTGTTCGCATTCTTTTTCTGTGCAATCTTCTTTTCATTTTCCTTCGCATTCTTTTCCTTCGCAATTCTTCTTCGCGTTTTTTTCCCTTCCTTTTCGAAAGTGTTCTTCCTCTTTTATGAAATTCTTGTTCTTCGTTATTTGATTGTTTTCGTTGTTTTAAGTTCAGTGAGATCTATATCCCACTTCCTAAAGGACAAAGAAGATAATCCTTGTTATGCTGCTTTCGAGGCGAGTGCCCTTACCTAGCATTTTCTTCATTCTGAAAATTATAGTTTGTGACAAGTACAGACAAACTCATTCTCTCTCTCTCTCTCTCTCTCTCTCTCTCTCTCTCTCAAACACATCACCAACACACACACACGCGCGCGCGCGAGCGCGTGCGCACCCCCCCCCCCCCCCCCCCCCCACACACAGATAGGTACCCAGACACACAGAGAGACTGACAGGTACACAGACACACAAACAAAGGTACACAGACACACAGACAGACAGGTACACAGAAACACCGACAAACACATTGGCAGACAAACAGACAGACACACAGACAAACATACAGGCAGAAAACCAGACCAACTTCCAAGCAAAATTTTGCAGGCAACTCTCTCTTTCCCTTTCCCACCACCCCCTTTGACATCCCCCTCCCTACCCCACCCCCACCACCCCGAAAAAAAGAAAAAAGAAAACGCTCTTTTCTATCTTATAAAAGAAAATTGTGAAGTTTTTTTCCCCCTTATTTTCTCTGGGTCTGAAAAAAAAGCACCACCATGTGTACTTGCAGTGGTCAAGGCTTTTGTCCAGTCAGTGTCCTGAGGCTATAAGGTCTGACCTCTTTCTCTTTCTTCATTTTGACTGCTCTGCAGCCTTTACTCATCTGTAACAGCCGCTGCCCCCTCCCCCCTCCCCCCCCTGCCCCCCTCCCCCCCTCCCCTTCCCCGAACTCCCTAACCTTTTCTCACTCCATCTTTTATTCTCTAACCTACCAACAATACTTTTTTTTTTTATTCTTATAGGCGAAGTTTGTCCGTCTGTTGTCTGTCTTTGTCTGTTGTTCGTTTGTTCGTTTTCTTGGCCTCCTTCTAGATGTTAGCTTGTGTGTCTGTATGTTGATGTTATTGGATGTGTGTGTGTGTGTGTGGTGTGTGTGTGTGTGTGTGTGTGTGTGTGTGTGTGTGTGTGTGTGTGTGTGTTGTGGTGTGTGTGTGTGTGTGTGTGTGTGTGTGTGTGTGTGTGTGTCATCTTTTTTTCTAAGACGTCCTCATCCTGCTGTTCCCACGCCACTCGTTTCAATCTCCCCGCCTCAGCCATACCCCAGATTCTTCATGTCTCATCCTCAGGGTCGGCAGTCCACATCAAGCCCTTCAACATCAGACCGCCATGAAGCCACCAGCCAGAAGGGCCCTGCACTGCTGCACGGTCACTTTGATGGTGTTCAGTGGTG
>CM060346.1:22856570-22859070 GCA_030674155.1 Stramonita haemastoma
CCTCATTAATATTTCTGTGTGTATGTGTGTGTGTGTGTGTGTGTGTGTGTGTGTGTGTGTGTGTGTGTGTGTGTGTGTTTTTCTTTCTTTCTTTCTTTCTTCTTTCTTTCTTTCTTTCTTTCTTTCTTTCTTCTTTCTTTCTTTCTTTCTTTCTTTCTTTGCTTATTTGTTCATATTGAGGATAGTGGAATAATAACTCAAGTGCTTGTTGTTGTTTTTTTACATTCAGTCCCCATGTGTTCGCAGTTTTGTAAATCTTGTCATCTATTCCCACCGGCACACAATGGCCTACTCTTACGAAAAGCGGAACCGGATTTAACCTGTGCGCAAGATTTTCTGCGTGCGTTCTTAAGTAGCATCGAGCGTGGTTACCAATTGGATGGGTGACCGTTTGCACACCTTGGCTACAGTACAGTCCCCTCCCAGTTCACCCAACTGTCAATGGGTACCTGCCCTCCTTAGGGTCAGGGAAGGTAAAGCAGCGAGGAGGGAGAAGAGATGGGCGCCGCCCTCAATATGCTGGCCCCCTAGAGAAGCTGAGGTCTCTGACGCCTCGCTCCCTTACGACTACATAGGTTATTGGACTCCACCTACTTAATCTTTAGTTCAAGGAGTGAGTTTCATCTCATCTCGTTGCTTCTACAATTGTAACATTTTTGAGGTGGCCCGAGGTGCTGAAGTGGGAGAACTTGCGGATGCGTGGGACCTCCGACTTTCTGGCTTCTGACTACAGTCCTGATGTCGGAGAAATCTGGAAGGGACCATAATTCGACTAAAACAACAAAAATACTTAATCTTGTTTCACCACGGACATGAGGGAGAGTGAGGGGGGGGGGGGGGTTATGGAGGGAGGGGGGGTATGGAGGGGGGGGGGTGAGAGGGGGGGTGAGGAGGAGGGGGGGGGGGGGCTAGCACTCAAGGACCCCCGCTCCCAGGTCACGCTGAAGCACACTGTTTATGAGGACTTGCCCACGCCGTGCAAGGCTGGCTAGCTCTGGCTGTCTCGTAAACCTTGCATGTCTATATTATGATGGCCTAGCGTCCCTTCTATTATCTACTCCTTTTCTTCTCTTTTCTCTTAACTCCCTTAACTCCCTGAGGAGTCATTGGGGGCATGCACTGCACTGCACTGCACTCAAGTTTTTCAGGCCCAGCCTCGTGCGTGATAGAGGGAAGGAAGCTGAACATGGCGGAGCCCATCCCTTCTTTAACTACAGAGTGCATGCTGGGCATCTTCATGTTTTCGTGACTGATAGAACGCTGACAATGAGTTGTGGAATCATTACAGTGTATAGTTTATTAAATCTCTGCATGTTTTTGTACATGAAGGGAATGAATCTTACGGATGAGACTATAAACCGAGGCCTCGTGTGCGAACGCACGCAGATCATCTTGCGCACACGTTAAATCCTGTTCCGCTTTTCGTAAGAGTAGGTAAGCTATTGTGTACCGGTGGGAACAGATGACAAGATTGACAAAACTGCATACATACGGAGACTGGATGTAAAAAAGCACACGAGAGCTTATTTCATTATCCTAGATATAAAACAATAAAACAAACAACAACACACACAAAAAATAGAAATAAATAGATAAGTTTTTAAAAATGAAGATTTTTTTTACTGGTCTGCCCTTGAAGTTGGCCAGAGAGAATGGAGAATTCTCTGTTTTTAATGCACCACACGTCACTGCCGAGATTCGAACCATAAACAGGGTGAAGTAACTGGTTGAGAATCCAAAAGTTTTATCCGCTCATCGGAAACCTGGATAACCTAAACTAGCGGTCTGAACCTTGTGTTTGCGGATTTGGTGTCCCGGGTCGAGTCTGGGTTCAGGTACTACCAGATTGTGGGATTGCCCCCTCCCTACTCCTCCCTGGAGTTAACATCAAAGCTGACTCCACTCTCCCCGAACTTCCTTCGGATGAGACTATAAACCAACGTTCTGTGTGCGAACGCATGCAGAAAATCTTGCACACATGTTAAAACCCGTTCCTGCTTGTCAAAAGAGTAGGTTATTTATTACCGTTAAGAACGGATGAGAAAAGTGTAAAAAAAAAAAAAATAAAATAAAATAACTGCATTCATGCACAATGATGTCGTGCGCAGACATCATCCTGGAAGACTGAATGTGGCTACCTTAATGATGGGCAAAAGCGGTTGCAAACGCAAAATTTTTTTTAAAAAAGATACTCATTTGTAAACCTCATAGCTCTGGCCAAGGAATGAAAATAAAACAAAAACCAAAAAAAAAGCCACTCAGTGATAGCACCCATCAAACCACAATGATTATTTTCCCTCTTCTCAGAATCAAACAGTGTGATGTGGGATTGATAATAGCAAACCTTGATCTTTTTGCTTTTTTTATGAGTTCGAAATAATGTTGTGAATGTGATTGAGCTTATATTATTGATATGGATAGACTAGAAATTAGATGCTAATAGGAAAGAAAAGAGGGAGGATGAAAGCTAGATAACATCAGTGCTGACTCCACCCCCCAC
>CM060346.1:22869761-22877261 GCA_030674155.1 Stramonita haemastoma
TTTTCATGTATCTCTTGTGTTTAAAGGGTTTTTATGGGTTTTTAAATCTGGTTTTCCCCTTTTATGCCTACTTTGCTTGTTTCCCGCTTACACACACACACACATACTTACACACACGCACGCACACACACACACACACACACACACACACACACACACACACACACACACACACGCACACACACTTACGCACACACACACACACACACACACACACACACACACACACACACACACACACACACACACACACACACACACACACACACGTTTGTTTAAATAATTATCAGTGTATCCAGATAGGATGACGCGTTTTGTTGAATGTATCCTGTTTTCTTCTTTTAAAATATTGGTTGAACTGCTGTTGGTGGTGATGCTGGTATATAGGGGTAGGGAGGGGGTTTCTTAGCTTTATTCCCTAATCAGGGCAAGGGCCGGATGAAAAAAAGTATGTAATACTTACTCTGTTACCCTTGAAAAATAAAGATTATTCATTCATTCATTCATTCATTCTCTCTCTCTCTCTCTCTCTCTCTCTCTCTCTCTCTCTCTCTCTCTCTCTCTCTCTCTCTCTCTCTCTCTCTCTCTCTCTCTCTCTCTCTCTCCCCCCCTCTCTCTCTCCTTCAACCCCCCCCCCTCTCTCTCTCCCTCCCCCTTCCTCCCCCCAACCTCTCCCCCCCCCTCAAAAGCACTTTCCCCATTACATTCCAAACGACCCTCCTGCAATCAAGGCTCTTCACTTCCTAAGAGTCTACACACTCGGAGAGTTTACCAGAGTTCCATTGGCCGATTCCACAGCCACGTACACGCACTCTCGCTCTGATTGCAGCCTCTCACTTGTCTAAAAGGCCCTCATGACTGTGAAGGTACGTGTGTTGACTGGAAAGTGCCCAGCATCTCCCCTTTAAATGGTGATGAAGGAAAACAGGACGTGCAATAAAGTGAACACAACAACAACAACAACAACAAAAATTGTTTCATGATAATCTAGTCCTATAAAAACTGTGGATTTTATTCTTTTATTTCAACAGTTAGTTCAAGGCTGCACTTTTGTTGTCATGATGATTTTTGTTGTTGTTGTTGTATGTGTCTTTGAATTGTTTTTGGCTTGGTTTGGTGGTTTGTTTGTTTGTGCTTCTCTCTGTCTGTTTTTGTCTCTCTGTGTCTCTGCCTCTGCCTCTGTCTGTGTGTCTGTGTCTGTGTGTGTGTGTGTGTGTGTGTGTGTGTCTGTCTGTCTGTCTGTCTGTCTGTCTCTGTCTGTCTGTCTGTCTGTCTGTCTGTCTGTCTGTCTGTCTGTCTGTCTGTCTGTCTCTCTCTCTCTCTCTCTCTCTCTCTCTCTCTCTCTCTCTCTCTCTCTCTCCTCTCTCTCTCTCTCTCTCTCTCTCTCTCTCTCTCTCTCTCTCTCTCTCTTCTCTCTCTCTCTCAGGGCTGGATGAAAAAAAGGATGCGGAGACTTATCTATTATCTATAAACATTGAAAAATAAAGAATATTCTTTAAAGATTATTATGTCTCTCTAACTCCGCCCCCCTCCCCACGTGTTTTGTGTGTGTGTGTGTGTGTGTGTGTGTGTGTGTGTGTGTGTGTGTGTGTGTGTGTGTGTGTGTGTGTGTGTGTGTGTGTGTGTGTGCGTATGCGTGTGTGCTTTGTGTGTTTGTGTGTTTATGTATTATGTGTATATGTGTGTGTGTTGTGTGTGTTGTGTGTGTGTTATTGTGTGTTGTTTGTGTATGTATGTGGTGTTGTATGCGTGTACTGTATGTATGCACGCGCGGATGTGTGTGTGTGTGTGGTTGCATGCGTGCGAGCGTGTTGTGTGTGTTGTGCGTGCGCACCGCGTGTGCGTGCGTGGTATGTTTTAATTTAAGTTAACCTCAATCACAACTGCGTTATTAAAAAAGAAACCACACATTCAACCTGGCAAGCTATCACCTTAATGACATCGTCTACCCCACCCATCCCCCCCCAAGCAACAGAAGCAAAGCCCACAGTCACCGCTTTTCTAAAGGCCTACGTGTGTAGGTGTGTTGAATGCAACCTAAAGTGGAGGTTGCTGTCAACTCTGATGAAACGCAAACACGGGGTAACCTATATATATATACTTAGCTTAGTGGAGCTGGACCCAGACAGAGTATAGCAGTTATACGTCTTCATTATGTTTCTGCTATATGGTGCAGGGTTTTTTGTGGGTTTTGTTCATAGGTTTTAAGATTTTTTTTTAAGGCGCGGGAAAGCTGAGTGGTCCGTGCAGTCAAGTTTAGCAGCGTCGTCGAGCGTGGTCACCACCAGTTGGATGGATGGGTGACCGTTTGCGCGCACCTTGGCTACAGTACAGTTTCCCCCAAGTTCACCCAGCTGTCATTGGGTGCCTGCCCTCTTTTAGGGTCAGGGAAGGTAAAGCAGCGAGGGAGAGAAGATGGGCGCCGCCCTCAATATGCCGGCCCCTTAGAGAAACTGAGGTCTCTGATGCCTTGCTCCACTACGACTGCCTAGTTATAGGACACCTTTACCTTTTCCTTTCAGATATTTTAATAGGAATGTATTAGAACGGTATGTGATGGGGTGGTAAGTAGATTACTTCCCATGCGATCAGAGCCCTGTCGCAGCGTTGTGTTACTAAATCCGGACACACCTGCGAATTGTGCGATGCTTTGTTTCTTGGGTGGTGGTCAAAAGCCCCTCCATGCATACTCTTTGCCTTCATGGTGAACGGGAGAATTTATGCACCTCTTTTTAGAGGTCATGTCCTAACTGGCTAGCTGTACCCACCCGAGAAGCTGTCAGAGATGGGAACATCACATGGGTGATGTCCACTCTGTTACATGTAAAAACAGAATGAAAATATTCATGCATAACGAAAGTGAGGGGCAGGGGTGGGGATTAGCCTAGTGGTTGAGTGTTGTGTTCGTGATCTAATGACCCGGGATCAAACCACCATGGTGACGCCCATTAACTTTAGAGGATTTCCCCCTGGAGTTAACATCAGTGCTAAGTCCAATCCTACAAAAGTCCTTTGAATGAGACTCTAAACCAAGGCCCCCCGGTGTATAAACATATGCAGGTCAGTCAGCGCAGACATTAAAAACCCATTCCGTCATTTGGAAGAGTAGGCCATTGTGTGCTGGTAGGAACAGTTGACAAAATAGACAACAACATCCACAAAAAATTAAAACCCACACGCACACAGGCGTCGTGTTTACACACCGAGACGGAGACCGTAGTCGGAACGTGGCTACCTTAATGGTGGGTAAAAATATATATATACCGTGGACGGAAACTCTCAGCACTGACGAAGCTGGGAGCTGTAACGGTAGAACTAAAACTATGTACATAACCACGAAAAGTCATATTGTTATTTAATTGATTTTGTCCTCTTTTTTTCAGTGCAGATGCTGTAACAAAGATCTGTGGCACCTGCTGACGTTTGCCTTTTTCATTATTGCTTTTTCAGAGTGTGCCATATTGATGTGACCTTGGAATCTAAAATCCAATTTTTTTTTTTTTTTAATTAATCATTTTGATGACATCCATAGATATGAGCGTGCGTGTACACGCACGCACACACACACACACACACACACGCACACACACACACACACACACATGTTTACCTTTTTTTTATTTAATAATTTGTATTTTAACCTAAGGCCAATGTACAATAAAAACAGTTCCAGAGTTCTCTCTCTCTCTCTCTCTCTCTCTCTCTCTCTCTCGTTTAATTTTTTTTCATTTTATAATACCACTAAACAATTCAAAACCAAAATCCATGGCCATGATATCATATATTTTTTTAACTTCCATGGGTACCGATCCCAAAGTGCAGAAAACAAGGCTAAGGATCTATGGAGTAATTCACAAGGCAAACCATTATCACAGTCTTCCCTGGATTTTCTCCCCTTCCTTTGCGAGCACTGACCAACAGTTTACGGTTGTTGTTTGTTTATTTATTTATTTATTTATTTATTATTTTTATTTATTTATTTATTTATTCATCTATTTATTTATTTTTGTTGTCTAATTAGCGGCTCGCGTGGAGGCGCTTTGAATAGCGTTTAACTTGAGTTTGCTCTATACTAATGATGATGATGAGGCCTAAATACAATGCTGTTTAAAAATCCAGTGAAACTTGAGTCAGATAATTTTATTAACGTTTTTTTTTTCACTATTTCCTAAGCGTTTCTCTTAGCAATGATAAGTTATAGGTATTCTGTCATTTACTGGATGCATTCTTCTCTTTCTTGGAAAGTATGCATGTGACAAAGGAATGTTTAAAGTGTTCTCTCTGTCTTTATTTCTTAATCTGCTTTTCTGTTTGTTTCTCCGTCTGTCTGTCTGTGTGACAGTCTGTGTGCCTATCTGTCTTTCTCATACTCTCTCTCTCTCTCTCTCTCTCTCTCTCTCTCTCTCTCTCTCTCTCTCTCTCTCTCTCTCTCTCTCTCTCTCTCTCTCTCTCTCTCTCTCTCCTCTCTCTCTCTTTTCTTCTTCACACACACACACACACAACACCCACACACAACACACACACACACACACACACACACACACAACACACACACACACACACACACACACATACACGCCCCCCCCCCCCCCCCAAACACACATACCGTCTCCGCTTCATCCATCCCATACTAGATTACCGTCCCCCCTTCCCTGCGCCCCCCCTCCCTGCCTCCCCTCCCCCCCCCCCCCCCCCCCACCACCACACACACATCTCCAATTAATGCCTGACTCATGTGAATTCGTGTGGACTCTATTCAAGACTTGTCAACACGGTGCTAGCTTGCTGCCTTCAGTCCACTGTGCCTCGTTTTTCCTTTCTTCCTTCCTTCCTTCCTTCCTTCCTTCCTTCCTTCCTTCCTTCCTTCCTTCTTTCTTCCTTCTTTCTTTCTTTCTTTCTTTCTTTCTTTCTTTCTTTCTTTCTTTCTTTCTTTCTTTCTTTCTTCCTTCCTTCATTTCTTCTATTCTTCCTTCCTTCCGTCCGTCTGTCTTTCCTTCCCTGCCTGCCTGCAAGTCATGGCATCTTCGTAGACAAACATTCTAACCCGTTTCCTGAAGGCAAACATGCCGGAGTTGTGTGAGCCAAGATTCTGAGAGTTGTGTCAGGACAAGTTCCACAGAGCTGCCACTAACAGAGATGGCCGGGCAACTGTCTCTTTCTGCTGCTGCTGCTGCTGCTGCTGGGGCTGTGGAATGTCAACACGTGTTGTCCTCCCATTCTTCTTCTTTCTTGTTCTTGTTGTTGTTCTTCTTGTTGTTGTTGTTGTTGTTGTTGTTGTTGTTGTTGTTCTTCTTCTTCTTCTTCTTCTCTTCTTCTCTTCTTCTTCTTCTTCTTCTTCTTCTTCTTCTTCTTCTTTCTTCTTCGCAATTTCGCAATTCTTCGCAATTCTTCATCATCTTCTCCTTCTCCTTCTTCTTCTTCTTCTTCTTCTTCTTCTTCTTCTTCTTCTTCTTCTTCTTCTTCTTCTTTCTATTCTTTGCAATTCTTTTTCGCAATTCTTCTTCGCAATTCTTCATCTTCTTCTTCTCTTCTCCTTCTTCTTCTTCGCAATTCTTCTTCTGCGCAATTCTTCTTCTTCGCAATTCTTCTTCTTCGCAATTCTTCTTCTTCGCAATTCTTCTTCTTCGCAATTCTTCTTCCTAACAGTGGAATGTCAGATAAATGTGGATGTGTGTCATAACAAAACACACATGTTCCTAAGCATGTATAGAGTGTAATTTGATAAGTACAACTGTCAGAATTTCCTTTTTTTGTTGTTGTTTTTTGTTTTGTTTTCAAGTGTCCAGATTCATACATGAAATATAAAAAAAGACAATTGAGATGCTTCCGGAGACTCCTTGGCATCTTCCACAGAGACCGTATAAACAACGAAGACGTGCACAACAGAATCCAGCAAACCATTGGTCCCTACAAAAATCTATCAGTCGTAAAGAAGCAGCGTAAACTTAAATGGTACAGGCATGTCAGAAGATCAAAAAGACTTGCAAAAACAATACTGCACGGCACTGTCCAAGGAGGAAGAAAAAGAGGCAGACCAAGGAAGAGATGGGAGGACAACATCAGCGAATGGACAGCGCTTAGAACACAACACAATTTTGATTAAAGCAGAACAGAGAGAGGAATGGGGGGAACTGGTTGTCAAGTTTTCAGGGGTGCCCCTACGGTTGCCTGACTAAGAGATAGAGAGATAGAGAGATAGAGAGATATTTATTTATTTATTTATTATTTATTTATTTATTCATTTATTTATTTATTTATTCTTTTATATCGAGGATAATGGAATAAGCACTCTTGTGCTTTTTTACAAATAGTCCCCGTGTGTATGCAGTTTTGTAAATGTCATCTGTTCCCACCGGCACACGATGGCCTACTCTTACGAAAAGTGGAACAGGATTTAACGTGTGCGCAAGATGTTCTGCGTGCGTTCGCACACGGGGCCTCGGTTTAAAGTCTCATCCGAAGGACTTTTGTGGAGAGTGGAGTCAGCACTGATGTTAACTCCAGGAGAAAAATCTCCTCGACCGGACTCGAACCCAGGTCGTCAAATTGCCAGCGTAGTGTTCTGACCACTGGGCTATCCATCCCCCTAGATAGATAGATAGATAGATAGATAATAGATAGATAGATAGATAGATATAGATAGAAGATAGATAGATAGATAGATAGATTAGATAGATAGATAGATAGATGAAGGAAAATGCAGTTCATTTACGTGCATGTGTTTAAGAAACAATACATCCCCCCCCCCCCCCCCAGACATTTGTTTCAATGTTTTGTTTCTCAAGTGATCTGATTATGTGAATATTCCACCAGACAAGCATTTGGGTCTGAAACTGTAATAGTTCTTGTCAAAACTATAAAGACACAACTAATGACCACATTATTTTGAGATGTTCTGGCAAAGTACACCCCCTTTTGAGGACTTTTAAACAAATGCTCCCTTCCTTGTCTGTCTGTATATCTATCAGTATGTCTTCATTGTTACTGAGAAAAAAAGCAAACGAAGAAGAAGAAAACGGTAAATAAAAAAACCCCACAAAACATTGGTCAGAGAAAACTACCACGACACAGTATTTGAACATAAGTATGCTCACATCACAAAAGAAGCAAAGCCCCCAAACATCAACATTATCCAGTTATACACTATCCACAGAATGAAGACAGCGATTCATTTGTTCACTCTTATCCTTCTATCTTTACGGCAAACTTTAAATACCTTGTTTATGAGTAAGGAATAATTTCTAATGCGCCATGGAAGAAGTGTTCCTAGCCTGATGCTAGCATAAGATTTTAAAAGAAGGAATATTCGTTTTAAAACATGATTGTGCACTGAAGAATAAACACAGAAATATGGTAAGCAGTTTTGCTATTTTCAGCTATTTTACGCAAACATTTTATCGTCATTGCATATCAGGAAGCAGTTTACTTTTCTTGCTTGCTTGCTTGTTGTTGTTGTTGATGTTGTTGTTGTTGTTGTTGTTGTGGTTGTTGTTGTTGTTG
>CM060346.1:22879761-22884761 GCA_030674155.1 Stramonita haemastoma
CCCACCCTCCCCAATTGAGGGTTCGAGTGTCTTAGGATTAGGCTGTGCCAAAGATGGCCAACTTCACTGTCAGCGTTTAGATGGAGATCAATTATTGAGGGGGTGGGGGGGTCGAGTGTCTTAGGACTCCTGGCCACTAGGTTATGTATACAATGCTGGCAGACTTGTGACGCCAATAATGGAATTGGAAAAAAAAGTGAAGAAGTAGGGGGTGTCTGTTTAACCTGCATAATTCGTTCGTTCGTTCTTGTACTTAATGTCTGTTCACTATAGGTGATATTAAGCGATTGTTGGGTGCCAGGTGTCAGAGACTTCAGCTTCTCTAAGGGCACAGCATCTTGCAGGTAGCGCCCATCCTGTTCCGCTTTTCTTAAGAGTAGGCCATTGTGTGCCGGTGGGAACAGATGACAAGATGTACAAAACTGCTCATACACATGGGGACTGGATGTAAAAAAAAAGCACATGAGTGCTTAGTCCATTATCCTCGACATAAAAGAACAAATAATAATAAAATAGATACATTGTCTAGAGGTTTTAAACTAAAGCAGGACTTGTAAACTCTTGAGTCCGTTTGTAGTATTCCTTTGAATGAATGCCAGGAGTAGTCTGTTGAAAATATACTATGAGGCTTTCCATGATACAGGAAAATAGTGAAACTGGATTCTACTACATGAAAAATGGAAATGATAAATGAATTACCATCAAGTTACATGTGATATACCTGCGCGCGCGCGTGTGTGCGTATGTGTGTGTGTGTGTGTGTGTGTGTGTGTGTGTGTGTGTGTGTGTGTGTGTGTGTGTGTGTGTGTGTGTGTGTGTGTGTGAGTGTGTCTCTCTGTGTGTATGTATGTGTGTGTGTGTGTGTGTGTGTGTGCACGTGTGTATGTGCATACGTGTGCATTCATGTATACATACTGACCCGCAACAAAATACGGAACGCTCTTTGCCTCTGGTGAAGTTGTTGTTTATAGATAAGATACTAGACATTTGGTGCTGTCAAAATCAGCTTTTCAGTTCTCTCTCCTTATTCTTTGACATCTTGAACTGGCCGTGTACGTGTCAGCTTTTCAAAGAGCTAGAGCTCCCTATCGCTCTTTCCATCCCTTTTGCCACACTCCAGACCTTTAGGATTCATCAATGGGCACACCACCTACTCTCCAATCAAACTGACCCCAGGATTGCTGTCTTGATAACCCTCGGTCTTCAGAGTTTAATACTCTTCTTGCTTTTAGCAGAGAGTTTATATATATATGTATATATATATATATATATATATTATATATGAGTAGAGAGAGAGAGAGAGAGATGAGAGAGGAGAAGATAGAGAGGAGAGAAGGGAGAGGGACAGAGACACGACAGACAGACAGACAGAAGATAGAGAGAGACGGACAGACAGACAGACAGACAGAGACAGACAGACGACAGATGCATGTAGTTGGCAGGCGAAGCTGTGACGGTTTGATGAAAGTTCATGCTTTAGGATTGTCACTGAAAAGTGATCTGATTGAATGTGTCATTTTGGGAAAATCAATCTAAAATTGGATTCTTTTTCCTCTTTTAAGTAATAAAGAGAATGTAGAATTGGAACATTAGGACATTAATTGTAAATTAATGAGGCTTTTTTTTCTTCTTTGAAGTGGCTCCAATGTGTTGCGTGTGAAGGGCCTGTGTATGTGTGTGAGATGGGAACGGAGGTGAGAGTGGGGCAGGGTGTTCTTTTTCTCTCTGTTTTCTCTTGTCTTTGCCTTTGCCCCATCTCTCTCTCTCTCTCTCTCTCTCTCTCTCTCTCTCTCTCTCTCTCTCTCTCTCTCTCTCTCTCTCTCTCTCTCTCTCTCTCTCTCTCTCTCTCTCCTACTCTCTCTCTCTTTCTCATCCCTTAAACGGGTTTTCAACACCTCAACATGATCATTTTCCAAACTGAAAATTCCTTTGAAGCATACCGGAGCCAATCACTATTAACCCTCGAGCAAATTTAACCCATGTGATGGGATAGTCTCCCTTTACCTTTAAAAAAAAAAAAAAAAAAAAACATCTTTTTTTTGGGCCCGGTAGTGTCCCCTGGTTATCAGACGGTGAAATCGAAACAGACGTGAATGACGCGACAGAGTTGGCTGTCAACTTTGGATGGACATGAGCTGGTTATAGTCTGTATGGTCAGATAGATATGGATAGCTGTTACTACAAAAATATCAGGAAAGTTTGTGTATAAAGCAGAAAGTCTGTCAGCTTTGTTGGTTTGCTTTTTTTTTCGCACACTTTTTTTCTTTTCTCTTAACCTTTTGGTAGACCTTTAGTGCCTGGTTCTGTATTTTTTCGCTCGGTTTTTTTTTTTTTTTTTTTGGGAGGGTGGGAGGGCCTGGTAGGGGAGCCCATCCTCTGTATGAACAGTGTGCATGCTGGGTGTTATTTTTGTTCTATGACCCAACCAACGCTGACATGGATTGCAGGATGTTTGACGTGCGTATTTGATCTGTGTGGTTATAATTTATATACACGAAGAGGGGTCTTCTCATGACTCTGGTCTTATGTTTGTATCTGTCGTGTTTTGACAAATAAAATGATAGGAAAAAAAAAATCTGTTGAGCATTATGTCAAATATATCGTCATTTATGAATAGTGTCTTCTGGGGTAAGTATTTGGTAGTTTTGGAATATGGAATGGAATGGTTTAGATTATTAATCATCGGATAAGCCTACACCACAAAAATATACTCAAAGAAAATGCAACACACAAGTTACGCTGACGTCACTGATGGGATATTTCATATTCTCTCTCTCTCTCTCTCTCTCTCTCTCTCTCTCTCTCTCTCTCTCTCTCTCAATTTGACGACCCAGGTTTTGAGCCGGGTCGAGGAGATTTTTCTCCTGGATTTTAACTATCAGTGCTGATTTCCACTCTCCCCAAAAGTCCTTCGGATGAGACTTTAAACCAGGCCCGTGTGCGGAAATCGCACGCAGAACATCTTGCGCACACGTTTAATCCTGTTCCGCTTTTCGTAAGAGTAGGCCATCGTGTGCCGGTGGGAACAGATGACATTTACAAAACTGCATACCCACGGGGATTGGATGTAATAAAAGGCTACAAGGACGTGTACCTTATTCCATTATCCTCGATATAAAAGAATAAATAAATAAATAAATAAATAAAAACATATCTCTCTCCTTATTTAAAGGAAAAACAACACAAAAACCCAACAACACAATTTCCTCACTCCATTATTTTTCATAATCGTCTAAGCAGTCTATTCCATTACAACCACCCCCCCCCCCCCCTTTACCAAAAAAAAATCCACTGCCTTAAATGGAATAGTCTCCCTTTAACGTTTACAACTCTCTGATCTGGGCAATACTAATAGCGTCCCCTGATTCTCTAGAGATTGAAATGTACAGAGATTTAGAGACGTTTGCAAAGTTTTGCTCTGAACGTTAAATGGAGATGGAGCAATGACGGTCTAAAGAAGGCAATGGACTGTTCGTTGGTATTTTTATTAACATCAAGGAACTTAGTTTACAACCTGTAAAACTAGCCTGAACATATAGTTTGTGTGTGTGTGTGTGTGTGTGTGTGTGTGTGCGCGCTCGCGCTACGGTGAAAGTAGAAGGAAGTGGTTGACAGTCTGCATGGGTTTAAAGATTGTTAGCTTTTTGAAAAGAAAAGAAAACCAATTGACGAGATAAAAAAAACACATGAATAGACATGTCCTGTAATCCTAGGATAACAGTTATATCTTATTGGGCAAAAAGTAAAAATCTAAAGTAGATTTGGTATTGCAAACGTTGCGCTATTAATCATGATAGAGAACATGACCCTTATACTACCACAGTTTTGTGCCATCACCAAAAATAATCTTGTCTTACATGATGTCAGGAGTGCAAGAAATTCATCTGATACATCAAGCAAACTCAATGCACTACACAACACGTTTGTGCATTATTTAGTTGTACAGATTAACAGAGCGCAGATATTCAATCTGCCGCGTCTCTGCACAACTTCTCGGCAACGACAGCACGGACAGACATGGGATATGAGGCCTCTAAAAAATGAGATTGCATAAATTCTACATTTTACTACTAATGGCAAAGTGATGCAACCAACGCTTTTCAACCAACCCCCAACGATACAGAACGTCGCACAATTCACAGGTGTGGATCTAAATTTAGATCCACCACGCTGCGATTGGCAGTTCCGATCGCATGGGAAGTAATCTACTTACCGCCCCATTACAATACTACGTAATTTGATAAACATGATCAAGGTATGTCTAATTGTGTGGATGTCTCCGTGTCTGTTTGCCTGCCTGTCTCTCAGTCAGTTTATCTAGTTTCCAAAAACATTCTGCCTAGTGAGCTCAACTCCTCTTTACTGTAAATCTTCTCTCTCTTCTTCTCTCTTCTCTCTCTCTCTCTCTCTCTCTCTCTCTCTCTCTCTCTCTCTCTCTCTCTCTCTCTCTCTCTCTCTCTCAACAGAGGGGAGGGGATAGCCTAGTGGTCAGAACATTACGCTGGCAATATTTGACGACCTGGGGTTCAATTCCCGTTCGAGGGGATTTTTCTCCTGGAGGTAACATCAGCGCTGGCTCCACTCTGACCAAAAGTTCTTCCGATGAGACTATAAACCGAGGCCCTGTGTGCGAAACACGCAGAACATCTTGTGCACACGTGAAATCCTGTTCTGCTTTTCGTAAGAGTAGGCCACCGTGTGCTGGTGGGAACAGGTGACAAGATTGACAAAATAACTTACACACAGGGACCGGATGTAAAAAAAAAAAACAACACAAGTGCTTATTTCATTATCCTCGATATAAAAGAATAAATAAACCAAATAAGGAAAAAAAAAACTCCAGTTTTTTCTTTCAACAGATCTTCCTGCTGTCTCTTTTTTTTTTTTTTTTCAAACTCTAACAATGGGCATGCAGTTCATTGTCTGATCCGTGACTGTCTACTGTCCTGATGCCCTGATGCCTTCAACAGTAACTTCCCTGAGCTAATAGCGTCCCTTGG
>CM060346.1:22892261-22897261 GCA_030674155.1 Stramonita haemastoma
ACTACTATACTGCATTACTCTATCGTTGTACGGAATTAGATTAGACTCTACTACATACTACTACTACTACTACTACTATACTACTACTACTACTACTACTACTACTACTACTACTACTACTCTACCACACCACCACCACCACCACCACCACACATCTACTACTACTACTACTACTACTACTACTACTACTACTACTACTACTACTACTACTACTACTACTACTACTACTACTTTACTACTACTATACTACTTACTACTACTACTACTACATACTACTACTACTACTACTACTACTACTAATACTACTACTATTACTGCTGTTGACTGCTGCTGTTACTGCTGCTACCGTTGTTCTACTACCACTAGAGACTTCTGTATTACTTTACTTGTAATGAATGTAGAGATTCTCAACATAACGTTTCAAATCATATTAACATTTTAATTCGGGTTAAAAAACAAACTTTGCTCACATCAATAACTGCCAAAGCTTTGGTCTGGACTGAACGCGAATACTAGCAAAACTCTTCAACTGTTCTAGAAATGTGATAACACATTGGTAATCAGAGGGGCGCTCATCACAGCATTGTCTTCTTGTTCTTGGTCTTCTAGTTCTTGTTCTTGTTCTTCTTTGAGTTTCTTCTTGTTCTTGTTCTTGTTTTTCTTTGAGTTTCTTGTTCTTGTTGTTGTTGTTGTTGTTGTTGTTGTTGTTGTTGTTGTTGTTTTTTCTTCTTCTTCTTCTTCTTCTTCTTTCTTCTTCTTCTTCTTCTCTTCTTCTTCTTCTTCTATTCTTCTCTTCTTTCTTTTCTTCTTCTTCTTCTTCTTCTTCTTCTTCTTCGCAGTTCTTCTTTAATTTTTCTTCGCAATGCATTCTCGCAATTCTTCTTCTTCTTCTTCTTCTTCTTCTTCTTCTTCTTCTTCTTCTTCTTCTTCTTCTTCTTCTTCTTCTTCCTCTTCCTCTTCCTCTTCCTCTTCCTCTCTTCTTCTTCGTTCTCGAACACTCATATAGCAGTTAGTGCTGTCTGTCAGGAGCGAAAATACATTGCGCTGCCGTTAAGCACTTGACAAATCAAGCCCAGTGCATCCGACTTTAGCATTGTGTAATTCCCTCCGAAACTGCACATTACTCTCTACCATCATGAATTCATAATAGGGGACGGGATAGCCAAGTGGTCAGAACATTGCGCTGGCCATTTGACGACCCGAGTTCGAGTCCCGTTGGAGGGGATTTTTTCCGTGGAGTTAATATCAGTGCTGACTCCACTCTCCCCAAAATTCTTTCGAATGAGACTGTAAACCGAGGCCTCGTGTGCGAACGCACGCAGAATATCTTGCGCACACTTTAAATCCTGTACCGCTTTTCGGAAGAGCAGGCCATTGTGTGCCGGTGGGAACAGATGGCAATATTTACACAACTGCATACACACGGGACTAGATGAAAAAAACCCACATGAGTGCTTATTCTATTATCCTCGATAAAAAAAGAATTAGAAAAAAAGTAAAAAAGTGTTCTCTAGACTGGTCTGTGTGTAATTCTTTAGCCTTTTGCAACGACACAACACAGCCATGTCGAAGGCTGGTGCAGTCTTTGATGGTCTTTGTCCAGATTTTTGTTTTTGTTTTTTGGGGGGTATTTTTTGTTTTGGTCAGTTTGTTTTTATGAGGGGCGGGATAGCTAAGTGGTCAGAGATGCTCACTTTCCCCAGTCAAGTTAAGCAGCGCCGAGCGTGGTTACCAGTTGGATGGGTGACCGTTTGCGCGCTTTGGCTTCAGTACCCCCCCCCCCCCCCCCCTGCCCAGATCACCCAGCTGTAAATGGGTAACCTGCCCTCTTTAGTGTCAGGAAGGTAAAGTAGCGAAGGAGAGAGGAGATGGGCGCCGCTGCCCTCAATATGCTGGCTGCTCCTAGAGAAGCTGAGGTCCCTGACGCCTCGCTCCCCTACGACCGCCAAAGGTCATGAGACACCTGTTTTGTTTTTTGCTGTCGTTGTTGTTTGTTGTTTGTGTTTTATTGTTTGATTTTTGTTGTTTTGGTCAGTCTGCTCATGCAGCTTTGTCCGTCAAGTGCCCCCCCCCCCCCCTCCCCCCTGCTGGACAATTTTGTCCACAGAGAGATGTGCACATGACGTGCCTAAACCTCTCTACTTTCCTACTTTTTGGGGGGGTTATACGAACTTCCTCATTTCCACCTCCTCCCACCTCCTTTCACCCTTCTTTTCCATTACCACCTATCCTAAGGGCAGATAATAGCCTATCAGTAACGCCAGCCTTTGCCTACCCTCCCCCCAAAAAAAACCCCACCTCACAAAAACCCAACCTGGTTTGACCAATTCCCTCCCCTTGGTTACGAGTCACTGTCCTTGATTAGCGGCCCCTTGCCGACGTGCACGGACTTGGCTGATTACTTGGTTACCTCCCCTGAATATCAATGCACGCTCGATTATCTCCCTTGCCGAGTTGGCTCGCCGCGTCGATAAGTTCTCCTCTCTTGTGATGGTGTGCTCCCTTTCTAGAAAGAGTTGGGGGGAGGGAGGAGGGAGGAGAGAGAGAGATGGAGAGAGAGAGAGAGAGAGGAGAGGAGAGAGAGAGAGAGAGAGAGAGAGAAGAGAGAGAGAGAGAGAGAGGGGGGGAGGGGGGCAGGGAGAGAGGGAGCAGAAGAGGAGAGAGAGAGAGAGAAGGGGGACAAGAGAGAGAGGGAGCAGAAGAGAAGAGAGAGAGAGAGAGAGAGAGAGAGAGAGAGAGAGAGAGAGAGAAGAGAGAGAGACACACACAGACAGCAGACAGACAGAAGACAGAAGAAGACAGAGACAGGACAGAGAGACAGAGAGACAAAGACAAGAGACAATAGACAGGAGACAGAGAAGACACAGACGAGAAGACACAGACGGACGACAGGAAGGTAGACAGACTGACAGACTTACAGTGAGAAAGAGACAGACTGAAAGACATAATCATATTGAAAGAGTCAGATTGACTAGTAGAAACAAATGGACAGAAAATAGAGATGCAGAAAACAGACAGGTCAAAACGAGTAGACAGACCAACACACACATAGACAGATCCAGTGTTCATTAGGCTCCCAATCTAAACTAATTTTGTCGAAAATTTCTTTGCCAGATTCAAAGATAGAAAATCTATGCTTGAAATTTCGGGTTTTTTTTTTTTTGGTTGTCCGTCCGAACTCTGTGCAAATAATTGGTTTTGTCTTGAATAATGGTCTAAGACATTGAGAAGTTGGCAGGTATTTCTGGTCAGTCAATTGTTCTTTAGGGACAGGTTTTTTTTTTTGTATTTTGTATTTTTCTCTGCGTGAAATTCGGGCTGCTCTCCTTGGGGAGAGCGCGTCGCCACAAGTGCAGATCCTACCCATTTTTTTTCTCTTTTCCTGCATGCAACTGTATTTGTTTCCCTATCAAAGTGGCTTTTTTTCTACAGAAATTTGCCAGGGTCAACCCCCTTGTTTCCGTGGGTTCATTACGTGCGCTAGATAGTGATATGTAAGACACGGGACCTCGGTTTGATCGTCTCATCCAAAAGACTAGCGCCCAGACCACCTCTTAGAGTCTAACGGATGGGGAAAAGTTTTGGGCCCAAACGGGGTACGAACCACCGCACACTCCGTCCGGACTTTTTGCTTTCCAGGCAAGGTGCGTTACCACCTAGACCACCGATCACCGATCCACCGGTCGCTCAGTGGACAGAGCACTTGCTTTCTCAAGCTAAGGACGGACGAGTAGCCAGTTGTAACTACCGTTTGACTTCAGTCTAATAGGTCACGAAGTCGTGGGTTCGAATCCCGGCGGCGTCTGATGAATTAAGGGGTGGATATGTTTACGCTCTCCCAGGTCAGTTTCAAGTGCAGATCTGCCAGTGCCTTAATTTCCTTCGTGAATTACGCATGGAGAAGATCAAACATGCACGCGAAAGATCGCGTCACTACTGTCAGTGGTCGGTGGGTTACGGAAACACGGGACGGGATAGCCTAGTGGTCAGAACATTGCGCTCACAATTTGACGACTTGGTTCGATTCCCGTCGAGGAGATTTTTCTCCTGGAGTTAATATCAGTGCTGGACTCCACTCTCCCCTAAATCCTTCGGATGACACTATAAACCGAGGCTCCGTGTGTGAACGCACGCAGAACATCTTGCGCAGCACGTTAAATCCTGTTCTGCTTTTCGTAAGAGTAGGCCATCGTGTGTCAATGGGAACAGATGACATTTACAAACACTGCATACACACGGGGACTGGATTAAAAAAACACAAGATTGCTTATCCCATTTTTCCTCGATATAAAAGAATGAATAAAATTAAAAAAAAAACAAATAATACCACAGCACCAAGCGCACAGATCTTCAAGTAAGGTTGAGAAAGAAGGAAAAGGAAATAAGGAAGAAGGACGAATTGAAGGAAGAACGAAGAAGAGATGAAAAAAAGAAGTAAGAAGAAGAAGAGAGAAGAAAGAAGAAGAAGAAGAAGAAGAAGAAGAAGGTTAAGCAGCAATGAGTTGGTAACCAAGTGGATGGGTCATCGTTTTCCGCGCTTAACTTCAGTACATTCCCAAATTTACCTAGCTGTTAATGCTACCTGCTATCATTAGGGGCATGGAAGTTAAAAGCAGCAAGGGAGAGATAGAAAGAATTGGAAGAATTGCGAGAAGAATTGCAACGAAAGAAGAAAAAGAGAAACTGAAATAAAAGAGAAAAAATTGCAAAGATTATGAAGAAGAAGAATTGCAAAGAAAAAAGTAGAAGAATGCAAAGATTTGCAAAATAAATACTTGTGAAGAAGAAGAAGAATGTGAAAAAAAGAAAATTGCAAAGAAGGATGCAAAAAAGTGAAGACTGCAAAGAAGAATGTAAAGCAAAAATGTGTAAAGAAGAGATCAAAGAAGAAAAAGCAAAGAAGAAAATGCAAAGAAAAGGAAATGCTTATGAGAAAAATGCAAAAACAAAAAATGCAAAGAAGAAAATTGCAAAAAATGCAAAGAACACACAGAAAAAGA
>CM060346.1:22904761-22907261 GCA_030674155.1 Stramonita haemastoma
TACTGTGTTGCATTGCATTGTATGGTATTGTGTTGTATTGCATTGTATCTATTACATTGCATTACATTGTATTGTATTGTATTACATTGTACTGTATAATATTGCCTTGTATTATAGCGTATATTGTCAGTCACAGCAGATCTCTCTGCACAAGACTGGAAATGCTCTATCCAGGGTAAGCGTGATGCCAGAAGTGCAGCGCCACCATTGTTGTTTACATTCCTGTCCTACTGATTATCCTCTCATCTGAAATACTAGCACACAGACCACCACATAAGATCTAGTACCTTTACCTTTTACCTTTACCTGGTATACTAGCACACAGACCACCACATAAGATCTAGTACCTTTACCTTTTACCTTTACCTGGTATACTAGCACACGGACCACCACTTAAGATCTAGTACCTTTACTTTTTACCTTTACTTTTACCTGATATACTAGCACACGGACCACCACTTCAGAACATCTTGCGCACACGTTAAATCCTGCTCCGCTTTTCATAAGAGTAGGCCATCGTGTGCCGGTGGGAACAGATGACAATATTTACAAAAACTGCATACACACGGGGACCGGATGAAAAAAAAAACACATGATTGCTTATTCTGTTATCCTCGATACAAAAGAATAAATAAATAATAAATAAAATAAATAAGATATAGTACCTTTACCTTTTACCTTTACCTTTACCTGAGATACTAGCACACGGACCACTACTTAAGATCTAGTGCATGACGAGAAAACTCGGGCTCATGTGAGGATCGCACCCACGGCGTTTTGGTTTCTATACGGGTACATCATCTTTAAATTACCGACTCGTGGATTTCAATGCGAATTTGACATGTAAAAAAAAAGGGGAACGCAGAAAATTAGACTTAAGAAGAAAGAATTGCGAAGGAGAATTGCAAAGAAGAATCGTGAAGGAGATTTGCGAAGAAGAATTGCGAAAAACATTTGCGAAGAAAAATTGGGAAGAACTGCAAAGAAGAAGAAGAAGAAAAATTAAGAAGAAGAATCGCAAATTTCGAAGACGAAGAATGCGAAGAGGAATGCAAAGAATGCGAAGAAGAAGAATGCAAAAAATGCGAAGAAGAAGAGTGTGAAGAATGCAGAGAATTAAAATGCAAAGAATGCAAAGAATGCAAGAATTGCGAAGAAAAAGATAAAAATTGCAAAGAAGAAAATTTGCGAAAAAATAAAACAATTGCGAAGATGAAGAATTACGAAGAAGAACAACAGCAAAGAAGAAGAATTGCACAGAAAAATGCGAAGAAGGATGCAAAGAATGCGAAGCATGCAAAGAAAACGAAGAAGAAGAATACAATCAAGGAAGATGAAGAATGCAAAGAAGAAGGGGAATGCAAAGAAGAAGAAGAAGAAGAAGAAGAGAGAAGAAGAAGAAGAAGAAGAAGAAGAAGAAGAAGAAGAAGAAGAAGAGGAAGATGAAGAAGAAGAAGAACAAGAAGAAGAAGAAGAAGAAGAAGAAGAAGAAGAAGAAGAAGAAGAAGAAGAACAAGAAGAACAAGAACAAGAAGAAGATGAAGACGGAGAAGAAGGAGAAAAAGCAGAAGAAACGAAGAAGATGAAGAAGAAGAAGAAGAAGAAGAAGAAGAAGAAGAAGAAGAAGAAGAAGAAAAGAAGAAGAAGAAAAAAAGAAGAAAAACAACAACAACAACAAGAACAACAACAACAATAACAGCAAGAAGAAGACGAAGACGAAGACGAAGAAGAAGAAGAAGAAGAAGAAGAAGAAGAAGAAGAAGAAGAAGAAGAAGGAGAAGAAGAAGAAGAAGAAGAAGAAGAAGAAGAAAAAGAAGAAGAAGAAGAAGAAGAACAACAACAACAACAGCAACAACAACAACAACGACAACAATAACAACAACAACAAACAACAAACAAGAACAAGAACAAGTAGAACAAGAACAAGAAGAAAAAGAACCAGAAGGACAAGAACAAGAATTAACTGTTAAATTGGCAATGCAAATTGACATATGATAGCTCTGTTCTGGTGTGCTACGCTGCTTTCATGGGAAAACCATACGCTTAAGAAAAACAGAGCCTGCCTTGAAACGAACAAGAAAAAAGCACAGAAGAAGAGGAGAAGGAATAGGGAGAAGAAAAGGAAGAAAAGAGGGAGAGAAAGTGGGAAAAAATGAAGAGGAGAAAGACGAAAAAGAGAGAAAAACAAGGAGGTCAAGGAGTACAAGAAAGACAACAATGCCACCACCACCACCACCACCACCACCACCAACAACAACAACAACAACAACAACAACAACATCAACAACAACAACAACAGCAACAACAATGAAGGCAATGACAGTGCTCGCTCAATAACAACCTACCTTATAACCGCATCATAATATTCATTTTACAATTTCTTCTTCTCAACATATTTCTAAAGACAAAAAAACCAACAGTAAACTACAAGACATTTAAAAATAATTCTGTGACAGAACTAAAACTGGGTGAAGTGGAGTTAAAAGGAAGAGAGAGAGAA
>CM060346.1:22912261-22914761 GCA_030674155.1 Stramonita haemastoma
ACACATACACACAGACAGACAGACGGACACACACACACACACACACACACACACACACACACACACACACACACACACACACACACACTATATATTATATATATATATATGTATATATATATATATATATATATATATATATATATTTATATATATAATATATATATATATAGTTAACTCCTGGAGTTAACATCAGTACTGTCTCCACTCTCCCCAAAAGTTTTTCGGATGAGACTTTAAACCAAGGCCCCATGTGCGATCGCACGCAAAACATCTTGCACACGCGTTAAATCATGTTCCTCTTTTCGTAAGAGTAGGCCATCGTGTGCCAGTGGGAACAGATGACATTTACAAAACTGCATACAAACGGGGACTGGATGTAAACAAGCACATGAGTGCTTATTCTATTATCCTCAAAACAAATGGATAAATAAATAAAAATACACACACACACACACACACACACACACACACACACACATACCACACACACACACACACACACACACACACACACACACACACACACACACACACACACACACACACAGACTAGCAGGCAAGTAGTAGTAGAAGTAGAAACGCAACCAAAGAGAGAGAGACAGAGAGACAAAGGCGAGTAGACTAGGAGGTAGACAGAGCGGGGCATGCAGTGACACTAGTGTCTTGTAGCAGCAGCAGTCAAAGGTCAGGCTGGGGTCATTTCCGATGAACTCTTTTGTTAGGGAAAGCAGGCTTTTTCTGCTGCTGCTGCTGAGGGTGAGGTTACACTCCGGTGTTATTTTTGGGGTCATGTAGTATCTTGTATTGAGTTGGGGGTCCGAAATTTTTGTTGTTGATTTTCACAGATTCTTTTTGGTCAAAGTATGAAAAAAATGCACTGTGCATTTGTTTTTTGGGTGATTGAGAACATAGAGGAATACTAGGTGGTCGTGAGAAAGTTGGAAACGAATATGAAATGCAGATTGCTTGTGTTCCTACAGCGTTGACCCCGTGCATGCATATTGGGGTTAGGAAGCTAGCAGACGATAAAGGAGTGAGGGGGTACAGTGTTTGCAGATTTTTTTAAAGTTCAAACCTACCAAATTTGTGCAAAATCACATGAGTTTTGAGTCAGGGGCTAGTCTTTCTGAAAAAAAAGTGTTGTTTTTTTATTTCTGTGGATGTCTTAGTACGTGTAATGCAAATGCAAGAGTGATACATGAAAATAAACGGAAAAGTAGTCGACATTAATACCGGTGTGTACGCCTGAGCATGAGAAAGGGAGCTCATCTTGTGTCTCCACACATGATCAAGTGAGCCATAATTATGTACTGTATATCTTAGTACTTCTTTGCATCTTCATATTTGTAGAATAGACATACACTTAATTTTTTTATACCCATACAACCATGATATTGTATTTGCTCATACATAAAAATCAGGTACGTTGCTCAGCCCCGAAATACCGTATATTGTAACAGATTTAGTGTTATGCTTTATGCATATTTACATATAATTATAGTTATTTGTTTTCGCCATTCTCATCTTACAAGACGTGTCTCTTGATACTAGACATAATTATATGCAAATGGAGAGACCTGTCACATGTTTTGAAGATTTTTGAATGTAGCACAATCTATCTATCTATCTATCTATCTATCTATCTATCTATCTATCTATCTATCTATCTATCTATCTATCTATCTATCTATCTATCTATCTATCTATCTATCTATCTATCTATCTATCTATAATATATTCATATCTTATATAAACATTTTTAAGAGGAATCAGCCACAGAAAAGTCGCCTGTGTCAAGACTCATATATTTTTTAAAATGCTTAACCATTTATTAAACTTTCTTAATTTGTGGGGATGTTTTTTTTAGGAAAATGTTGTTAATCTAACAGTTGCGTGAATACCTTGATGGAAGAAAGGTATCACTGACATTATGCATCACTGTGAGGTGGATGTTTTTTTTGTTTGTTTGTTTGTTTTTTTCTCCAGTGAAATGACAGTAATCAAGTCGTTTTTTTTTTCTTTTTTTTTCTTTTTTTAAACCCGGCTTTCGTCAAACAACGTCAGTCAATTCGGACAGTGGCTGTTAAACTACCGTGATTACCTCCCATTAAACCGGGGCCCAGAAACTAATTCTGTCTGAAGCTACCCCTGACCTTCAAATGATTGAAAAATCAATCCTTAGGGGATGGCTAGCTCTTTTCCTCAGAAATCTTTGACTTAATTAGGTCGGTCTTAGACAGCAGGCTTAGGGTTTTTTTTGTTAAAAGCCCCACAAAACAACGAATAAACGTTAGCTGTTAATTTATGGTCAGTTGATTAGTCACTTGATTAACTAAATTTTTTTCCCTTTATCTTCCTCGGTCAACGCTCTGAGGTTCACCACTGGTAATATTTTGAGTATGTGACTGCTTTTTGTTTTTTGTTTGCTTTATATAACAATACAAACTACTCATTATTCATATAGGGTGTAATCCGCTTGGGGAATCGTGTTTAAACA
>CM060346.1:22924761-22927261 GCA_030674155.1 Stramonita haemastoma
GGTGAACAGCAATCCTGCACCTTCACATGACTCTACCTCAAGGTGCTCACCTGACACTGCCGGCTCCAGGGTTCCTTCCCAAATCTCTCCTCAGCGTGCTGGAGGTAGAGGACGTGGTGCCAACAATGTGGATGAACAGAGGAACAGACCTGGTGCAAACGGTGGCCGTTCTAACTCCCGGCCATCAGTCCGACGTCAATCACAAAGAAACCATCACCAAAATCAATCACAGCTTCACTCTTTTTCCTCAAATAAGCAAAATCAATCTAAATAGGGGTCTGGCCGGCCTACAGCAGACACTCAAAACACTGACACATGTAATACTCATCACTATGTTAATATACCAGAAACATGGAAAATCTTAAGTTGGAATATTTGTGGAATCACATCAAAGCTTTCAGATAATGAAGTAGTAAATTACTTGAACAACTTTAATGTCATTTGTCTTTTTGAAACATTCATTGAAAAATTCACGTCAAATATATTTTCTTTGTATACTGCTTTTTGTAGTCCTTCCACAAAACTGTCTTATTTTGGGCGTCCCTCAGGAGGTGTGCTTGTTCTAGTAAAAAATGAGTGTATGGCTTTTGTAAGTGAAATAAAAGTGAGTTATGATAACATGATTGTGTTTAAAGTTAACAAAGATGTGTTTAGTCTGAGTAAAGATGTTGTTTTTGTATGTGCATACATACCACCTGTTGATTCGCCATATTACAGAGCAAAGGGTATAGATAATGGCATGGCTGTCCTTGAACAATGTTTAACTGAATTATCTCTTGATTATGATGCCTATTTTCTTTTGTGTGGGGATTTTAATGCCAGAACTGGTGATGTTTTTCCACATTTGGGGGATGTACATGTATACCCAGATTCTGATGAGTTGCAGTTCAATAGATCATCACAAGACCACACTGTAAATAATTATGGTACCTTACTGCTCAACCTTTGTTCTGTTTTCAATCTTGGTATTTTAAATGGTGTGTGTGATGGTGACAAAGGTGGCAACTATACGTACCTATCTAACTTTGGAAACAGTGTTGTTGACTATTTCATTGCTTCAGATGAATTATTTTTTGCATTGGTTGATGTGTGTAACTTGTGTGTCGGCGAAAGGATAGAATCCGATCATATGCCACTAGAATTGTCCTTTAAACGTCTCCAGATTGGAGATGAACAAGGTGACAAAGAGCAGAGCACTTGTTTTGTGCAAAGCCCTGCCAGACTAAGATGGCACACATCACATGTACAGCAGTTTCTTGACAATGCTCATTCAGATGAGACACAGACTAAACTAGCAGAAGCTTCACGACTGTTAGATGGAAACATTAACCAAGCCTTAGAAGTTTTCAATGCCTGCCTTTTGGAATGTGCACAATGTATGGAATGTCCTGTTCGGAATTTTCAACAAAAACGATGTAATGTTTGGTTTGATAACGAATGTAAAATGTTCCGAGCACATGTTCGCCGTCTGTTACGAAAATATCGCAAAACATTTGACTGTGATCTTGGTCATGAATATCATGTAAAGCGTAGAGAATATAAATATTTAATCAGGAGAAAACAGAAAGAGTTGAAAGTAAAACAATGTGACATGTTGTTAAATTCTGTCAACCAACAAGAGTTTTGGAAGAATGTAAAACAGATAAAAGGAAGAAGTACAGTGTATAACAATATTTCTGTAAGTGCCTGGTTTGATCATTTTAGTAAAATCTTGAATGTTGACTTACAATCCAATGTTTTGTCTGATAGAAATTTTGAGGAATATAATAGTGATGTTGATGCTACTGGTGCATATGATGAATCTTTGAACATTCCTATAACACAAGGAGAAATCATTAAAGCTGTTCGCTTTCTTGGAAATGATAAAGCAGCAGGACCAGACAGAATCATAAGCGAGATCTTTAAGTACTCTGAAGGCGTTTTTGTACCTTTTCTGCTAAAATTTTTCAATGTTTTATTTGATACAGGAACTTTTCCAGAACAATGGACAGAGTCTATTATCTTTCCTCTTCACAAGAAAGGTAGCATAGGTGATACGAATAACTACAGAGGTATTTCACTGGTTAACGTTTGTAGCAAAATATATGGTTCAGTAATTAACAGTAGACTTCAAAATTGGGTGGAAGAAAACAACATAGTGGGTGAAGTTCAGGCTGGTTTTAGAAAAGGGTATTCGACCGTTGACCATATTTTCACCCTTTTTGCTCTTGTACAGAAACAGCTTGTATCTAATAAGAAATTGTACATAGCATTTATAGATTTCGAAAAAGCTTTTGATTCTGTATCCAGAGAAATTTTGTGGTCAATATTGAGAAAAAATGGTTTGAATGGAAAAATGTTCGAATGTATCAAAAGCATGTATTCTTCTGTTAAAGCTAAAGTTAAGGCAAGTGCTGAGTTAACAGATTACATCCAGTGTAACAGAGGTGTGAAACAGGGTGACGTATGTAGCCCTGTTCTTTTTAGTCTGTTTATTAATGAACTTGCTCATGATATTACA
>CM060346.1:22948743-22951243 GCA_030674155.1 Stramonita haemastoma
ATTGTATGCCGGTGGAAATGGATGAAAAAAGTTTTACAAAACTGCATACACACGGGGTAAAAAAGCACATGAGTGCTTATTCTGTTATCCTCGAAATAAAAGGATAAAGTAAGAATAGAAATAAAAAGCAGTATCGTTATTTTCTAAATGTTCATATATAATTTATTCTTTGATTTTGTATTTAACAGAAAAAAGTTTTTCAGTTGTGTTTGTTACCGTAATTTCTCAGTAGTTTTCCGTGTTATATACATGTGTATTCACTTTTTATAGATCGGGACATTCACTCCCACTTTCCAGTCACAGGGATATAAAAATATATCAGTTCGTAAACACTAAATTCATTACAGTTAGTAGACTTTATTTCTTTTCTCTTACTGGTACATTCTAAGTGAAACCTTTTTCTATTGCATTTAATTCTTCTTAAGGTTTTGATTTTCTGGTCTTCAAGCTTATTTTTGCAAATTTGATAAAGATATTAAACAGTTGGTTAGAACAATCACTTAGTACATTTGTTGAATGAGACTGCTTTATATTTTGATTTATTATTTGTTCTAATACTGCATTAATTTTTTGTTTAAGTTTTTATTTGCGTTATATGTAACTGCATTGATGAAAGTAGAAGTGCCTTTTGAAGATATTCTTTGGAATTTTTTCCTCCACAAAACGTATGTGTTGTGGTGAACCTGTAATAGTATAGTCTGTTGTGTATCTCATTATTTTGACGGACTTCTGCAAAAGTTTTTGTCTATGCTCGGTATACCTATATCTAAATCAAGTGGACAATGATCAGAATATTCTATCAAAACTGTAACTAGTACCTGTGTAAGTTTTACCCGTTTTATAAATAATTTTGAATAAATGAAATAATCCACAATACTACAGCCTTGAGGTTGAAAGCATGTAAAACTACCTTGTAGATCTCCTAATGTTCGGCCATCCAATATTATATTTTTTTCAAAATTATAACGTATACAGACCAACATAATGTAAGTATCAATCCACAAATGATTTATGTCAAAGTTTATAAAGAAAAAAATATATAAAAGTATAAGATTACAAACTGATACACAACCTACTAGCATATGTTTAAGCTAACGTATGAACTCAAATGGTCATAATATACATACAGACATACACATGCTTGCATATAAACATGTATACACACCCAGGCATTTTATAGATATGTAGAGACATACATGTGCTTACATATACATGACCTCCACATACAAAACTGATAGAACATTGTTTTAAAAAAACCAGACAACAACAAAAAAACAACAATAGCAACAAAGAAAAAAGAGAAAAATAACAAAAAAGCAAAACAAAAAACCCCGAAAAACAAAAAAAACAACATAAATATAAGCAAAAAACCCCAACATAAACAAGCACCGCCACAATAAAACTGCTCAGTTGAATAAACGGATTTTACCTTTCAGACTGAGTCATCCAGCTGTAATAGAATTTGTGCTAATCCAACAGGTAGATATGTATACTATTGGGCTTTGAAACTAAAAATGACATTTCCATAGATGCAACACGTTTTTTCAACCTCGTATCTTTCAGTTTAGTTATCGCGTAAATATTTCAAACGAAGGCCAGTTCTTTTAGCATCTGCATTTATATAATTATGTGAAATTTGGCAAGCAATAGCATTAAGCCAAAGATCTTGTCAGATTAAGATTTTAAAGTTGCTACTGCACCCAAAAAGAAAGATGCTCTCGTTGAGCAGCAGATTCACTACGTTACATTTTTCATTAATTTTATTTTGAATTCTTGCTAAAATTCGTTTACAATAGGACAGTACCAGAAAATATGTTGGATACTTTCTTTTTCCGTATGACAAAAGGAACAATTAATTGATTCTTCAATACTCGGCCATCCAATCGATATAGAATTGATGTTTAGAAAATATTTATTGTCTGCCATTTTTCTGTACATGTTTGTAAAATATTTATTGTCTGCCATTTTTCTGTACATTTCTAACCATTGAACACCATTGAAAACATTGGTCATATAATGTTTTTTCGGGTAAGTTGTAATAACTTGGTCTTGGATCTTTTTCTTTAAAATCAGCCTGATCGTGCATTCAGATTTCCGCACAGAACTATCCAACCTCTTTGAAATAAACTTTCTATGTCTTGTTTTAAATGTTCCCATATTTTTCTAGAATGAACTTTTCCAAAAGATAAAAAATCGGGACGAATATTATTATGCACATCCAATGCAAATATTATTGCTTGATGATCTTAATGAGTTGTGCTGTATCATTTGTATCCACACTATAATTGTCTTAATTATAATGCGGTTAAAAAATTTATACTTGTCCGAAACCCTTCCTTAATGAAAACTGAAACACATCCTTGAAGCACTGATAGATTTGTTTGTTTTTGTTCTGCAGTAGTGAGTGCACTGACATGTATCCTGGTAGAGTTACGCCTTCTACACAAACAGGCACAGACAGGGATAAAACGTGCATTTCTTGCTTTCTAGCAGGTGTGTT
>CM060346.1:22956243-22966243 GCA_030674155.1 Stramonita haemastoma
AGAGTCTGCACTAATGTTAACTCCAGAGGAAAAATCCCCTCGACCGGGAATCGAACCGGGGTCGTCAAATTGCGAGCGCAATGTTCTGACCACTAGGCTATATAATTATCCCGCCCCTTCTTAAAAAACTTCGGTATGTGCAGGTGCCTGTGTGTTAAAAACCTGGGTATGTGCAGGTGCCTGTGTCAGCCGCTACTATGGGGGTGCAGCAATCCAAGGTCAGCAACCGGACAGGGGAGGTCCTCTACGTGCTGGTCTTCAGTGACGTCCACACTGACCACTTCCTCAACATCCGACAGCCGCCCACGGACGGAAGGCCTATCGAGCTGGATGGCTCGGACGATGGCGCCCCGGTCAAAGTGGGCGTTGTCCACAACGAGGTGGCTGGCCGCTTCGTGTTCGACCTCTTCCGACTCTCCAATGGAGCTACCCTCGTTATCAGGGTGAGTGAGTGAGTGAGTGAGTCTTGGGGGCTCCAGGACTGGAGTGAGGCTATGGGGGGCTCCAGGACTGGAGTGAGGCTAGAGGGGGCTCCAGGACTGGAGTGGGGTTAGGGGGCATCAGGACTGGAGTGAGGCTAGGGGGCATTTATTTATTTATGTCTACATATGTATTTATTTATTTGTTTATTTATTCATGTATATCAAGGATAATGGAATATGCACTCATGTATTTTTTTCATCCAGTCCCTGAGGAAAAAAAAAAAGGGTAGGCGCTGCACTTGTGGCGACGCGCTTTCCCTGGGGAGAGCAGCCTGAATTTCACGCAGAGAAATTAATCTGCTGTGACATAAAAAGGTCTAAAATAAAATGAAAATACAAATAAAATACTGACCAGAGGATGTAATGATAAAGAAAGTGGACAAACATGCCAGTTATCCCAAAGTTGATGTAATTATATAGTATCATTACATCCTCACACATGAGCATAGCATCATAGATCATCAGGCAACAAAAAAATGTTCTCTGATGCTCTGGTCTCATGGTGACCCCCCCAGTTTAAGCTTTCCAGACTCTTCAGTGTCTGTGATGAGTTCTTGACAATCAACAAAGCTTTCGGGGTCAGTGGTTCAGCACAAAAAAACAATTGGATGGATATCGTTGTGATCATAACCTCAGGGTGGCTGTCTCATTGGTCTGAATCTGCACTTAACTTCTCTTGTCCCTTGTCAAGAGAGGGCTTGAAAAATAGTGTCCCCTCCTCTTTCCCCGCTTTTGTGGTGAAGCTATAAACAACATGAGTGTGTTGGATTGGAAGATGTTATGCCTGCGTTCGCACAAAAGACCTCGGTTTATAGTTACATCCGAAGGACTTTTGGGGGAGTGGAGTCTCTGAACTCATTGAGATGGGCCCATCTCCTCTCCGTCAATGCTGTATCTTCCCTGCCCCTAACGAAAGGAAGTAGGCTGGCCTACTTATTTTACAGCTGGGTGAACTGGGGAACTGTAACTGAAGCCAAGGGATACGAACAGTTAACCATCCAAGAGGTAACTTGAAAAACGTATGGTGGTTACCAGTTGAATGGGTGACTGTTTGCGCGCTTTGGCTTCAGTAGGCCTACAGTCCCCTCAGTTCGCCCAGCTGTGAATGGGTACCTACCCTCTTTAGGGTCAGGGAAGCTAAAGCAGCGAGGGAGAGGAGATGGGCACCGCCCTCAACATGCTGGGCCCTAGAGAAGCTGAGGTAGAGAAGCTGAGGTCTCTGATGCCTCGCTCCCCTACGACCGCTTAGGTTATGGGACACCTACCTGTAACGGTAATACCTGTACTTAGAAGACAACGTGCAACAAAACACTGTGAACTAACGTGACTATCTATCTATCTATCCCTTAGTCTGGCGACCATGGGGGCACGCCTGAAGACTTGATAACCAGTTCCCTCCATTTCTCTCTCTGTTCTGCGCTGCCTTTCTCAAAATTTGGCTGAGTTCTAGGCCTGTCCATTTGCTGATGTTGTCCTCCCATCTCTTCCTTGGTCTGCCTCTTTTTGTTCCTCCTTGGACAATGCCTTGCAGTATTGTTTTTGCAAGTCCTTTTGATCTTGTGACATGCCCGTACCATTAATTTTAAGTATACTAATGTGACTACATGTCGCAAATCCAGCCCCCACAGTTAAAGAGAAACAGAGGAAAAAAAAAAAAAGTTCAGCTTTATGGTCTGGATGAAGGCAAGATAACTGAGCCTTGCTTTACTTTTTTTCTGATCTGCAGGCTGTAACCAAAGAAAACGGTGTGCGGGAATATGAACGAGTGAAGGGAGTGGAGCTTGTTTCCCTGGGCAGAACCATCCACAAGGCAGCCGACTCCCCGGACTGGCCCCTCAAGTTTCACCACATGCCTCCGTGCTCCCACAGCGGAGAGTTGTCTCCCCTCAGCCAATCTCCCAAGCCGACAGAGTTCAGAAGAACTGAAGATTAGATAGGCTACGTCTTGCCATTTACTGAGTTACACACGGTTTTTTGTTTTGCTTGCTTGTTTGGTTCAATTTTTTTTTATAATGTTTTGGAAATGTAGGGTAAAAGTTGTCCATTACTAGGTGTGGTCAAATCGAATGAATGCCTTCCTTGGTGTTGCTGTATGATGTCTTTTACTGAAATCTGAATTAAGTTTGGTTCACACGGCAGACATTTTCAAATATTGGGTATGAACAAAACAAAAACAATGATTATGTTGACATTAGTGAGCGTGAGAACCTGACACCATTTTAGAATTCTGCAACTTCGCAAAACTGGCAGACATTTTCAAGATTGTATGGCTTAGTGTTTCACTGTAACAATAACTGCCACCTGTAGATCTAGATCTAAAGTTTGGCTTAGTGGATTAATAATAGTCAGCCCCTGTAGTAGAGGTGGGGGATGGGGCTCTTTCAGTATCAAATTAATAGGATCCCACCTTCTGCAAATTCTGTGCTAGATATTTCCTCTTTTCTATCACTCTCTTTTCCTAACCTCCCCTATTTTCTGCCTTTCCTATCGATTTACCTTTCTTTTTAGTAAATCTTTCACATATTTTTTTTCCATGTTATAACATTTTGCCTGTATTATTTTGTTCTGGTGACTAGGTTGTGATATTGTAAACGCTGGCGTGGGCCTAGGATGCTCATTCTGCAGTATTATTTGCCCATATTCAGCACTGTATCTAATTTTCATGCGTTATTATCATCATCATTACTATAACATCTTTTTTTTTTTTTAATTTTTATTGTGTATCATCATAAGGCACTTCTGTGTATTTTTAAAATTTTCATTATTTTGAAGTGTTTGTTAAGGTTTAGTTTGGCTTTGTACCCTGGGTATAATAAATAAAGGGAAGAGACCGGTATCCTTAGCACAGCCTGGTGGGGGTTTTTTTGGTCTTAAGGAATGAAAATGTTTAAGGTGTTTTGTCATTTAATGCTTTAAAAAAAACAACCAACTAGATTGAAGGTGTTGGATGTTTGAAGGGACTGGGTGGTGTTGATGTTGATGTTGATGAGTAGTTGCTACTAGAACTGAAAATGAATAGATGATAGCCCTGATATGGCCTGTGTGGTGGGTAGGGCTATCAAAAGTAGAAAGTGAAACGAACTGCAGGCAGCTCGTTTCAACTAGAACAAAATGAAATGGGCTACAGCACAGAGCCAAGTTTGGCAGCAAAGCAGGAAAAGAGATGACAAGGGATAAAAAAGATGTTCTGTTGAAATCATGTGTAAGTCAAAACAAGGGATAACAAAGATGCCCTGTTGAAATCATGAGTAAGTCAAAACCTGGCTACGTTTACGTCTGGGATGAATTAAGCTATGGGACTGTATACCACTTTCAGTCCCAGCAGATTAAATTTTCCCTACCTGAAAATCTGGGCTGCTGTTTCCTGGGAGAGTGCATAGCCACAAGAGTGGCGCCACCCACTTAGAAAAAAAAAATCCTGTTTGCAAGTGTATTTATTTTCCTGAGAAGGACTTTTTTTTCTAACAGAATTTTTTACCAGAGGTAACTCTCTTGTTGCCATTGGTTCTTTTACACACATTGAACGCGTGTTGTATAGTGATTATCTGTTTATCGCTTCATCAGAAAGACTAGCACACAGATCACTGGACTGGATGAAAAAAAAAGCACATGAGTGCTTATCCCGTTATCCTCAATATAAAAGAATTAAAAAAAAAAAAAATTAAAAATCACCACTCAAAAATGTGATGGCTTGAGGGAAAGTTTAGGTTCAGACAGGAATTGAACTCGCAACTTTTTGAGTTACTTCAAGACTGCTGTTGTTGTCTGTTGTATTAAAGCCCCAGCGGAGGAGGTATCTGATTTAGGGACTGTGGTGTACATTAAAAAAAAAGCAGCAAGCTCTCTCAGCAAAGTGGCAGGTATCACTGCTCTTGTGAAGATGAGAAGATTGAGACGATCATGTCAACTAAGCTAGAATTATCCATGCCACCCCTTAAACGACATTGGGCTGTGTATGCGTCTGCTTTCAGGTCAGCCAGGTTTATGTCAGAGATGTGAAAAATTTACCTACATTTATGTCTGAACTAAAATTTAAAACAAAACAAAACAGGTGGACAACATTACTAGATAGGCTCAAAACAGCTCTTTTGAGAGCCAGGCATTTGTACATGATCATCACAAAATAAATGGGAAAAGCTTTTTTTTTTTTTTTTGTAAGGGCATCGCTCTCACAATTATTTTCAGTTAAGAGACTTGAGTAGTGTAGTGTAATGCAGAGTAGGGAAGTGTTGTGTAATGTAATGTAGTGTAGTGCAGTGTGGTGTGGTGTGGAGTAGTGTAGTGCAGTGTGGTGTGGTGTGGTGTGGTGTGGTGTAGTGTAGATGAAAGCAGAGTCCGAAAAGTTATGTCTAAAAGAAAAAAAAAATCAGCAATGGCTATGTATGAAAGAAATTTGAGCAATGTGCACACACAGTGTGTGTGTGTGTGTGTGTGTGTGTGAATAAGATAGAAATTCAGCTAAGTTTATGTCTATGCACAATTTAACAGTATTTATGTTAAAAAATTAAGCACTTTTTATGGCTGAACAAAGCACACATAGGTGTGTGTGTGTGTGTGTGTGTGTGTGTGCGCGCGCGCGCACATGCGTGTGAATGGAGAGAATGAAGATCTACTATGCAGTGCAGATTGTGTGGGAATAAGATTTTAGAAAAGATTGAAGCAGTTTATTTGTGTGTGTGTGTGTGTGTGTGTGTGTGTGTGTATGTGTGTGATAATGTGTTGCTACAACTTTTTTTGTCACCATGTGTTCAGTATATTGGGTAAATTAAAAAAAACAAACAGTTCTTGAAGATTTTAATATGTGGCAATACTGTAATAAACAATATGAATCCCCCTTTTTTCTATATTGTTTTAATTAAACCCCATATATATATTTTATAATGTCTGAAATAAAGGGTTTTTGATTTGACTTTTGTTCACTACTGTAGTGAATGAATGATACTGGTGCATTTGAGTGCAATGCTCTTGGAGATATGTGTGTGTGTGCGTGCATGTGTGAACACGTGCATGCCTGCGTGTGTGTACACATGAGTGGCAAGAAAAAGAAGAATGGCACTGTGTGTGTGTGTGTGTGTGTGTGCCTTCACTGCTACTGTTCAAGGAAGGGAGGTAACATATTTCAGCAATAGCCATGGGAGATAACCCTAGTCTGCAAAAGATGTGGGAGGTATTCCATAACCTGTGTGGTCATAGAGGAGCGAGGCGTCAAGAGACCTCAGCTTCTCTAGGGGCCAGCATGTTGAGGGCGGCGCCCATCTCCTCTCCCTCGCTGCTTTACCTTCCCTGACCCTAAAGAGTGCAGGTACCCATTTACAGCTGGGTGAACTGGGGGACTGTACTAAAGCCAAGGCGTGCAAACGGTCAAAAGGTGTCAACTGCTACAATTGAAGGTGCCTGTGATCTTGCCTGCACATTTAACTTTGATTTCATTTGAACCACAAAAGATGTTTGGGTTTTGTTCCGTAGTTATCTGCTTTTGAAGCTGACAGTTTTCCTTTAATAACTAGTTTTAGACATCGTTAGAACTATAGTAATACCAGACCTTACAGGCTCTAACTGATTTTTTCAGGATTTTTTCCCCAGGACTCTCTATGAACACACACAAATGTGTGTGCACATGCATGCACACACACACACACACACACAATTTTAAAATAAACAACCCCCCCCAAAATTAAATGAAACTAGGTAGAAATGATTTTTTCAAACTGACCTTGACAAATATATATTGCCCCCCCCCCCCAAAACAAATATTTTTTTTTCCATGGAAAGCCAAGCTCACAAAATATGACGAATGTTAACACTAGGGAAAAAAATAGTTCTGCTTTTGATCATCAAACCTCATTTTCCACCTCTCTGTAAACAACACACAAACACAAGCATGATACACAACAAAATGAGACTTGACTTTATTATTATTTTTTTTTAAAAACATTTCTGAAAAATGGTATTATCAGGTTTATAAATCATTTGGTTTATTGCTCATATGACTGAAAATACTGAAGTATTCTAGATAAAAAAAAAAAAAAAATGAACACAATCCAGCTGTTGATGCACACGATATGTCACAAAAATCAACTTAGAATTACACTTCAAGTTTTACACATAGTTTTTCTGCTGATTCCTTAAAAAAAAAAAAGGACACAACAGCAGTCAAAGGCGCTCTACAGAACGAAAAACGGGCCGTAAGGTATCCGGCAGGCAAGAGATGGAATGTATACGTCTATTCATCATTCTACATCACACAGGACTACCGCCAAGGGCTACATTCTATTCAACGATTAATCTACTGTCTACTTAATCTACTGGTCGCACAGTTATCAGGTGTAAACATCAACTGAAACAGCACTATCTACCAATCTCCAAGCTAGCCTGAATCAATAAGATCAAATCAATCAACATGATTGGAATAAAAGTGTACCCATTACCCCCCAAAATAAATAAATGCTAGATAAAAAAAAAATCAAACACAAAACAAAACAAAACCCCACCACACCACAACAACTAACAAAACACCGTAACCAACCATTTAAAAATAGCCTTTTTTTTTTTTCGTCTTTTAAAATCTTTAATGCAAAAAAGAAAGAAAAAGAAATAAAAGAGAAAGAGATATAAAAGTAAAGTTAATTCTACAATTAAAAAAAACCACACATACAAAAAGCCTCATTTAAAAAAGAAAAAAAAAGGAAAAAAATTCCCACCAACCTACAAAACAAAAATGAGACAGAAAAAAAAAAAAGCAACACTGTCCCATATTTTCAAAAGTGTCTGTCGTGTAATGAACAAACGGTAAAAATGAGAAAAAAAAAAAAAAAGCAACATTAAATCATGTCCATTTCTTTTTTCCTACACACACACAATCCCAAATGACTGTTTTCACAACAATGACAAACACAAAAACCCCTCTTCACAATGACTTCATTTCTAAGCTGAATTCTTACAGTATAGGAAGCAAAACCAAAAACCAAAAAAAAAAGAAAGAACCAACACCCCCCCCTCCCCCCCACCAGAAATGCAAGGTCTGAATCACGCAACATTTAAAATGCAGATGCACCAACATTCAGGACCCCAGTCAGCGGTAGGTAGGGTATCGTGCAATCAGGAGGGGTTTTGTTGTTGTTGTTTTTGTTGTTGTTGTTGTTACTTCGCCAGTGGTTTGGCCGCCTCCTCGATGAAAGTGGCCAGGGTGACGTCCCTTGTTGACAGGCCGTTCACATCATGAGAGCTCAGAGTTATCTGAACCTGAGGGGAGGCAAACACACACACACACACACACACAAACACACACACACACACAAACACACACATTCTGAATTTTTGGAAGTAGCATGCGTACTTAACTTGTAAAGGTAAAGGTGTCCCATAACCTAGGCGGTCGTAGGGGAGCAAGGTATCAGAGACCTCAGCTTCTCTAGGGGGCCAGCATATTGAGGGCGGCGCCCATCTCCTCTCCCTCGCTGCTTTACCTTCCCTGACCCTAAAGAGGGCAGGTACCCATTTACAGCTGGGTGAACTGTACTGAAGCCAAGGCGCACAAACGGTCACCCATATTGGGGGCTGCTCTCCCCGGGAAGAGCGAATTGCCACAAAAAGTAGTGGCACCCTTTTTTTTTTTATAATTTAAAAAAAAATGTTCCTGTCTGCATATGCATTTAGTTTCTTTCCTACCAGAGTGGCTTTTTCCGATATAACTTAACCTGGTAGATATCATACAGACATATGATGCTAATAGTAATCTTTATCATATTAAGGGTTATATGAGAGAGAGAACATGAACATGAACATGAACAAGATTTATTCTTCAGGCCACCAGCCCCAAGAATGGGGTAAACAAAGCATAGCAAAGCAAAGAATGCAAAAATAAAATAAAACCTCATGACATATATGGCAACTGCTAAAACATATCAAGTGTGAACATGTGTCCTTTTAGATTAAACTGACCTCTTTTAAATGATGTTATTTGTTTGTCAAGTCTCCAAGTTTTCAACAAAATCCTGCCTTATTTTTAAGGCATTGAAAAGATATAAACTTAGCCTACGAATGGTAAATACACAGCCATATTTCAACACATTTACGTATGGTTGATCGATTGGGACCAAGTACTTATACCTTAGATTTTCATACAGAATACAATTTCTTATAAAATGTTCTTCATCTTCCACTACCTTACACAACTTACACATGTAGTCAGTATCCTTCTTAAAAGTTCTCCTGAAAGATGATCCATTAATTGGTAGCAAGCCGAGACGAAGCTTAACTAAACAATCCCTAAAACATTTTATATCCATGTATTCGAAATAAAGTTCACATCCAAAGTCAGCTTTAAACAGTCTATATGTCTGATATATGTCTTTATCCACTATAGACCCATTCCACTATATGAGAGAGAGAGAGAGAGAGAGAGAGAGAGAGAGAGAGAGAGAGGAGAGAGAGAGAGAAGAGAGAGAGAGAGAGAGAGAGAGAGAGAGAGAGAGAACAGACAGACAGACAGACAGACAGACAGAGACAGAGAGGCAGAGACAGACAGACAGAGAGCCAGCCAGCCAGCTAGCCAGAGCCAGCTGACAGACTGACAAAGACAGAGAAAGACAGAGGGAGGAAGACAGACAGAGAGAGAGACAGAGTCAGAGAGACAGAGACAAGAAACATAGCAAGGCAGAGAGAGAGAGAGAGAGAAAAAGAGAGATCTATCTCAAAACAGCCTGTTTTCCTGCACAGGGACACAGGTGGAGACAAGCCTTGCTGCAAGCAGTGTTACAGGGCTGGTTGGTTTTTCCCTTTGCTCAAGCAGTCTGACTGACTGACCCCTTGTGGTTGTTTGGACTTTCTTTTTATTTTATATGCAGTTTCGTCAATCTTGTCACCTGTTCCCACCAGCACACAATGGCCTACTCTTACAGAAAGCGGAACAGGATTTAACATGTGTGCGCAAGATGATCTGTGTGTGTTCGCACACAAGGCCTCGGTTTATAGTCTCAACCGATTTATTGTTTCATACTTTCCTCAGTCTGATACCCCGTGAGTCATCCAGATTATGCATGCTGTCTCACTCATCACACATGTATTGTATTGTATTGTATTGTATTGTATTGTATTGTACTGTACACTGCTTTAAGTCACAGCAGATTCAGCTACATGAAATAGGGGTCTGCTCTCTCTCCACGGAGAGCGAGTCTCCACAAGAGCAGCGCCACCCTTTTTTCTTCTTTTTTCCCTGTCTGCAAATGCATTTGGTTTCTTTCCTATCAGATCAGCTTTTTCCTACATAATTTTGCCAGGGGCAACTCTTTTGTTGCCATAGGTTCTTTTATGTACACTGAATGAGTATGGTACACAGGACCTATTTCATTGTCTCACCCGAATCACATCAACCTCACGAGAATGACTGTGAGACTGTACATATTATACACACGGGATGAGGGAGATGAGAAGGCTGAAAGTCTTAAGTATCAAAACCGCCAGTCAAACTCCAGACGGTCAGATTGTACCATCGCAGATGTTCACAGGCAAGGGTTGTG
>CM060346.1:22978743-22981243 GCA_030674155.1 Stramonita haemastoma
TTCATTCATTTATATCGAGGATAATGGGATAAGCACTTTTGTGCTTTTTTACATCCAGTCCACGTGTGTATGCAGTTTTGTAAATGTCATCTGCTCCCACCGGCACACGATGGCCTACTCTTACGAAAAGCGGAACAGGATTTAACGTGTGCGCAAGATGTTCTGCGTGCGTTCGCACACGGGGCTTCGGTTTATAGTCTCATCCAAAGGACTTACGTAATGTAAGGAGCACGATGTAGGATGAGGAGGAGTCTGGACTGATTCATTCTTGTAAGACGTAGCCAGTATTTTATGCATGACAGAAAAGAAAATATATAGAGGGGGTATCGCCCGGTTTCACCATAAACCATATCGTTTGGTGTTCTGGGGCTGACGTTGAACAGTTTTTTTTAATTTTTTTTTTAAGGCAAACGTGTGTACTTTCTCTGATGTAGAAAAGTAAGTCATGCCCCAGATTTCACATTGGTACAAAAGAATAGGTCTTATCTGTGAATCAAAAAATCTGAGATAAATATCAACTGAAAAATCACCTAATTTCCTGAGGATTTTAAAATTAATGTCAATGACCCCTTTCCTGCTTTAACTGTCATCTCACCAACAACTTTGGCAAAAGATAGTCTGATGCTAAAAAACCAGACCCAAATATTTATAACAATTCACAATTTTATTGTTACAGTCATTGTGTTTCCATGTTTCATGCGAGAAACAAAACCACCTCTTCTAAAAATAACGATGTTAGATTTTTCCAGATTGACCTGTAAATCTAATTCAAGTGCCTTAGCAGCAAGAGTATTAAGCTGAGTTTGTAAGCCAGTGACAGTGTCTGAAAGAAGTACAATGTCGTCGCAAAAAGCATAATAACAAAACAATTCAGTCATACCTGGATTGAGTTGTATGCAGTGGCCCCCATTTTCTATAATGCACGGCAAGTTCATTTATAAATACAGAAAAAGCAAAGGAATTGTAATTTCACCTTGATTTAAACCTTATGACAGAAAAAAGCGTCAGAAACCCTTCCTCAATATCTTACCCTGGCTTTCACGGTTTTATACATACTCATAAAGGTCACTAGTATCTTACCTCTTACTCTACATTTGTCTATGCGAAATAAAATCGAAAGCCTTATGAAAGTCAATAAAAGCCACATAATATACTTTTTCCCCTGTAATAAATATTTCTAAATCATTGAGAACAACGTAAAATTAATTATGGTCTATTGTAGAATGGTCTGTTCTAAATCCAGCTTGAATTTCCTCTAATATTTTTTAAAATTTTCTACCCATTTAGACAGTCTCCTGTTGATCATAATAATTATATAACTTGCTGCACATATATTCAAAAGTGAAATACCCCTGTAGTTGTTTGGTTTGTGTATACTGCCTTTTTATGCCAAGGGTGAATGATTGATTGGGTCCATGCCTCAGGGTACTGGCCTGATGCAAATACAGCATTGAAAAGATAGAGTAGAACAGGACTATTTTTTTTTTCTTTAGAATACTTGGAGATTTCGGGTATAATGCCATCTGGACCTGCTGCTTTATTATGTTTCAGATGACGTATAGAGTCTTGTATTTCTTGTTCAGTTATATTGTTATTCAAAGAATTATCATCATCTGGATCAACATCAGGTTCTCCATTTACAGTAAAAGCCCATAAAGTTTTTCATCAGGGTAAATCGATCTTCAACTCCAACCCCCCTTGAAGTGCTACAGCCATTTTTCCTCTGTAATATGTCCAGTTTTTTTTGTTTTGTTTTATTTTTTACTTTTTGATATAAAGCGGTTAATGATTTTCCAAAAGAAAATTGAAATCTTGAATATTTGGTTCCAGCTCTGCTCAACATTTCTTTTTGTATGCATTTCCTTTCCCTGTTAATAATTTTTTGTATGTTTTTCTTTGCTCAAAGTACTCAAAGTATGGAGAGAGAGAGAGAGAGAGAGAGAGAGAGAGAGAGAGGAGAGAGAGAGAGGAGAGAGAGAGAGGGGAGAGAGAGAGAGAGAGAGAGAGAGAGAGAGAGAGAGGTGGCTGTTGAAAAGTTTAATAGTTATTTATTCAGACCCTGACGGCTAAAAAGTACTGTTTTTGTCTAGAAAGGCCCAAAACCCTTTTCATAAAACTCCATCGAATGAGACTATAAACCGAGGCCCCGTGTGCGAACGCACGAAGAACTTCTTGCGCAGCACACGTTAAAACCTGTTCCGCCTTTCCAAACAGTAGACCATTCTGTGCTGGTGGGAACAGATCACAGTTTACACAACCGCATACACACGGGGATTGGATGCAAAAAAGCACAGGAGTGCTTATTCCATTATCATCGATATTTAAGAATTAAAATAAAAGTAAATAAAATAAATAATTCGAGGCCCCCGTGTACGTGTGTGAACACACAAGTTAAAAACTCTTTTATTTATTTATTTATTCATTTACATCGAGGATAACAGAATAAGCAATCATGTGCTTTTTTTCATCCGGTCCCCGTGTGTAGGCAGTTTTTGTAAAT
>CM060346.1:22986243-22988743 GCA_030674155.1 Stramonita haemastoma
GGGGGAGGGGGGAAGGGGGATAACAAGTCTCCGTGAATGGACCAGCCGCCATGGCGCAGTGGTTAGCGCCTTGGATTCCGGACTGGAAGGTCGCGGGTTCGAATCCCATAGGTCATAGGGATTTTTTCGGGCTCCGGCCGGCTCCTACCCAGAGTGAGTGTGCTGTGGGCTCAGTGGGGAGACTGGGACCACACAGTCGAGCTTCATCCACTTTACGGATGCGAATTTGAGAGTGTTGCTCAAATTACCTGACCAACACTGCAGGTGTCTGTATCTCTCGGGCCTGGTTGACACCGGGATATATTATGACAGTAAGCGTAGAGAACAACCCTGTCAAGTAGTCTCAAAGCGGATGCACCTCCACAGCAGCATCATTACATCATCCTCATCATCATTGATCATTATGCAATAATAAAAATTGCCTCTGATTCGGTGGCACCCGTTGCTCTGGTCTCATGGTGACCTCAGATTTGGTTTCCCCATACACTTCCGTACCTGTGGTGAGTTTGTGTCAAAAGCCTTTGCGGTTGGGGTTCGCGGGGAGGCGGTCGTTGGAGGGACGTTGTGGTGGTCGCCACCTCGGGTGGGTGACTCACTCAGTCTGGCTCCGCGACTGAGCTAATACTGTCGTTAGTAGGGGCCTAGTAGGTGGTGTCCTGCGTATGTTAGCTCAGAACAGGCACCACTGAACACCACCAAAGTGACCCAGCAGAAGTGCAGGGCCCTCTGGCTGGTGGCCCCGCGGCGGCCTAATATTGATGGGCTCCCTGTGAACTCCCGACCCCGGGGGTGAGACACAACGAATCTGGGTATGGCTTTGGCGGGGAGATTGAAATGAGCGGCTTGGGAACAGCAGTACGGGAACGTCACAGAAGACGAGGCAGCAAAAAAAAAAAAAAAAAAAAAAAAAAAAAAAAGTCTCCGTGAATGGACAATGTCTTGATGGTGGCCCCAACCTGCACTATAAGATGAGGCATTCTAGGCTCTAGGCCTATATGTGCTTGTTTTAAGTTTGAACTGGCACTGAGAGGAAAATGTGACCAGTGATCAATAATTTGAGTGTGGTATTTCTTGTGGGCTTTAGCCGCTTTTGTTTATGCTATTGTTTCCCCCTTGGGGTGTCGGGGGCTCTTTCAGCGTAAATAGCATCTCCACCTTCTGGCAATCCTGTGCTAGACATGTATTATTATTATTATTTATTTTTTTTTTTTTTTTGGGGGGGGGGGGGGGGGGGTCGGGGGGTTTTGTGGAGGGGCTAGTGTGTTTGTGTGCTCTTTGCTTTATTTTAATAATCCATAATCAAGGCAAGGGGCGGATGAAAAAAACGAACTATGTGAATGCTTATCTGTAACCCTTCCAAAAAAAAAAATCATTGATTCATTGATTCATTCATTGATTCATTCATTGATTCATTCCTTCACGAATTCCTTCATTCCTTCTATCAAGGGTGAGCAATGAAAAGGTAGGGGGTGCTGGATTTGTGAGGAGTAAGTAGGCCCTTGAAACGAATACACCACACCACACAGAAGAACAACACAACCTTCTTTTTTTATTTTATGTGTACGTGTGGCATCATCATTCTTTACTTCTTTTCATTTAAAAAAGAATTAACATTTCTGTTTTGAATAAAAAACAACCAAAAAAAACCCCAAACAGAGCTCTGGAGTTTCTTGTGAAGCCTAAGCACTACCTGCCCTTTTGGACGCACACATGGCAGGACAGGAACAAAGACCGCAAGGCGGAGATGATAATTAGCCTGAGCCAGGAACTTCTCAAACGCGGGGCCACACTTCCCGGGGGTTTGTAACCCGAATGCAGTGGGACCTGAATCACCTTCAGTGGTTCAAGACGCCGAACATGTCCTTGCAAACTCGCGTTCTTCATCTGGCTCTGGCGATGGGGCTTTTCCCCTCCCTGGGGACGAGTCCTTTTGCCCCTCCTTGCCCACAAGGGGGGATAGCAAAGCTCCAGAACTGGCAGAGAAGACTGGTGAATCGATTCGCGAAGAGCATGCTCCGTCTGGTGGGTAACCTGGCTTGTCTGGAGGTGTTCGTGCAATGTCTCCCGGTGGCGGATCTCAGGATGATTTCCGGGTATTTCCAGAGGCGTCGGGTTTTTGGGACGTATATCGCACAGATGCATTTGCTGTTCATTGAAGCTCAGCAGAGGAGCTTGATGCATACATGCAAGTTGACAGTTTGGAGAGCTGTCAACTGGAGATCGGATCGAGTCTCCCAGCTTCCGGTAGCTGGGATTGTCAAGAACTACATTCTCGATCCTTCCCCCTGTTATTAAGCTTGGATGTAGCCTACGTCCTCCTCCTGCTGCCTCCTGGTCCGACCTTCTCGAGGGTTTGTGTTGAATGGGTTGTATGGTGTGGATTGTAAACACTGGAAAAGATATAATCCTTGTGCGTGAATGGGTTGTATGGTGTTGTGGATTGAAAACACTGGAAAAGGTATACCCTTGTATTGAATGGGTTGTATGGTGTGGATTGGAA
>CM060346.1:22993743-23005657 GCA_030674155.1 Stramonita haemastoma
GAGAGAGGAGAGAGAGAGAGAGAGAGAGAGAGAGAGACGAGACAGACAGACAGACAGACAGACAGACAGACAGACAGACAGACAGGAGCAGAGAGGAAACAGACAGGCAGGCAGGCAGGCAGGCAGATCCTAGCTAAGTCCTTCGGATGAGACTATAAACCGAGGCCCCGTGTGCGAACGCACGCAGAGCGTCTTGTGCACACGTTAAATCCTGTTCCGCTTTTCGTAAGAGTAGGCCGTTGCGTGCCGGTGGGAACAGATGACAAGACTTACAAAACTGCATACATACGGGGACTGGATGTAAAAAAAACAACACACACACGAGTGCTTATTCAATTATCCTCGATATAAAAGAATAAATAAAATAAAATAAAAAGAAATAGCGGAGCCTATCTCTCCCCAGGTACAGGGTGTATGCTACATCATTATGCTAGTTATTGCTATAACCCACCAAGTACTTTGCTAAGCATAAGATCGTTAACGTGCATATTTGACATTCAGCTTACAGATATCATAATCAAAGGGTATTAATTAATTTGGGGTACTCACTCACCTGTGCTTTAAGATGACCCAGAAGGTGTAGGTACAATTCTTTATTTCCCGGACAACGCTACCGAAATTGGAACCCATGATTTTATGGACCAGTGAAATGAGAGTCAACTGTGAACTTTGTTTGCATGCATTCAGCTGAAACGTCCGATCCGTTGAGAAGATCAAAGTGACCACTTTATACAATATTCGCTTTCAACATGAGAGAAAGGACATTATCATAGTAGGCACCCATCAGTCTTGGAAGACTGGAGTTGCGCTCTAGTCTTGGAGCGCAAAGCCTGGGTAAGTATGGAGGGCAAACTGTTATCATAACTATTTACACAAACATTATCATAACAATTTATTTATTATCATTTATTCATTTATTTAGTACTTTATATCGAGGATAATGAATTAAGCACTCATATGTTGTTGTTGTTTTTTAACATCCAGTCTCCGTATGTATGCACTTTTGTAAACTCTTGTCATCTGTTCCCACCGGCACACAATGGCCTACTCTTACGCAAAGCGGAACAGGATTAAACGTGTGCTCAAGATGTTCTGGGTGCGTTCGCACACGAGGGGGCCTGGGTTTATAGTCTCATCCGAACTATCAGTTATTAAAAAAAAAAGGTGAAGTTGTTCTTGTACGTCACACAAACATCTGGACAGACACAAACTGTCCTACAGGGAACATAGATCTACAAGGAGGGGGACGAAGAGGCAGACAGAGGAAAGGATGGAAAGACAACATCAGAGAGTGACTGGCCTTGAATGAAACAGGGAAAGCTGAGAATCCTAAGGAGTGGAGGAAGCTGGTTTGCAAAGTCTTCAAGGGGTGCGGTGCCCCTAAGGATCGACCAGAACATGGGATAGGTGAATATAGAAGGAAATCTGGTTTTGGTAATACGGCATTGACCTCATCCATTTTGGCTATTGAACAATCTCAATGTAGTTTTGCCCCTCTGGGGAAGTGAAAGGGCATCATCGCGGAGCTTTCTCTCGGAGAGAGTGTTTATGGGGAAAAAACAATTTGCGTTCGTAATGGCCTTCCTCTTATTTATTATTATTTATTTATTTTATTTATTTATTCTTTGATATCAAGGATAATAGAATAAGCACTTATGTGCTTTTTTGTACATCCAGTCCCCGTGTGTGTGCAAGTTTTGTAAATATTGTCATCTGTTCCCATTGCCACACAATGGCCTACTCTTACGAAAAGCGGAACAGGATTTAACGTGTGCGCAAGATGCTCTGCGTGCGTTCGCACACGGGGCCTCGGTTTTTCGTTTCATCCGAAAGACTTTTGGAAGGAGTGGAGTCAGCACTGATGTTAACTCTAGAGGAAAAATCCCCTGAACGGGAATCGAACCCGGCCGGGTCGTCAAATTGCGAGCGCAATGTTCTGACCACTAGGCTATATTCCGTCTTCCATTCGTTTGTCAACAGGTTTGCGATCGTGTCTGGATCTGTCAGTTTATGAACCTTCTTTGGTCCTGGATTGCAAGTGAGAAGCACATAAGGATCTGCATGCCAGGGAGCCTTTTTCTGCCTGTCAGACTATCACAGAATGCAGAGGTTGTTGTTGTTGTTGTTGTTGTTGTTGTTCCCCAGCTTAACACTCTGGAGGGTCACCCAGAATGTACACTCTGACTCACTCATCCCACCTGGGAATCACTGTGAGATTGAAATTGCACTCTGAATGAGAAGTTTGCGTGTATGACTATTTTCAAGAACCTCGCCATATAGGCAGCCATACTCCGACTTCAGAAGATTTATTCTCCTTTGAAGGAGAGTGCAGGTTGTTCTGTTAAGAGCTTGTCATGGCTGAAGGCAATCTCAACACAACATTTTACAACATCACACCATTTTAGTGTAGGCCTTGGCAATGAGCTGACATCAATAACTGACACAACTTTTGGCCTAGGCCAAATTGCAGAGGTAGAGGAAACCTATCTGGAGCGGTCTCAAGTCAGGGTGGGGGTGGGGGGTGGGGGGAGAGGGGGAGCTGCGATCGGAGACCTTTGTAGGTCTGACGTAGGGACGTACTATCTTTGGTCTGACATCCTGAGAGAAAAAAAAACTGAATGAAACTGGAATCTTACCATCCAGTTCATAACAATTAGTTTGCGTTTCTCAGATCAATTTTTTGGTTTCTCTTACTGTGTTATATCAGTTAATCTCTCTATAATTATGTCTGATTGGGACAGGGAAACAAATACAATTGCAGACAGGAAAAAGAAAAAAAAAAGGGTAGGCGCTGCACTTGTGGCGACACGCTCTCCCTGCGAGAGCAGCCCGAATTTCACGCAGAGAAATCTGCTGTGACAGAAAGTGGTACAAAATACAATACAAAAATACTAAAAAGATTGTGCACTTGTTTCTGTCTTTCTGCTTCTGTCTGTGTGTCTGTTTTTGCATGCTGTTGTTTTTGATAGGTCAAACTTTTGTCCTTTTAGTTAAACAGCGAGACAGACCTATCCCCCATTACCATAAAAATGGGACAAGCGCTCGTTCTGAAAAGACGCGTCTTCCTGTTTGTAAGGCGTTGAATCTGCTGCTCACCTAGTTCGGCATCTTTCCTAGCATCATAACCTCCAGTTTGCCTAGTACAGTCTGCCCCCATGCACATCATTTAAAAAAAAATGTAAAGCCTTAACTGCTTTTGTAAAACACACACACACGCGGCACACACACACACACACACACACACACACAACACACACACACACACACACACACACACACACAAGCGCGGGCGCACACACACACACAGAACACACACACACACACACACACACACACACACACACACACACACACACACACACCACACACACACAAGCGCGGCGCACAACACATCACACACACACACACCAACACACACACACACACACACACACACACACACACACACACACACACACACACACACACCACCACCAACCCGCCAACACCAGCAACCAACCAAACCAACCAACCAACCAGCCAACCAAACAAAGAAAAAATGCACACACGCACAAAACAGAACATAAAACTGTCTTGATGCCTTTTTCTCAACGAGAGATGTAGCCTATAGTTCTCTATGTGGGTGATACTGGAGCTTTTTCAAGTATTAGACATAATATTACGTTTGGAATAAAGTGGCAGAGGGGGATAAGGAAGAAAAATACAGAGTGGTCAATATGTGCAACAGAGCAAAGTTGAATATGTACACCAGCTGCTATAGCGCTGACCTTCTTGAATTTGAATCTGCTAAAGGTACATTTTTATCAGCCACAGAAATTAATCAGTTCAAAAGTTTTACGTTGTCATATTTACTGGAAAAAAACCCCAACCTCAATGAACATCTGGGCCAGCATCCTGCTTTGATTTACAGAATATAACATTACGGTCAGAGGTAGATCTAAGATACATGTTATGTCAATCCTGAGGCGGGATAGCTCAGTGGTCAGAGCGCTCGCTTTCCCCAAGCCAAGCTAAGCATGCGTAAACGTGGTTACCAGTTGGATGGGTGACCGTTTGCGCGCCTTAGCTTCAATACAGTCTCCCCAGTTCAACCAGTTGTAAATGGGTACCTGCCCTCTTTAGGGTTAGGGAAGGTAAAGCAGCGAGGGAGAGGAGATGGGCGCCGTCCTCAATATGCTGGCCCCTAAAGAAGCTGAGGTCTCTGATGCCTCGCTCCACTACGACCGCCTAGGTTATGGGACACCTTTACCTTTTATTTGCTATCTTAGAAAAAAAGGGGGACATATGTAGTATCCTGGCTTTGACACGGCACTTAGTGTTACTAAAACTTGCCGTGACTATAACTACGGCACGGCTCCTGTGAATTACTATAGGGATTTATCGTAAATGGTCTGGCGTGATCAAATACTACCAAGAAATTCCAGCACAGTGGTATACTTTTTTCAAATGTAGCTTTCCATAAGTAATACGCATTAGGTAACTACATAATATAATTATCATGTTGAGTGATAGAAAAGATGCGACACTATGAATTGTTTGCCTGGAATATGCCAGTTATTCAGGTAATCAGAGCGTTAAAGCTTACATTCTTCAATGGTGTGTTTTTATACACTGCCCTATCATGATATTCTATTTAGCCATGACACGGTCTTAACACAACAGCCTGCACTGTTCTTTGAAGTAGAAAAAAAAAAGTCTCGTGAAATCTTCAATATATGGCTGCCTATGTAGCGAGGTTCTTGAAAGCAAACAATATGAACCGCAGCAGCAGCCAGCAGCAGCAGCAGCAGCAGCAGCAGCAGCAGCAGCAGCAGCAGCAGAGCAGCAGCAGCAACAACAACCACAACCACAACCACAACAAACAAAAAACCCAAACAGGTAATGGTTTTAGTAAGTAACAACTTTATTTTATTCAACATCACACATCAAACACGATTCTATGTTTTTTTAAAAAAAGAGATTTTTTGTAGTAGGAGTAGTAGTCTTCAATTGTACTTCCTTCCACATAAAGTGATACCGGAAAGGGGGGGGGGGGAGCATAATAATGATAAAAAAAGATAAATGGATGAATGAATAGAATCATAGATGGGAAATATATGCAAATATAGCAATAATAAAAAAACAACATCAGAAAAAACAAACAGAAACACACGATAAACATATAGAATAATAATACTAAGAAAATTAATATCAAAATGTTGATAGAATAAAGAGAGAAAGGGAGAGAAAGACAAGGATAATGATGGGGGATGTATGCATTAAAGTATATACTTAAATATTTTTTTTATTTTAAAAAGGAAATCTGGTGTTGGGTGTTGTATGTGTGTGTGTGTGTGTGTGTGTGTGTGTGTGTGTGTGTGTGTGTGTGTGTGTGTGTGTGTGTGTGTGTGTGTGTGTGTGTGTGTGTGTGTAGAGAAGAGAGAGAGAGAGAGAGAGAGAGAGAGAGAGAGAGAGAGAGAGAGAGAGAGAGAGAGAGAGAGAGAGAGAGAGAGAGAGAGAGAGAGAGAGGAGAGAGAGAGAGAGAGAGAGAGAGAGAGAGAGAGAGAAGGCAAGGCAAGGCAGGCAAGGCAAGGCAAGGCAAGGCAAGGCAAGGCAAAGTCTTTTATTCGAGGATAATAGATAAGCACTCATGTGCTTTTTTACATCCAGTCCCCGCCCTTTTCAGGAATACATCAAGTTGAAAAGAAACTAAACAATAAAGCTTTACGCAGTACCAAACAATACACAAGAATAAGGACACTATATATGATAAGGTAATTTAAAGTGCACTCAATCAGAAGACAAAAATCAGAAGTCACAATAAAAATATTTTGATTATGGAAGAATAGAAAAGTGTTAATAGGTAAGGAGCAAACAAGAAAACTAGATAAATAAACAACTGAAAACATCAATCCACCACCATCTGTCAAAAGTTATACATGTGACATAAATCATACAATTAGATAAAAGGGGGAAAAATTTAACTAATATCCTTATTGGAGGGAGGGGGCGTAGAAATACTATCAATAAAAATGTAAATAAAATAAAATTTAAAAAAAAAAGAAAAAAAAAAGATAAAAAAAAGAAAGTTACATAAAACATCCTAGATGTTTCAAGAGATAGCGAGAGAGAGAGAGAGAGAGAGAGAGAGGAGAGAGAGAGAGAGGAGAGAGAGAGAGAGAGAGAGAGAGAGAGAGAGAAGAGAGAGAGAGAGAGAGAGAGAGAGAGAGAGAGAGAGGAGAGAGAGAGAGAGAGAGAGGAGAGAGAGAGGGGAGAGAGGAGAGAGAGAGAGAGAGAGAGAGAGAGAGGAGAGAGAGAGAGAGGAGAGAGAGAGAGAGAGAGAGAGAGAGGAGAAGGAGAGGTTTTCCAACAGGATGAGGTGTGGTTAGTTACTTCTGATGCATCAAGTGGATTAGAAGATTATTTTTGTAGGTTGTTAATGATTGGTGCTGTTTAACTGAACCAGGAAGAGAATTCCACAACATAGGGCCTGAGTACAGTAAACTAGATTTGAACAAATCTATTCTTGGAATGGGGACAGCAGGCTTTACAGTATTTCTGTGATGATTCATAGGAAAGTTATCTTTTTAAGGATGTGGGGATGGCTCCTGCCATTATCTTGTACATCATGATGCCTTTGTTATATTTTAGTCTTTGGTGTAGGGGAAGAATATTTAACTGAGTATAATCTACTTCTAGTAAGGTTATTTTCTTCAAAAGGACGAGTTTAAGAGCACGTTTATGGAGGCTTAACAACGGTTTCAAAGTGTTTGCACTGGCAGAATCCCACAGGGTTGAAGCATAATCTATTGAGGATTGTACATAAGCTTGAGAAAATAATTTCCTTGAGTGAAGGTCAAGAAAGTGTTTAATTTTAACCAACTGGTATACTCTTTGTGATAAATACTTGCATAGGTGAGAGATGTGGTAGAACCAGCTAAGATTTTCGTCGATTGTTACTCCTAGGACTTTGTGGTGAGAGATTTGTTCAATTGCCTCCTTATTGATCTGGATGGGAAACAGTTTAAGAGATAAATTTTTAAGATAAAGTTTAAGAGAGAGAGAGAGAGAGAGAGAGAGGAGAGAGAGGAGAGAGGAGAGAGAGAGAGAGAGAGAGAGAGAGAGAGAGAGAGAGAGAGAGAGAGAGAGAGAGAGAGAGAGAGAGAGAGAGAGAGAGAGATTTTTTTGTGTTTCCTTTGCTACACCTGCTACATTGTGCATTAAGCCCCACACATAACATACAGACATAAAGCTAATAACGACTGAGATACACTGTCAAGGGCTAGTTTGAAAACATCAGGGTAAAAGATAACCCAAAACCAAGGCAACAGTCCCCCACCCCAAGCGCCAGGTGTAAGTAGATGGGGGTGGGGGGTGGGGTGGGGGGGGGGGGGGGGCTGCTTTGCGCCAATCCGATCCAATCCAGTCATTAAGTTTTTAGCCCCGCCGACCACACAGGCCATATCAGGGCTGTCACCTCGTCAAATTTTAAACCTCCAATTGCGCTTTGCGCCAGCTTGTAACTCAATAACACCCAGCCACACCAAGGTGAACATACTCTGTACATATAAGGTTAATGCTAAAGGTAAAAAAGCTTTCCCGTGATCTATGGGGGGAGCCAGATGTCAGAGACCTCAGCTTCTTCAGGGGTCAGCAAATGGAGGGCGGTATCCATCTTCTCTCCCTCGCTGTGTTAACTTTCCTGACCTTAAAGGGTGTGGGTACCTATTTACAGCTGTGTGAACTGGGGCGGGCGTGGGGGGTGGGGGTGGGGGTGGTGGCTGTACTGAAGCCAAGGCGCCATAGGGTCACCTATCCACTTGGTAACCAGGCTAGCAAGCTAATTTCAATGATGGTATAATAATGACGCCAAAAGGTTATACATCATACTTAAACTAAATGAAATCTGGAATAAAAACTTGTAAACAAGCAGATGACAATCGAACAGACAAACAACAACCCCCCAGGCAAGCTTACTCTTTCAGTTCACTTTGATCGTTCATCTATATAGATACTACATTTATCTTACACTTATCCGTTCACCTCTCAAAGTAAAACTGGCTCTATCTTCTCTGCTTTATTTGATCGATTGATTGATTGATTGATTTGATTGATTGATTGATTGATTGATTTGTGTATGTATGTATGTATGTATGTATGTATGTATGTATGTATGTATGTATGTATGTATGTATGTATGTATGCATAGCATGCATGCATGCATGCATGCATGCATGCATGTGCATGCATTGCATGCATGCATGATGATGTATGTATGTATGTATGTATGTATGTATGTATGTATGTATGTATGTATGTATGTATGTATGCATGTATGTGTGTGTGTGTGTCGGTCTGTAAGTCTGTCTGTCTATCTCTGTCTCTGTCTGTGTGTCTCTGTGTCTCTGTGTCTGTGTGTCTGTGTCTATGTGTGTATATATGTGTGTGTGTACACGCCTGCGTTCTAGATTCTTTCATCCTGCACAGTAATTTAAATTGGTGTGAATTTTAGTAAATAAAATGTCCACTAGTGCACTATATAAAGACGTTACTGACTTTTCTTTTACTTGCTCCATACCCCGAAAAAGAGACGAACAGAAAGACAATTTTTACTGTTTTACAAGTTCTTTTTTTTGCTTGCTCAATACAAACTCGTTGGGTTTTTTTGCAAAGATGTAAACTTCTACCACTTGTCGTTATCATTGCTATATACAGCTTGAGTTGGTACTAAAAAAAGCAGTAACGATATGATGGGAGGCAGCTATCCAAGAAAACTGATAAAGACTAGATCAGATACAAGGAAACTGGATTATATACAGGAAAACAGGAATAAAATGCAAGGAAAATGGGATTGTTGGAGCCTTCGTGTGTCAATATTAACAGCCACATTTACCTGACCCTGCGTAGAAATTGCAGTCTATTTTTGTTTGACACGTGTAACGTAGTTATCTCTGTGGTATGTGGCAATTTTTAGTGATGGATTTATCTTGTATTACTGCATGCATCTCTTTGATAAAAAAAAAAAATGTGGCATTCCCCTTGTGTAAAACTTCTGCGACTAAACCAAATCTTGACTGTCCAGAAATAATTGCTTAACTAACTTCTGCTTAGAGAAAAACATTCTATTTAAAGTAATTACACCCTTTCCATGAAATGATGGTATTTCAAAAAAATTTCTAAATACCTTTACTCTCTGTTTATCGTGTCACGTAAAAGATAAAAGGTAACGGTGTTCCCATAATCTATGCAGTCTTTGGGGACCCAAGGTGTCAAAGACCTTTATTTTTCTAGGAGCCAGCATTTTTGAGGGCATCACCCATCTCCTCTCCATCACTGCTTTACCTTCCCTGTCCCTGAAGAGGGCAGGTACCCACTTACAGCTGGGTGGACCGGGGCAATGTACTGAAACCTAGTGACACGAACGTTCACCCATCCACTTGGTCAACAGTAGCGTAGGGAGAGCAAGTGCTCCAACCTCTGAACTGTCCTAGCCCATGTTATTTAAGTCATTTCATATTTTTTAGTATACATTGCTACAAACTATTCCCTATTTGTGACGCTCTACTACATAATGAGTCGCATTCACCAGAGGTCAATTTTCAGTTTTTGACATGTTAAGAATCTGCAATAAAACGGTTATACAATACAAATGGCCGCCGCTGTAGTCTAGTGGTTAGGGCGTTGGACTCGTAATCTAAAGGTTGCGGGTTCGATCCCAGCTTTCGGCTATGGCGTTGTGCCCTTGGAAAAGGCACTTTACGGCTATTTTCTCACCCCACCCAGGTGTAAAAGGGGTACCAACCTTGTGTTGGGGGTTAACCCTGCGATAGACTGGCGTCCTATCCAGGGGGGAGTCTATGACTCTCAGTCGCTTAACGCCACAGAAACCGGGATAAGCACCGGCCTGATGAGCCTTAGGCTCGGGACAGACTTTAACTTTAACTTTTTAATACAAATGAAATGATAGATTGCAGGAAATGACGAAATGAGCAATTGACAAGTTTAGCATCATAATAGGTAATCAGAATGTGGGCTTGGATATTTTGAAAACACGTTTAAAAGCAAGAGGATACAAAATTCTGACTCGATATTTAATTACAAGGTAGAACAATGACTATATTCTTATAACCAACCAAACTCCCCAAATCGACAACTTGACCCCACCTGCTTAAAATGGCTCCTAAGTGGAAACGTGGGTCAGGAGCTACAGCGACTCATTTCGTGGTGATGCGTCACATTTGTTCCTCTCTCCAAAACAACTTCCTACTGCTATAGATCTAGGACACACAGTTGTGTATTTCAGTGGTTGGAGGTTCCAAATCCACAACCAGTCCATGAAAACTATCATGTGGTAACAGTTTCAGACCTCAGGCCTCCAATGCCGATGCGGGTCATCCACTTCAGCATCAGGGCAAGGCTCCAGCAGGTGCTGCTGAGCAACAACAGGCACAGGGAGCCGAAGCACGGAGAGGGGTCTCCAGCCAACGGTCCCCAAGATCACCACTTTACACGAATGCAGCAAAGTCCTGACCTGAGCTTGACTACTCACCCCCTCATAGAGACTGTACAGGATCTTGCGATCCCCGTCTGTAAACTTGTCCATGCCCTGCAGCTCCTGGACAAAACGGGCCAGAATCTGCAGGTCCGACAGAGGAAAAAAGTGCAGGACCTGCATCAGGGACGAAGCGCTTAAAGACTTGAGGAGCGCACCGGACACAAGACGCCACAGACGCGCTCTCTGCCGATGTCCTTGTCTTTCCTCGTCCTCTGGGGTATCTCTGTTTTCGCCAGCTGCAGGGTTTCCATCCTCTCTGCTTCCTGGGACAACACTCCGGCGAAAACAGGCTTGAGAAGAAGAACCTTCTCCAGGGAAATCCGCAGTGCCAAGGGGCGGAAACAGACCCAGAAACACGGCGAGGTGAAGAAAGCGTTTTTGTAAAGATTCGTCTCTGATGGTGAGCCACTCCCAGCTACAGACGTTCCATTCACTTTGGGACAAATAGGCGGGGCTCAGTGCCGCTCCCCGTTTGAGCATCTCCCAGCTGAGGCACAGGAAGAACCTGGCTGCGGTTGCTTTGTCCGGGACGTGGTGGTCAGGCAGATCCATCTCCACCATGAAGGAGGCAGGTTTGAATAAAAAATCCAGAGCTCTGTTCAGAAGACCAAAAGAGAGAAAAAAGGTGTGCATGAGAGGTGTGTTTAAGTGTATGGTTTTTCATTGAAGATTTGTGACAAGGATAGCATTCTCTATTCCAACACTACGCTTCACTACGCTACGCTACGCTAAGGTACGCTACACTACGTTATGTTAGGCTACGCTACACTACACTACACTACACACACGCTCTCTCTCTCTCACACTCACAAACAAACACACACACACAAACACACACACACACACACGCACACGCACACACACACGCACACGCACACACGCACACACACACACACACACACACACACACGCACACACACGCAACACACACACACACACACACACACAGACTACACACCTCAAGCAAACAGGTAATCATCTACTTTAAAAACTCAACCAAATCACTGCCATCGAAACACTTAAGTATCACATCCTTATATAGACATCATTTTCATCATTCCTAAATTTCTGACCCTCCAATCCGTGGTCTAGAGGTAACGCGCCTGCCTAGAAAGCCAAAAGTTTGGGTCGAAGTGTGCGGTGGTTTGAATCCTGTGTGGGCCCAAACCTTTTCCCCATCCATTAGACCATGAATGGTGGTCTGGGTGCTAGTCTTTCGGCTGAGACGATAAACTGAGGTCCCGTGTGTTACACATAATTGTTTAGCGCACGCAAAAGAACCTACGGTAACAAGAGGGTTGTCCCTGGTAAAATTCTGTAGAAAAAAGCCTCTCTGATTGGTAAAACAAATACAGTTGCAGACAGGAAAAAAAAAAAAAA
>CM060346.1:23005757-23008257 GCA_030674155.1 Stramonita haemastoma
AATTTTTTAAAAAAAAAAAAAAAATCAATAAAGTCAAAATAAGACATACTTTTTTTTTGGGTACATATGATTTGGCCCCCCTGAGCTTGGGGGAATAAAAACAGTGGCAGAAGTAATTGAGAAGTAACACAAACAACAACAAAACCCACACACACCCACCAACCACAAACACACACACACCAAAGGCAAACAAACAAAAAAAAACAAAAAAAAAAACCCCTCAGTCGTTTTTTTTAGTTTAGAATCGGATAGCTATGGAAAAAAGGAATTTCCTTTTTTGTTTTTTTGTTTTGGGGGCATTAAAAACGACGTCTGAGGGAAAAACTTTAAAATTCTAAAACGGGCGGGGGGAATCACCAAAAATGGCTTTGCTTTACTTTAAAAGTGTGTTAAAAAACGACCTAGGTCTTTTGTTTTCCCGATTTTTTTAAGCAGATTCCAATTCTTGAAAACCATTTTGTTCTTAATGCTAAGGTTATTGCCCCAGCAATGAAAGAAAATTTAAAAAACGCCTTTTTAAAAGACTTTAGAACAAGAAAAATCTTTTTGTCAAAAAAAAATGAGTTAAGCTTCCTCAAAAAAAAAAACTTTTTCCCCCTTTTTGACAATGGGTCAGTTTTAGCACCAATTTAGTTGTGGTAAAAAAGGGTTCCGATATTTGTTTTTAAAACGTTTTCAATTCTTCATAGGGATGATGGTTTTTTCAAAGTGTGCTCCGTTTGGAAAAAATTTGGAATCTTTAGTTTAAAAAAATTTGCCCCGTAGGCCCCATCACACCAATCACGAATCGGTAAGGGCCCCGGGCCTGGCTGGAATGATCAAAAGAGAACAGAAAGCACGTCGCCCCCAAATTTTTACCAAAATAGTTTTATGGTGTTTACATCATCTGTGTATAAAGTAAAGAAGTGGGGAGAGAGCACCCCCTTTGGGGAACCGGGTTTTTGGATACTAATGATGAAGGTATTTTGTTGGCAAAAACACCTGTGGGTTTTAAAAAATTTAATCCCCCAAGTAAAAGTTGTTGTTACATCAAATTTGGAAAAATTTTTTTTAAAAAAGAATATGAGGTGCATTGTATTAAAGTAGCTAAAGAGCAAACAATTTCTAGCATGAGTCAGGGTTTTTCCGTGTTGTAAGTTGTTCAAAAGAATAATTGGATCTTCGACACCCCCCTTTTCTGTACAAATTGAAATGGGGCAAAAGGGTTTTTCCTGAACAGAAAGAAAAAGAGATTTTTGATCTTTTCTAATGTTTTTACCATGTGTGAGGGGCTACAGGCTGAAATCATTGGGGGAGTAGGATTGGGTTTCTTTGGAAAAGGTAAATTTGGGAAATCTTCCAAAAATGGTATCTGGAAGTGTCCAGGAGGTCTGGAAAGGGGGAAAAACACTTTCAAGTCGTGGCACAGAATTAAGGGGGTTTCCCATATACCCTGGCCCGGAGATTTTTAATGTTTTTCCCTTAAGTGCTTCAGATAATTTTTTCATAAAAAGACGCATTTTTAAAAGCAGAGATTCTTTCAGGCCCTTTTATTTCCCCCGAAAAATCATGCTTTTCAAACGAGTGAAAAATGGTTTAAATGGAGGAAAATTTTATCACATCCCCCCCGATGATCTTTCCCCTGTGGTGCAGTGTTTTTATGCTGACAAATTTTTATCCCTGCCAGCAGCCCCAAAATTTTCCAGCAAATTATTTTTATTTACATTTTTACTCCCCCGCCTGGAATAGCACTTTATTCTTTATTTATTTTTTTCTTTTGTTCTTCTGTGCCTGTTAAATACTACTTTTTTTTGTTTAATACCCGTTTCAGGTCTTTCGTAACCAAGGCTTGTTATTGGGGTAAATAGTTATCTCCTTTGTTGGAATAACACAACTGACACAAAATGAAATATAACTAGAAACAAATCAGTAAGCTCATTCAGATCAGAACACGTTATAAAAACATATCCCAGTCAGTGCAATCAAAGCAGCCTTGCAATGTAGCTATACTATCAGCAGTCCATTTCTTTGTGGTCTTGATATGGGCTGGAGGCGCTGAAACACTGACTGGTACGTGGGTGCTAGTAAAATACAGTTGTGGTCGGATGATCCCAGGGGAGGTATAGGCAATGATTTATACGCGCCTGCTACAGTCCCATAGCACAAATCCAGAATCTTATTACGGCGCGTGGGGCAGGTCACGTACTGTTCATAGTTCTTCAATGTTTTGCTAAGAGAAAACTATTAAAATCACCAGGATAAACTTTGGGGCATCAGGGGATAAAGAATCAAGCACATGGAGGTGATCTAAGATGTATGCTGTTGCTCTGGCCACTTTTGCTTTGGGGTGGATACAGAGACAGAGACATAGACAGAAAGACAGACAGACAGACAGAATCACACACACACACACACACACACACAACACACACACACACACACACACTAGCACACACACACTACCCACACATAACACACACACACACACACACACACACACACACAACAAAGGCACAGAGGG
>CM060346.1:23013257-23015757 GCA_030674155.1 Stramonita haemastoma
TGAATTAAAATCTTATTCATTATATCGGAGTGCATTGAGCATTCTAACAAGAAATGAGCTTCATTTTGTAATTTTCTTTTACAAAAAGGAAAAAGTTTTTTCTTGATTCTTGATTATTGAAAATATATCTTCAAATGAGAGAGAGAGAGAGAGAGAGAGAGAGGAGGAGAGAGAGAGAGAGAGAGAGAGAGAGAGAGAGAGAGAGAGAGAGAGAGAACAGAGACAGAGGAGAAGAGAGAGACAGAGACAAGAGAAAGAGACAGAGAACAGAGACAAGAGAAGACAGACAGACAGAGAACAGGAACAGACACAGAGAGACAGAGAGAGAACAGAGAGAAGAGAGAAGAGAGAGACAGAGAAGACAGACAGAACGAGAGACAGACAGAGAGACAGATATAGAGACAGACAAACAAACAGACAGATAGACAGACAGACACACAGACACACAGACCGACAGTCAGACCGACAGTCACCAGCTAGTCAGCCAGCCAGACAACACACAACAGAACAAGGAAAGCAAATCTGATCAATCATTCGTTTTTTGTCTTCAATTCTTGCAGCAGCTGGCAGCAACCCCCCCACCCCTCCCCCTGTTCTCCCCTTCAACCGCCCCCCCCCCCCATCTCGCTTACCTCCCTCCTCCTCCTTTTCTCCTATTTTTTTCCACGTAGTCTGTCTCCCTTCTTATATACTGTCACATGGGAGAGGGGTGGGATAGCTTAGTGGTTAGAGTGTAGACATTGTGAAGTGTGTTGACAAAAACGGAAAAAGCTGAGTATACACACAATTTGCAGAGGTAGAGTGAAGAGAGAGACTGGAGAGAGAGAGGAGAGAGGAGAGAGAGAGAGAGAGAGAAGAGGAGAGAGAGAGAAGAGAGAGAGAGAGAGAGAGAGGAGAGAGAGAGGAGGGGGGGCAGAGAGAGAGAGAAAGGGGGGAGAGAGAGAGAGAGAGAGAGAGAGAGAGGGAGAGAGAGAGAGAGAGAGAGAGAGAGAGAGAGAGAGAGGAGAGAGAGAGGAGAGAGGAGAGAGGAGGGAGAGAGAGGGGAGAGAGAGAGAGAGAGGAGAGAGAGAGAGAGAGAGAGAGAGAGAGGAGAGAGAGAGAGAGAGAGAGAGAAGAGGGAGAGAGGAGGAGAGAGAGAGAGAGGGAGAGAGAGGAGAGAGAGAGAGAGAGAGAGAGAGAGAGAGAGAGTGAGAGAGGAGAGAGAGAGAGAGGAGAGAGAGAGAGAGGAGAGAGAGAGAGGAGAGAGAGAGAGAGAGGAGAGAGAGAAGTGCTGACTCCACTCCCCCCAAAGTCTTTCGGATGAGACTATAAGCCAGGCCCCCGTGTGCGAACACGCAGAACATCTTGCACACACGTTGAGTCCTGTTCCGCTTTTCGTAAGAGTAGGCCGTCGTGTGCCGATGGGAACAGATGACATTTACAAAACTGCATACTGGATGTAAAAAAAGCGGATGATTACTGATACCATTTTCCTCGATTAAAAGCATGATAATAAATAATAAATAAATAAATAAATAAATAAATAATAAATAAATAAGTAACTGCTCAGGTTCCAGCCACTATCGAGACGCTTTTTCAAGAAATAGATTGCTTATCCTTCTGGAGTTCACACCAGTCAATGAACGGGCGATAAAGCAACAATCACTCTTCTCCCTCCTCCCCCCCCCCTCCCACCCACTCTCCTCTCCCTTTTTAGCACTTTGACCAAAATATTTCTTCCTTTTTTTTTTAATTCAATGCTGTACCCCTCATTTTCCCTTAATCACATCCCTACCACGCCCAGTTTTCCCTCCCTTAAACACCCCCTCTACTCTACTCTGCTCATTTTTTTCTCCCTTATACACTACCCTACCATGCCCAATCCTCCTCACTTATACACATCTCTGCTCTGCCCAATGTTCTTCCCTGATACACACTCCTACTATTTCCAGTCTTTATCTTCTTATACACCCCCCTTCCATTCTCAATCTTCCTCCCTAATACACACCTCTACTCTGCCCAATCTTCCATCTTATACACACTCCTACCATGCCCAATTTTTCTCCCTTATACACACCTTTACCATGCCCAGTTTTCTCCCTTATACACACCCTTACTTTACCCAGTTTTTCTCCCTTATACACACCCCTACTTTACCCAGTTTTTCTCCCTTATACACACCCTTACTTTACCCAGTTTTTCTCCCTTATACACACCCTTACTTTACCCAGTTTTTCTCCCTTATACACACACCTTACTTTACCCAGTTTTCCTCCCTTATACACACCCTTACTTTACCCAGTTTTTCTCCCTTATACACACCCTTACTTTACCCAGTTTTTCTCCCTTATACACACCCTTACTTTACCCAGTTTTTCTCCCTTATACACACCCTTACTTTACCCAGTTTTTCTCCCTTATACACACACCCTTACTTTACCCAGTTTTTCCTCCTTATACACACCCTTACTTTACCCAGTTTTTCTCACTTATACACACTCTTCTTTCCCAGTTTTTCTCC
>CM060346.1:23020757-23023257 GCA_030674155.1 Stramonita haemastoma
TATATGGTTAGATTTTTTTTTTTACGTTTGCATGCATCACACAAGACCTCGGTGAACAAAATGCCTCTCATCTGAAAGACTAGCATCCAGACCATTTGGGGCAAGAAGAGATTGGGATAAAGTGTGTTCGCGTTCTTCATGCCACATACCTGAGCTGGACGACTGCTGTACACAAATATTGGATGAGGTTTAACGTGAGTGTTAAGATGTTCTGCGTACCTGTGATGAAATGCCCCAGACTGATTTTTTATAACTTCCTCTGAAAGTCTCACTGGGAGTGGAAACAGTGTTGAAATCATCTGCAGAAAATAGAATTCCAAACAAAATTCCAAACTTGTAAACAAGTCAGAAACACGTTTTGCTTAAGGGTACGTCATTTTTGCCTGTAAAATCGGATGAAAAAAAAAAAAGAAGAAAACTGCATCCACTCTGATGTCGTATTTCAAACTCATCACCTATGTTGAAATACAGCTACCTTAATGATAAACAAAACGGTCGCATACGCAACACGTCACTGTTGGTGAACCTCGGAACATTAGGCAAAGAAAAAAAAAACAACCCCAAAATGAGGGTATATTTTTTAAGTTCAATGTCTGTATGTGTATTAAAAGCTTTGACATTTAAGTTCAGTGTGCTGAATTTCTCTCTAAAGGGAAAATGACGCAAGACTCTGCTTATCTTTAAAAGAGCAAAAGAGCGTTTTCATATATTTGTATGGAATTTTCACTAATGTCTTCCCTAGCTTATAGAATCTTTCATCATCACTAACCCCCACTATGTTTTTCTACATTTCAAAAACACACACACACAACACACACACACACACACACACACACACACACACACACACACACACGCGCGCGCGGCGCGCGCGCGCGGTGTGTGTATGCTCTGTTTGTGTATGTATGTGTGTGTTGGTGTGTGGAGAGAGAGAAGAGAGAGAGAGGAGGAGAGAGAAAAGAGAGAGAGAGAGAAGAGAGAGAGAGAGAGAGAGAGAGAGAGAGAGAGAGAGAGAGAGAGAGGAGAGAGAGAGAGAGAGAGAGAAGAGAGAGTGTGCGTGTGTGCGTGTGTGCGTGTGTGGTGCGGATGTGTGTGTGTATGTGTGTGTGTGTGTGTGTGTGTGGTGTGTGTGTGTGTGCGTACGTTGTCATGCATTCGTGCGTGTGTGTCTGTGAACGAACAAAAAACAACGGTATCAATGTAGAATAATAAAGATCGTACTGCAAGAGATTAAGTTTGAGGCAGAGTCTAGTTTTACAAGCTGTCATGTGCTTGTGAAAAACAATACATCAATCGCACAATAACACAATTATCATGTACATAAAAAAAAATGCAACGGATAATATGAGAGGAGTAGAAAGGAGGATGAGAGAGAAGAGAAGAGAGAGAGATGAAGAGATATCGAGACAGAGAGAAGAGAGGAGAGGAGAGAGAGAGAGAGAGGAGAGAGAGAGAGAGAGAGAGAGAAGAGAGAGGAGAGAGAGAGAGAAGAAGAGAGACAGAGAGAGAGAGAGAGAAGAAGAGAGAAGAGAAGAGACAGAGAGAGACAGAAGAGAAGACAGACAGCAGACAGACAGAGAGAGAAGACAGAGAGACAGAGAACAGAGAAGAGAGAGACAGAGAGACAGACACAGAGACAGAGAGAGAGAGAGAGAGAAGAGAGAGAGAGAGAGAGAGAGAGAGAGAGAGAGAAGGAGAGAGAGAGAGAGAGAGAGAGAGAGAGAGAGAGAGAGGAGAGAGAGAGGAGAGAGAGAGAGAGAGGAGAGAGAGAGAGAGAGAGAGAGAGAGAGAGAGTGTGTGTGTGTGTCTGGATGCAGAAGCAGAGCGAGAGAGTCAGACAGACAGAGAGACAGACAGACAGACAGAGAAACAAAGGCAGACCGAGAGAAGTCAGTAACAGACAGGCAGCTAACCAAGCCAGCCAACCAGACAGACAGACAGACAGACAGACAAACATTTAAAGACAGAAAACAAGATAAGCAGGGAGTGTCACTTCGCTGTCTGTCATCCCTTCTCTTCTTCTATGCAGTTTTATACCCAAAGTTTTGTCCATTTATTTCCGAACACTGCAACAACAACAACAACAAACAACAACAAAAAACCCTCAACAACAACAAAACAATATAGACAGAAGACAAAAAAAAGAAAGAAAGGTAATTCAAAGCAGACAGACAGCTCGAGATGTGAAGTTAGCTCCTTTAAAAAGCCGAAGACATGTTCGATGATTCTGCCGTCCGTTTTCACTGGACACCCATCTCCTTTCCACCCTCCTCTACCCCCCCCCTCCCCTCTCTCTCTCTCTCTCTCCCTCACAATCCCTTCCCTCGTCAACATCTAGGCCTATACCCTCTCTCGCTACATCCACTCCCTCCCCCTCCCCTCCCCCAACTTCCTCTCCACACACACACACACAAACACACACAACATACACACACATAAACACACACACACCACACACAACACACACATAAACACACACACACACACACTCTCTCTCTCT
>CM060346.1:23028257-23030757 GCA_030674155.1 Stramonita haemastoma
TGTCACAGCAGATTTCTCTGCGTGAAATTCCGGGCTGCTCTCCTTCCCCGGGGAGAGCGCGTCGCCACAAGTGCAGCGCCTACCCATTATTTTTTTTCATGCATGCAACTGTATTTGTTTCCTTATCAGAGTGGCTTTTTTCTACAGAATTTTGCCCAGGGTCAACCCCCTTGTTGCCGTGGGTTCTTTTACGTGCGCTGAATAGTGATGTGTAGCACACAGGACCTCGGTTTCTATCGTCTCATCCGAAAGACTTAGCGCCCAGACCACCACTCAGGGTCTAATGGGTGGGGAAAACGTTTGGGGTCCAAACGGGGTACAGGACGCCACCTACTAAGTCCCCTACTGACGACAGTAAACCAGCTTAGTCGCGGAGCCAGACTTAATGTTACGCACACCTGGGGTGGCAACCATCACAACATCCTTCCAACGATCTTCTCTTCTGAACCTTCAAAACTGCAAAAGTCTTTCAGATGAGACTGTAAACCGAGGCCCCAGTGTGCGAACGTACGCAGACCATCTTGCGCACACGTTAAATCCTGTTCCGCTTTTCGTAAGAGTAGGCCATTGTGTGCTGGTGGAACAGATGGCAATACAATAATAATAAAACATGGGATTTGTATAGCACTATATCTTGTAAAAATAAATCAAAGCGCTTATTTACACAACTGCATACACACGGGGACTGGATGGAAAAAAGCACAGGAGTGCTTATCCCATTATCCTTGATATAAAAGATAACAATAATATAAAAAAAAACTCCAGCCATGAGCCTTGAAATAAACTCATCACAGACACAGAAGTGTATAGGGACACACCAAAACTGTAGTCACCATAAGACCAAAGTAGCCGGGGCCACCGAATCAGAGATTTTTTATATTTTTATTGTATGATAATCAAAATTAATACGATGGGGATAATGTAACAATGCTGTTATGGAAGTGCATATGCTTTGAGACTTCGTGAAAAGACTACACTTTACATTTTTGTTTTTATCATAATATATCCTGGCATCAACCAAGACTGGGAGACATCAACACCTGCAGTGTTTGTTAGGTACTTAGAACAACACTCTCAAAATCGCACCCTTTTTTTAATCGAGGATAATGGGATAAGCACTCTTGTGCTTTTTACCTCCAGTCTCCGTGTGTATGCAGTTTTGTACATATCATCTGTTCCCACTGGCACACATGGCTAACTTCCTCTAAACGCGGAACAGGATTTAACGTGTGTGCAAGATGTTTTGCGTGCACTCACACATGGGGCCTCGGTTTAAAGTCTCATCCGAAGGACTTTCGGGAAGAGTGGAGTCAGCACCCGTAAACAGGACGAAGCTCGACAGCTTTCTAAGTGAGCCCGTAACAGACTCACTCTGGAAAGAAGCAGGCTGGAGTCGAGAAAATGCAAAAAAAACTCTTATGGGACTCGAACCTGCAATCTTCCAGTCAAATAACCCCTAGCACATACCACCACTGCACCAAGACGTTTGATATTAATTTTTCCACTTGAGTTACAACAAGCTCTTGAGCTTGCAACTGCTTCAGATAAGACTATAAGCTGTGCGAGGCTTGATTTGCGTAAGACATACTGCAGGAAAGGTTTTTTTGTGTGTGACAGTTACCAATCAATCCACAGGAAGTTTGAAGGGAATATAAAAGAATGGATTAGGCTTATTTGCTTTGAGGAACTGAGTAGGATCTGGCTGATTCTCTTGCCCAAGTTTTTGAAATGGCTGCAGGCATATCGAAAGAATGGTTCGTGGAGTCGATAACAGTTTTATCCAACGGATGGGGAAAGGGCTTGCTTAACTTCTCTGATCGATGCTGTAAGTGTCTGTATCTCTCGGGCCTGGTGAAGACTGTGGTTGATCATGAAAGAAAGTGTAGAACGCTTACATTAAAGCTCCCAAGTTTGACAGGATGTTTGTTTAGCTTTGTTACAAGTTTTTGTCATCAGCAAGGTTATTATTATCATCGATGGCATCAGCATCATCACCACCATCACCCACCAGCACGATCGTTTCGTTGTTGTCGTCGTCCGTCATAGTCGTCGTTGTCGTTGCATGATCAAAACATCATTATTGTCATCGTCATCGACGTCATCGTCATCGCGTCGTCGTCGTCGTCATCGTCGTCGTCGTCGTCGTCGTCATCATCATCATCATCATCACATGCACACATCACATCAGCAGACGCTCAGCAGCTGCAGCGCAGCACAGCAGCAGCAGCAGAACCATCAGCAATATCCTCCTGCTCCTCCTCCTGCTCCTCCCCATTCATTCATTTATTGATTCACTTATTTACTTATGCGTCATTCATTCATTCATTCAATTCTTTTCATTCATTCATTCATTCATTCATTCATTCATTCATTCATTCATTCATTCATTCATTCTAGCAATCACCCCTACCACCACCACCGCCACCACCACCACCACCAACATCCTCCCCTCCTCTTCCTCCTCCTCCCTCCTCCCCTCATCATCATCATCATCAATAAC
>CM060346.1:23038257-23053257 GCA_030674155.1 Stramonita haemastoma
CTGACTCTTAGGAATCACCCGTAAAACCACATTTGGCTGTTATCATGTTGTTTCAACTAACCACTAGACAGTAAAAACTGTATTGTTGGTAGCTTGCCATCAGCATAGTCAATAGCAAAACACTTCCAAGGCAACACTATCTTAACGTAGGCCTTAACGTTTTGCTTACGTCAATGACTTACATATTACTAAATTGCAAAATAATTAATGATATTCTTTAATAGATAAGCTCTCTTTCAGTGGGTTTACTTTAATCTTATGTGACAGTCTATCAGCATTTTTTTTGTTTAACTTCTAAGTCTCCTCTCCATAAAACGGGATCATGTAACACACTTAAGTATCTAACCAATGCCTTCATATCAAGACAAAATTGAGAAAGAAAACTTCTGTGTAGCAATCTGACTAAACTCAGACTCCTTTTTATTTTTTTTTCAAAGCAAAACCGAAATTTTATATAAAAAAAATGCAAAAACACGATCATCAAAAAAGCAGGAGCAGCATTAGCAGGAGAAACAAAGAAAGGCAGAAAGATTTGAAAGGAAAGACAAAAAGAGGAAGAAAAAACCCCGAAAGAAAGAAAACAGGAAACAGAGACTAAAAGAACAGAGAGAAGGAAGGGATAAAAAAGCAAGCAGAATGCAAAATAGACAAAAAAATTAATAGAAAGAAGAACGCAAAGAAGAAGAATGAAAACAAGAAGAAGATAGGGAAAAATAACACAGAGAAGGAGAATGGTAAGAATGCAAAGAATTTAAAGAATATGAAGAATGCAAAGAAGAAGAATGCAAAGAAGGGAAAAATACTAAGAATAGGAAGAAGGAGAATACATAGAAGAAGAAGAAAAAGAGGAGGAAGAAAAGGAGGAGGAGGAGAGAGAAGAAGAAGATGATGATAGAAGAAGAAGAGCTAAACAACAACAATGCAAAGAAGAAAAAGAAAGCAATAAAAAGAAAAATGCCAGGAAGAATAAAAAAAAGAATAAAAGAAGCAGAGGAATGCAAAAAAAGTAGAATGCAAAAAAAAGCAAAGACGGAGGAGAGAAAAGCGCAAAGAAAAAGAAGAAGAATGCAAAGAAGAAGAAAGAATCGCGAAGAAAAATTGCGAAGAGGAAGAATTGCGGAGAAGAATTGAGAAGAAGAATTGAGAAAGAAGAAGAAGAAGAAGAAGAAGAGAAGAAGAAAAGAAGAAGAAGAAGAAAGAAGAAGAAGAAGAAGAAGAAGAAGAAGAAGAAGAAGAAGAAGAAGAAGAAGAAGAGAAGAAGAAGAAGAAGAAGAAGAAGAAGAAGAAGAAGAAGAAGAAGACAAGAACAAGAACAAGAAGAACAAGAGTGATAGAGAGAGCAAAAAAGAGAAACTAGCTGTCTTTTTATGTATTTCTGTCTAATACCTATCTGTTTCTGTCTGTCTGTCTGTCGTATCATTTTGTTTTACGTATATATGTCAGACGTTTCCTGTGTTTGTTTTTCAGCTTGTCTGTCTGTCTGTCTGTCTGTCTGTCTGTTTGTCTGTCTTCTGTCTCTCCATCAGTACATTATTTGAAAATGGCATACGAGCGTGAACAAAATGCCTGTCTATGAGTCTTTTATTTTTTGCGTTATCTTAATCACAGTAGAACTATTAAACCATACCAAATAGCAGCATCAGCAGCAGCAGCAGCAACAACAGTAACAACAGAAGTAACATCATCAGCATCAGCGAGCAGCAGCAGCACAACAACAACAACAACAACAACAGGAGCAGCATCTACAGCAACAAAAACAACAACAAAAACATAAAAGAAGACTAAGACGTCCTTACAGACAGAACGTAAAGTAGGATGAGCAGCAAAGATAAGGGGCAAGATGAGAAAAGAGAGAGAGAAAGAGAGAAAGAGAGAGAGAGAGAGAGAGAGAGAGAGAGAGAGAGGAGAGAGAGAGAGAGAGAGAGAGAGAAGAGAGAGAGAGAGAGAGAGAGGAGAGAGAAAAGAGAGAGAGAGAGAGAGAGAGAGAGAGAGAAGAGGGGAGAGAGAGGAGAGAGAGAGAGAGAGAGAGAGAGAGTATGTGTGTGCATGTGTGTGTGTAGGTGGGGGTGGGGGTGGGGGTTGGTGCAGATATTGATAGGTAGAGGTTGGAACCTAAAGAATGGATTCTTCTCTTGTGGGGTGGGGTGGGGTGATGGGTGGGGGATAAACCTCAAGCAGACATAGATGCCAAGATGATCCGTAAATTGTTGTTTTTTGTTTCGTTTTGTTTTTTCAGAGACAACTTCTAAGTGTGATGTATGCGTCTCAGTTCTTGTCTGTTTTTGGTTGTGTCTGTCTGTCTGTCTGTCTGTCTGTCTGTCTGTCTATTTTGGTCTGTCTATATGTTTGTCTGTCTTGCCTATCAGGTTTGGTTTTCTTTTGGTATGTCGTATGTCGAGTCTTTTCAGTCTATAGTCTCATCCGAAGGACTTTTGGTGGGGAAAATGGAGAGTCAGCATTAGATTGCAAGCGCAGGACTATCACTACTGGAGCTATTCTACCCACCAATAGGGGACGGGATAGGGATAGCATAATGGTCAGAACATTGCGCTGGCAATTTGACGACCCGAGTTCGATTCCCTTTCGAGGGGATTTTTCTTTTCCCTGGAGTTAACATCAGTGCTGACACCATCACTCTCCCCAAAAAGTTCTTCGGATGAGACTATAAACCGGGGTCCTGTGTGCGAACGCACGCAGAACATCTTGCGCACACGTTAAATCCTGTTCCGCTTTTTTGGAAGAGTAGGCCATCGTGTACCGGTGGTGGGAACAGATGACAAGATTGACAAAACTGCATACACAGAGAGACTGGATGGAAGAAAAGCACATGATTGCTTATTCCATTATCCTCGATATAAAAGAATAAATAAATAAATAAATAAATAAATAAATAAATAAAAAATAGATAGATAGATGATAGATAAATAAATAAATAAATAAATAAATAAATAAAAAGCCACGTCCTCGCTTATGTATGAGATTGCAGAATAATCATGATCACAGCATGCAGAAAGCCACCAGGAATCGAATGAATGAAATCCACTGTGTAACAAACCCCAAAGACATTCAGCACGGGATGGAGAGGGAGGGAGGGAAAGGAGGAGGGAGGGAGGGAGGGATAGATGGAAAGGGGGGGTGGTGATGAAGATGATGATGATGATGAGATAAATGAAGGGCTGGATAGGAGTGTTTGAGGGTGGTGGTAGGGTGGTGGGTGTGGTGGTGGTGGTGGTGGTGGTGGTGTGGTGGGAGGGATGTCTGAGGGGGAAAGAGGGAAAGGGAAGGGGGGGAGGAGTAGGAGGACGAGTGGGGGGGGAGGGAGGGGGGGGGGGGGGGCAGAGTACAGCACGATTTGGGGGTTGTCTTTCCGTGTGGAGAATGACCTCAAGTCAGACATACATGTCATGACGATCAGCAACCTTATCCATAGAGACGTTTTCTGAGCGTGAAGGGTGCGTTTCTTGTCTGCCTTAGCTGTCTGTCTGTCTGTCTGTCGGGTAGGTCTGTCTGTTGGTCTGTCTGTATGTCTGTCGGTCGGTCTGCCTGTGTGTCTGTCTGTGTGTCTGTATGTCTACTTGTCAGCCTGTCTGTCTGTGGGACTCTGTGTTTGTTTGTCTGTCTGTCCATCTGTTGGTCTGTCTGTGGGTCTGTGGGTCTGTATTTGTCTGCCTAGCTGTCTGTCTGTCTGTCGGTCGGTCGGTCGGTCTGTCTGCCTATCTCTCGGTCGGTTGGTCTGCCTATCTGTCGGTCAGTCTGTGTCTGGGTCTGTGTGCCTGTTTGTCTGTCTTCCCATCTGCTGGTTTGTCTGTGGGTCTGTAGGTCTGTTTGTCCGTCTATCTGAGTGGTGTGTGTGTGTTTGTCTGTGTGTCTGTGTGGCTGTCTACCTGTGTGTGTGTGTTTGTGTTTCTGTCTGTCTGTCTATCTATCTGTGTGTTTGTCTATCTCTGTGTGTGTGCTGTGTCTGTTTTTCTGTCTATGTGTCTGTCTGTCTGTCTGCCTGTCATTTTGTCTGTCTGTCCGTGTGACAAAGCAAACCGTTCTCTCGGTCTGGGTTTCTCCAGAGATATTTACGGTATCATAGATCCGGGGGAGACACGATATGATGAGTTTGGTAGGAGTTAAAGTGATTGGTTACTTATTTGTTTTATATCGAGGATAATTGAATAAGCACTCAAGCGCTTATTTTTTTAACATCCAGTCCCCGTGTGAATGCAGTTTTTTTTTGTAAATCTGTCATCTGTTCCCACTGGCACACAATAGCCTACTCTTACGAAAAGCAGAACTGGATTTCACGTGTGCACAAGATGTTCTGCATGCGTTCGGACACGGGTCTTCTTGGTTTATAGGCTCATCCGAAAGACTTTGGTTTTTGATTAGGGAGGGGGAGGGGGGGGGGGGGGGGGGGGGGAGAAGTGAATCGGAGGAACGGTACGCTAATAATCATTTTGAAGAAGCTGGCAGTAATGGTAGCGGAATGGTATCTTAAGGGGATGGGTAGTGGTGATGGGATAAGAGAGCTCGGTTTTAGTTTTTTTTATGTTTGCTGTAAGGATGATCTTAGTCCGACAAAACATACCATGACAATCTACCATTCCATCACTAGGAGACTGCTCTTTAAGTGCCCCCCCCCTCCCTAAAAAAAAAATAAACGAGAGACAGAACCTACCCACCTAGCCAACTTGTTTGTCTAGTACGCTTGTCTGTCTAAGCTAACTAGTTGTCTGTCTGTTTACTTGAGTCTGTCTGTATCTCTTCTGTCTATCTGTCTGGAAGTCTGTTAGCTCTTCTGCCTCACTATTGCCTCAATATCGGCCTTTTTCCTCGTGTCTGTCTCTTGTTTTGAATGGCGTTTTTTTTTTTTTTTTTTAAAGTAAAATAACAAACGAAAAGCAACTACATTATAGAAAGGTAATCCGCTGTTTATCAAGTTTTGAAGGACTGGACATACATAGAGAGAGAAGGAGAAAATGGAAGTAGTAGGGGTGGGGGTGTGGGGTAGTACTAAAGTTGAGGTGATGGAAGGAGAATGTTTGAGGGTGGTGGCAGTCGTGATGGTAGTAGAAGCAGTAGGCACCCATCAGTCTCGGAAGACTATGGGGTTGCGCTCTAGTCTTTAGAGCGCAAAGCCCGGGTAAGTATGGAGGGCAAGCTGTTACCCATGCAGCAGAGCCCCCCCCCTCTCTACGCCGCTGGAATGGTCCATTGGAAAAGCAATGACCCATGCGAATGGTTCCAGTGCCGTCGCAGGAGCCACCAGAACGTTGCCATATACAGCCCGGAACCGCCCTGAGGACTCCAACTCCCCGATTGTTCCTCAGGAATGGTGTCTAAACACGACACCTGTGTGCATGCTGTTTTTTTAAAATAATCTTGTTATCCGCTCCTACCAGCACACGATGGCTTACTCTTCCGAAAGGCGGAACGGGGTTTTAATGTGTGTGCAAGATGTTCTGCGTGCATTTGCACATGGGGCCTCGGTTTATAGTCTCATCCGAATGACTTTGACATTCAGTTCGATTTTTTTTCGTCAAACTGGGAAGAAGGGTGAGACTGATAATCGAACCAGAACCTCACGGTTTACTTGTTGGCAGGCAAACGTCTTAACCATCCTGCACCTTCCTTCCTCAAGATTGTGATTGATGGGGTACTAAAGAGTAGGTGGTTGAGGAGGAGGAGGGGGGGAGTGGGGTTGAACCTATTTAGGATTTCTGCCAAGAAGACTCAAGCAGATATACATGTCATGACAATCAACAATGCCATCCATATAGACACACTTTCAATGTAAAAGATGCATCCTGTCTGCCATGTACAGTCTTCCTCTTTGTCTAGTCTCTCTCTCTTCTCTCCTCTCTCTCTCTCTCTCTCTCTCTCTCTCTCTCTCTCTCTCTCTCTCTCTCTCTCTCTCTCTCTCTCTCTCTTCTCTTTCATTTCTTCTCTGATCTATGGCCTTTCTGAGCAGCTGTGGTGCTGCTATCTCATTCTGTCTAGTCTGTCTGTTTCCGCCTTGGTTTTTTCTTTTTCTTTTTGTTTGCAGTTCCTGTTGTTTCATGATCTGCTGTCTTTATTTCGTTTTGGTTTCTCTTCTTAAACACAATCGTGCAAAACAGTTGTTAGTGTTTTGTGCTGGTATTGTTGTAGCTGCGGTTGTTGTTGTTGTTGCTGTTTTGTGTTGTTGGTGTTGTGTTGTTGTGATGTTGATGTTGTGTTGTTGTAATTGTTGCTTATGTTGTTGTTGTTGTTTCAGCTCTTGTTGTAGCTGGAATTATTGTTGCTGTTGTTGTCGCTGCTGTTCTTGTAGTTGTTGTTAATCTTCGTCTCTTTCTGTGGCTCAGGACTAGTTGCCTGCCATGATTCTTCGTTACTATTAATTTTTTTGTGTATGTCTGTTACCTCCTCCCCCCCTCTCTGTCTTTCTCTCTGACACTGTCTGTCTCTCTTTGCATTCGCGCAATTATGCGCACGTGTGTGCGTGCACATGCGCGCGCGCGCGTGTGTGTATGTGTGTGTGTGCATCTCTCTCACTTACTCACTCTCTCTCTCTGTCTCCTCTCTCTCTCTCTCTCTCTCTCTCTCTCTCTCTCTCTCTCTCTCTCTCTCTCTCTCTCTCTCTCTCTCTCTCTCTCTCTCTCTCTCTCTCTCTCTCTCTCTCTCTCCTCTTCTCCTCTCTCTCTCTCTCTCTGTGATGTTATTTTAAAGTGACCGGTCAATTCTTAAATGCAAAGATAAAGAGTTGTCATTATACGGAAGGAAAAAAAAGACGAAAAGTTTCAGTTTTAAGATGAGCTTTTACAGAGAAAAAAGAAAGAAAAGAATGGCAAAAAAGGGGAAAGAGGAAGAAGAATTTCCAAGAAGAAGAATGCAAGGAAGAAGAAGAATTCAGAAGAAGAAGAAGAATTCAATAGAAGAAGAATGCAAAGAAGAAGAATGCAAAGAAGAAAAATGCAAAGGTGAAGAAAAAGACGACGACGAAGAAGATAATGATGAAGAAGAATAAGATGATGATGAAGAAGAAGAAGTGGTGATGGTGGTGGTGATGGTGGGAATATTAGTGGCAGTGGTGGTGGTGGTGGTGGTGTGTGGTGGTGTTGTGGTGTTGTTGTTGTGGTGGTGGTGGTGGTGGTAGAGGTGGTGGGAGTATTGGTGGCAGTGGTGGCAGTGGTGGTGGTGGTGGTGGTGAAGGTGGTGGTGGTGGTGGTGGTGGTTGGAGTATTAGTTGCGGTGGTGGTAGTGAAGGTGGTGGTAATGATGGTGGTGTTCCTCAGTTTCACACCTCTTGGCCATCAGAATGTGTATTCTGTCTCACTCGTCCTGCATGTACATCTCTGCGAGACTGTGACCACACACTGGATGAGAGAAGTTCCACTTGTACGAATGATTTAAACTGCTTAGGGATATAGGCAGCCATGCTTCTCCTTCAGTTGATTATTTCTTTCCTTTAATGGATGTTAAGGCTATCGTTGCTAGAAACCTGTCATGAATGAAAAATTGTTAACAGAGTTATTACAAACAAATGTTAACAAAGCAATTCGAAGCATGCTTTAACAGAGCATTTGAAAGCAAGTTTTAACGGAATTTTAAAAGCAAGTTTTAACAGAGCATTTGAAAGCAAGTTTTATCAGAGCATTGAAGCAAGTTTTAACAGAGCATTTGGAAGCAAGTTTTAACAGAGCATTTGAAGCAAGTTTTATCAGAGCATTGAAAGCAAAAAAGAAAGGAGAGTTTCGAAGCATATTTTCACAGAGTTTTAAAGCAAAATTTTAACAGAGCGTTTGAAAGCAACGCTTAACAGAACTCTCCAAAGACAATTTTAGCAGAGCATTAACAAAATGTTTACAAAGCATTTAGAAGCAAATTTCAAGAACACGTTTCAGAGCATGTTTTATCAGAGCCTTGGAAAGCAAGTATTAACAGAACCTTTGAAAAAAAAATTAACACAACCTTTGAAAGCAAGTGTTAACAGAGCCTTTGAAAGCAAGATTTAACAGAACATTTCCAGGCAAGATTTGACAGAGCATTTTCAAGCAGGATTTAACAGAGCATTTCCAAGGAAATTTGAATAGAACACTTCAAAGCAAGTTTTCACAGAGAATTTCAAAGCATGCTGGCATTTTAATGTGATTTTTAGCACTACATTTGCAAACACCTTTAACTGACAAAACTTTTGCGCTTGACCCTGGTACGAAGGTTAAATTTGTACTCGGACGCTCGAAGCAAACAATTCACTGCACTGTCCACTAGACTAAAAAACTGGGAGTTTCTTACACTTTTGTTTCTTAGGCTGTGTCTTACCTTTCATTCTGTCATTCAGTCTACGTGTGTTCTGTTCTTCCCTGTTTTTATTTTCCTTTGTTATTTGTTTCATAATTTCTGTTACGCATTTGTTCTCTTTTTCACCCGAAACTCACATTCTTTTTTCTTAAACACTGATGCCAGAGCTGCTTGTGCGTATTTGTTGTTTTTTTTTTCTGCTAGGATTTCTTGTATCCGTGTGCTTTTCTGTTGGTTGTTATTGTATGTATGATTGTCTTTTTGTTACTGTGAGTGTGTGTATATGCTGTGTTTTGGTAAGTCTGTCTGAATTTTTGAGTTAGAGCATTGACTGCTTGTGTTGTGCTGAGCTGTGCTGTCCTGTGTTGCATTGTGTTGTGTTGTGTTGTATTGAATTGTATTGTATTGGGCATGGTATTTTACAGTATTGTATTGTTTTTGTATTGCTTTCATGGTATTGCGTCATAGTGTAGTGTAGTGTAGTGGAGTGGAGTGGAGTGGAGTGGAGTGTAGTGTAGTGTAGTGTAGTGTAGTGTAGTGTAGTGTAGTGCAGTGCAGTGCAGTGTAGTGTAGTGTAGTGTAGTGTAGTGTAGTGTAGTTGTAGTGTAGTGTAGTGATAGTGTTATGGTTGTGTTGTGTTGATGAAAGTAGTGTGTGTAGGTGTGGTGTTGTGTAGTGTAGTGTAGTATGTGTGTAGTGTAGTGTAGTGTAGTGCAGTGTCAGTGTAGTTGTAGTGTAGTGTAGTGTTGTGTGTGTGTAGTGTAGTGTAGTGTAGTGTAGTGTAGTGTAGTGTAGTGTAGTGTAGTGTAGTGTAGTGTAGTGTAGTGTTGTGTAGTATAGTGTAGTGCAGTGCAGTGTAGTGTAGTGTAGGTGGTAGTGTAGTGTAGTGTTGTGCATTGTAGTGTAAAGTAGTGTAGTGTGGTGTAGTGTAGTATAGTGTAGTATAGTATAATGTTGTGTAGTGTCGTGTGGTGTAGGTGTCTTGGTGGGGTGTAGTGTAGTGTAGTGTAGTGTAGTGTAGTGTAGTGTCGTTTTGGTGGGGTGTGTAGTGTAGTGTAGTGTAGTGTAGTGTAGTGTATGTAGTGTAGTGTAGTGTAGTGTAGTGTTGTGCAATGAAGTTTTTTTATAGTGCAATGTAATGCAGTGTAGTGAATGCTATGTGAAAAAATATGGCATTGTATGGTACAGTAGTGTATGGTAAAGTATTGAATGGTATGGTATGGCCCAATGTGTTGTGGTAAACTATTTCAAATCATTGTATTATTTTGCATTGTGCTGCATTGCATCACATTGTAGTGCATTTCTTTTTATTTGAATCCCATTTCGTTAAGTTATGTTTTAACGCATGTATTGTATTGTATTGTTTTGTACTGGTGTTTTGTATTTTATTGTATTGTATTGTATTGCAGTGTATTAATATTGTATTGTTTTGCAATGTATTGATAGTATTGTACTGTATTGCATTGTTAAATATTGTATATGCTTTCAGCCACACTAAAATTTCTAACGTGTACGTGGAGTTGCTCACCCCGGGGAGAGCTCAATTGCACCAGTGTAGCACCATCTTTTTATGTTGATTTTTGAAATACTAAATTTTGTTCTTTTATTTATCTTTTATTCTCTTTATTTTTTAATTTTATTCTTTATTCGAGGATAATAAAATAAGCATTTATATGCTTTTTCTTACATCCAGTCCTCGTGTGTATGCAGTTTTGCAAATTTTGTTATCTGTTCTTACCAGCACACAAAAACTTACTCTTCCGAAAAGCAGAGCGGGTTTTAACATGAGCGTCAGATGTTCTGCGTACGTTCGCACACGGGACCTCGGTTTATAGTCTCTTGGAGGATTTTCTGTCTGTATGTGTTTTTGTTTTGTCCACAGATGTTTGCCATGCTAAATTCCCTCGTTACTTAAGCTAAAATGTCTCGCACACAAGATCTCGGTTTTAAAATCGTCTCCTCCGAAAGACTAGCATCCAGATCACCACCTCCAATGTTTAATGGATGGAGGAGAAGTTCAGGTCTAAACAGGAATCGAACCACTGATTTTTGCTTTCTGCACATTTGCTGTAAGGTGCAGACTACTGATTCAGTCTCACCCGAAGGACTTAAATTTAGTCTCACCCGAAGGACGTTTTTGGGGAGGGGAGGGGAGTGGAGTCGGCACTGATGTTAACTCTCAGAGGAAAAATCATCTTGAACGAGATTGAAACCAATGTCAGCTAATCACGAGCGCATCACTTTGACCACCAGGCTATCCCGTCCCCTTAACATCAGTACCGACTCCACTCCTCCGAAAGTCCTTCAGATGAGACAATAATTAAACTAAGCTCCCGTGTGCGAACGCACACAGAATAGCTTACCTACACCTTAACCCTCGTTCCGCCTTTCCAAAGAGTAATCCATTGTGAGCTGGTGAAAACGGATGACAAAAATTTGCAAACCACCTGCATGCATGTGTGTGTTGTATTATAATAATATATAATAATAATAAATAATATAATAATAATAATAATAAACAACAAATAATAATAATAATAATAATAATAATAATAAAACAATAATAATAAATGGAATTTATATAGCGCTATATCTTGCAAAAAACAAATCAAAGCGCTTGCATTCAACCATTCTTGCGCATGCAGCCGACAACATTTGGATTTTTAACGAAGTCAATGTACACACACACACACACACACACACAACACACACACACACACACACACACACACACAACACACACACAACACACACACACACACACACACACACACACAACACACAACAACACACACACACACACACACACCACACAGAGCTGTTTGGACAGCTCCCCGCCTCCCCCACCCCCGAAGTCAGAAGAAGGCAGCTACCTTAATTGTGGTTACACGGTCGCCACGCAAAATCTCAGCACTGGTGACCTTAAAAAACTTAGTCGAGGAACGAAAAACAAAAAAAAAAAAGGAAAATGGTCTTATTTACATCAGACACAATGCAGATACCTTCATGGTGGGCCAACACGGTCACATAATTATATACACAAAACTTCACCTTGGTAAATCTCAGAGTTCTAGTCAAACGTATTAGTTTTTTTTTTTTTTTTTTTTATTAACCATAGTATATACATGTATGTTTGCCTACTTATCGGTTTGTCCTGTCTGCCTACCTGCATTCCTGCATACCTTATGCCTGTCTGCCTGTTTGTCTGTTTGTCTGCATGCCTGCCTGCTTGTCTGCCTGTCTGTCTGCCTTCTTGCCTGCTTGTCTGTATGTCTGCCTGTTTGTCTGTGTGTCTGCCTGCCTATTTGCCTGCCTCACTGTCTACCTGTTTGCCTGTTTGCCTGTCTCCTGCCTCCTCCTTTCTGTCTGCTTGCCTGCCTAGCCTCTGCCTGCCTCTCTGCCTGTCTCTCTGCCTATCTGCCTGCTTGCTATGCGTGCCTGCCTCTCTGCTCCTTCTGCCTGCTCTGCCATGCCTGCCTGCCTGCCTGCCTGCCTGCCTGCCTGCCTGCCTGCCCTGCCTGTGTCTGCCTGCCAATCTGCCTGCTTTGCCTGGATGCCTGCTGATGCCTGTCTGCCTGTTTACCTCTGCTTCTCTGCCTGTTTGCCTGTATGCTTGCTTGCCTGCCTGCCTGTTTGCCTGTCTGCTTGCATGCCTGTCTACCTGCCTGCCTCCTGCCTGCCTGCCTCTCTGTCAGTCTCACTGTCTTGAAAACTGCCTCTGGCTTCATGCAGCCTTGCCTTGGATAATTGCTCTTTGCATTGTGTGTGTGTTTGTTGCGTTTCTTGGTCTGTCTGTCTGTCTGTCTGTCTGGTCTGTCGTCTGTCTGTCGTCTGTCTGTGTGGTTTATCCGCTTACCTGGCTGCGGGCAAGTCTCCCTGCCTGCCCCTCTGTCTGTCTTCTGTGTGTCTGTCTGTATATCTGTCTGTCTGTGTGTCTGCTTGTCTGTATTCATTCATGTCTGTTTTCTTGCCCCTCGGTCTGTCTGTCTGTCTGCGTGTCCTATTCATTCATATCTGCTTTCCCGTCTCTGTCTGTCTGTATGTTTGCATCCATTCATAATTATATTTCTTCTTGCCCATCTGTATGTCTGTCTGCGTGTCGTATTCATTCATATCTGCTTTCGTCCCTCTGTCTGTCCTGTTGTTTTGCTATCCGTTCTATATTATTATTTCTTTTTGCCCATCTGTTATGTCTGTCTGGCGTGTCTGTATTCATTCATATCTGCTTTTCCTGTCCTCTGTTGTCTGTCTGTCTGTCTGTCTGTATGGCGTGTCTGTATTCATTCATATCTTTTGTTTCTCTGTCGCTCTTCTGTCTGTCTGTCTGTCTGTCTGTCTGTCTGCGTGTCTGTATTCATTCATATCTTTTTTTTTTTTGTCCCTCTGTCTGTCTGTCTGTCTGTCTGCGTGTCTGTATTCATTCATATCTACTTTCCCGCCCCTCTCTCTGTTTGTATGTCTGTCTGCTGTTGTCATTCTTTGTCGCTTCGCTGTATGGCATTCATTATGTCATGGCTTCGCTCCCTTTTTCTGTCTGCATGTCTGATTCATTCATACTAGCTTTCCCCCCTATCTGTCTGTCTGTCTGTCTGTCTAGTGTCTGCATTCATTCATACTACTTCCCGCCCCTATGTCTGTGTGTCTGTTGTCTGTCTGTATTCATTCATAGTAACTTCCTGCCCCTCTGTCTGTGTGTGTCTGTGTGTCTGTATTCATTTATATCTACCTTATTGCCCCTCTGTCTGACTGTGCTATTTAGCTGACGTTTTTTTTTTTTTTTTTTTACGTTCCTTGGCTAGAACTCCCGAGGTTCACTGATGGTAAGAGCTTTGAGTTATGTGACCTCGTTTGTGCCAACCTATAAGGTAGCCGATCTCCGCCTTCAAAGATGTTGTTTAAACATTTATTTATTTATCTATTTATTTATATTTTATTTTCTTTTATATCGAGGATAATGGGATAAGCACTCGTGTGCTTTTTTTTTTTACATCCAGTCCCGTGTGTATGCAATTTTGTAAATGTCATCTGTTCCCACTGGCACGTGATGACCTACTCTTGCCAAAAGCGGAACAGGATTTAACGTGTGCGCAAGATGTTCTGCGTGCGTTCGCACACTGGGGCCTCGGTTTTAGTCTCATCCGAAAGATTTTTTGGGGGTGGGGGAGGGGGGTGGGGTAGGAGTCAGCACTGATGTTAACTCCAGGGGGAAAATTCCCTCCAACGGAATCGAACTCGGGTCGTCAATTGCCAGCGCAATGTTAGTCCGTCTGTCTGTCTGTCTGTCTGTCTGTCATGTCTGTCATAGTCAGTGGCTAGTCAGTCTATCGTCTTTCTGTCTGTTTGTCTGTCTGTCTGTTGTGTTTCTTGGTGCATGTTTATCTGGGGTTTTTTTTGGTGTGTCTGATCTACATGCCATCTCTTGTTCTTTATTCATTTTTGTTTTATTTTTCTGTTTGGCTGTCTTTCCTTTTTTCTGTTTTTTCCTTCCTTTCTTTCCTTCTTTTTTATTTCGATTTTTTTTTGTCTGTCTTCCTGGTTGGTGTATCGTGTTTATCTTAAAAAAAAAATGACAGTACCTTTTTTTTTCTTGCGTATAGCATGTCATCATTGTGATAGACGAACAAAGCAAAAGCAAAAAAAAAAAAAAAAAATCCCAAAACAGAACTTAGAAATCTGTTGTGTAACATATGTCTTAAGAGACAGGGCGTAACGTAAAAAAAAAAAGCTAACAGAATGAGGAGAAACAGGTTGCAGTGGAGGGGTGTGTGTGTGTGTGTGTGTGTGGTGGGGGGGGGGGGGATTTTTTTATTTATTATTTATTTATTTATTTATTTATTCTTTTATATCGAGGATAACAGAATAAGCAATCATGTGCTTTTTTTCATCCGGTCCCCGTGTGTATGCAGTTTTTGTAAATATTGTCATCTGTTCCCACCAGCACACGATGGCCTACTCTTACGAAAAGCTGAACAGGATTTAACGTGTGCGCAAGATGTTCTGCGTGCGTTCGCACACGGGGCCTCGGTTTAAAGTCTCATCCGAAAGACTTTTTGGGGAGAGTGGAGTCAGCACTGATGTTAACTCCAGGAAGAAAATTTCCTCGATCGGACTCGAACCCGGGTCTTCAAATTGCCAGCGCAATGTTCTGACCACTAGGCTACCCGCCCCCCCCCCAAGTTAGTATAATGAGAGTGAAAGGAGGGGAAGGATGTGTGTGTGTGTGTGAGAGAGAGGGGGGGGAGGAAAGAGAGAGCAGGGGAGAGAGGGAGAGGCAGGGGGAGGGGAGAGGGAGGCGGGGGAAGGGGAGTGTGTGATTTAGGAAGATGGTCTTTCTGTGTGGGGATGTGACCTCAGGCAGACATACATGTCATAGCGATTAGAAACTCTATCTGCATAGACACTCTCTGGGCGTGAAAGGCGGTGCCTTTCGTGTCTGTCTGTCTGTCTGTCTGTCTGTCTGTCTGTCTGTCTGTCTGTCTGTCTGTCTGTTTGTTTGTTTGTCTGTTTGTTTGTTTGTTTGTTTGTTAGTTCGTTCGTTTGTTTGTTTTGTTTTTGTTTTGTTCGGTTGCGTGTTTGTTCGTTTATTTTTTTTTTTGTTTGTTTGTGCATTTTTTTTTTAGTTTGATTATTCGTTCGTTTGGTTTTTTTGTTTGTTCTGATTGGTTTGTATTGTTTTCTGTTGACATTTTTGTCTTTTTTTCTACCTCTCTCTCTCTCTCTCTCTCTCTCTCT
>CM060346.1:23058257-23063257 GCA_030674155.1 Stramonita haemastoma
CTCCTCTATGGAGAACTTGTGCAGGAAAACTTCCCACAGGCAGACAGACTACAGCTTGCGATTCAAAGACGTGTGCAAGAGGGATTTAATAAAGCCTAGAACATCGACCAGAACAACCTGGAAGCAACAGCCACTTGACGGTCAGCCCAGAGACAGACTGTGTCACTGTATGACTCACAAGCAAGTAAACAAACAAACAAACAAAAAATCCCCTAAAGCCTCACACGTGAAGTTCTCCAAACCTTCAACGTTTAACACAAGATTCAACAAACTGCCAGTTGAAAACGATCAAAGTTTTGCCAAACTGACGGCTTGACTTCCTGCATGTAACTCAAACTTGGTTTTTCCTATCGGTTCATAGAAAAAAAAATATGAAGGGGGGGTGGGGGGGGGTGGGAGGGTGGAGCGGGGTAAGTATTAGGATGGAGGTGGTTGGGATGGTGGAGGATATAATGAGGATGGTTGAAGGAGGGAAGGGTAGGATGAAGGAAGACTGGACATGATTCGAAAGGATGGCAGATTTGTTATTTGTTTTAGTACTTGTTTTTCTTTCTTTCTTTCTTGTCTTGCAGTGATGATAAATTGCATGCTGCATGTCACTAGGGATAGCTTGTCGATATCGCTTGTTGTTTTATTTACATTAGTTGTTGTTCTTGTAAGTGTTGTTGTCATTTTTTCATGCAGCTCTTCTTGTTTGTTGTTGTTGTTTTGTTTGTTGTTGTTGTTGTTGTTCTTCGTCTTCGTCTTCTTTTCTCTTCTTCTGTTCTTCTTGTTCTTCTTGTTCTTCTTTTCTTCTTCTTCTTCTTTTCTTCTTCTTCTTCTTCTTCTTCTTCTTCTTCTTCTTCTTCTTTTTAAGAGGAGGGGCGGGGTGCAACGGTAGAGGAAATGAAAGAAAGATCAATGAGATTGTGGATGAAGACGGGACGAGATAGGAAGGAAGAAAGCAGTTTTCTCATTTTTTCTCTGTTTTTCCCTGTTGTCTTGCAGTGGTGGTCAATTGCATGCTGCTTTCGCTTGGGATGGTATATCAATATCAACTGTCATTTCTGTGGCACTTATTGTTGTTGTTGTGTGTTGTTGTTGTTGTTGCTGCTGCTTTGCATCTTCTTTTTCTTTTCGTTCTTCTTCTTCCTCCTCTTCTTCTTGTTTCATCTTTTTTCCTTAATTCTGTTTTGTTCCTGGTCTTTGTTCTTCGTTTTGTTTTATCTGGTTTTACATGCTCACCTTGTTTTTGTTGCTGTTGTTGTTGTTGTTGTTGTTTTCTTCTTCTTTTTTTTTTTCTTCTTCTTCTTCTTCTTCTTCTTCTTCTTCTTCTTTTTCTTCTTCTTCTTCTTTTCTTCTTCTTCTTTTTTCTTCTTCTTCTTCTTCTTCTTCTTCTTCTTCTCTTCTTCTTCTCTTCTTCTTCTTCTTCTTCTTCTTTTTTCTTCTTCTTCTTCTTCTTCTTCTTCTTCTTCTTCTTCTTCTTCTTCTTCTTCTTCTTCGTCGTCGTCGTCGTCGTTGTCGTCGTCGTCGTCGTCGTCGTCGCATTCTTTGCATTTTTCGCATTCTTGTTCTTTCGCATTCTTCTTTGCATCCTTCTTCTTTGCATTTTTTGCATTCTTCTCTTTCTTCTTTGCATTTTACTTTATTAGATTCTTCTTTGAATCTTATCTAGATTCTTCTTCGCAATTCTTTGCATTCTTCTTCTTCTTCTTCTTCTGTTCACGCACTTGTGTAGACTTTAGACGTTGCTTATGGCAATTGACGCTGTCAGTCACAGTGGTACAATGGCAACTTTAACTTGCAGTGTCAGCAGTTTTTTTCTGCTAGGGTCGACAACTCAGCTGGATGAACCTTCATTGTCCTAGACAGTGACTATCCTTGGTGAATTGAAGGCCATTGTCCTGTTTGTTTCATAGATTTTTATTTTCTTCTTTGTCGAACGCTCAAACATCAACTATTGTTGTGTGTCACGTAAACGAAAATGAGTTGTGCTGCCGCTACACGCCTGACAGGTTAGGCCCAGCGCATCCGACTTTGGCATGGGAGAGAACTGCTATTATTTTTAAGTCTTTCTGGAAAAAAAAGGCAGGAGAATGACCGAGGAGGCAGAAAAAAACCAAACAAGAAGGTGGTGACAAGAAGGAAAAAAAAGAAGGCAGAAATAAAAGAGAGGGATAGAAAAGAGGGAAGTCTTCAACAGAATTTCCAGTAGGTGTTTTTTTTTTAATTTATTCTTTTATATCGAGGATAATGGAATAGCACTCTTGTGCTTTTTTTTACATCCACCCCGTATGTATGCAGTTTTGTAATGTCATCTGTCCACTGGCACCGATGCCTACTTTACGAAAAGCAGAACAAGATTTAACGTGTGCGCAGATGTTCTGCGTGCGTTTGCACACGAGGCCTCGGTTTAAAGTCTCATCCGACGGACTTTTGGGAGAGTGGAGTCAGCACTGATGTTACTCAGGAGAAAAATCTCTTCGACCGGACTCGAACCCGGGGTCGTCAAATTGCCAGCGCAATGTTCTGACCACTAGGCTATCCGCCTGTGGGAATGCTATGTGTACTGACAGAACCCCTAGCATCTCCACAGGGAGGGGGTGGGGGGGGGGGGGGGGGGGGGGTGGCGGTCATAGATTCAGGTTTCTCTGCGGTTTTACAATCGATGATTTAAGGTACGGGTTTTTTTTTTTTATTCTCCAGCAGAACAAAACGAGAATACTCATCTTTTTTATATACTAGACAGGAAATTAGAAGAAGAATACAGATGAAGCTTGTTTTTTGGTTGTTGTGGGTGTTTTTATTAGCTTACAACCCTTTGGGTTCACCCCCCAAACCTAGCTACCCTCTGCCTTCTACCCTCAGCTTACACAGACTGCTCACCACACCTTGGAATCTCTGTGACACACTGGATGGGGAATTTGAGCACATTACCGTCTGTTTTCAATTATCCGACCATCTTTTAATGCCCCCCCCCCCCCCCCCCCCCCCCCCCCCGATCTGAAATTCAACAACATAAAGCGTCAAAAGGTAAAGGTGGTTCATAATAATGTGGTCGTAGGAGAACAAGGTGTCTAGAGACCTCAGCGTCTGTAGGGGCCAGCATATTGAGGACGCGCGCATCTCCTCTCCCTCGCACCTTATCTCCCGTGACCGTTAAAGAGGGCAGGTACCCCTATTAACAGCTGGGTGAACTGGGGAGACAGTACTGAAGCCAAGGCGTGCAAACGTCACCCATCCGTTTGTTAACCCCGCTCGATGCTGCTTAACATTAGCTTGGGGAAAGCGAGTGCCCTGACCACTGAGCTAGCCCGTCAACTTCAACAACATAATTAAAGCAAAAGCATACATCAAAAAGCACACCAACTGGCCTTTCCGACCCATTTTACAAACAAGTCTTGAATTATTTTTCCTCTAAACCTTCAATTTTTGGGATTCCCAGCCTCGCCTTTTCTTCCCAGTTTGACGAGAAAATCGAAATGAATGTCAAAGTCCTTCGGATGAGATTATAAACCGAGATTTATTTGTGTGTGAAGGCACGCAGAACATTTTACAAGCATGTTAAAATCTCATTTCGCCTTTTAGAAGAGTACGCTAGAATCAGAATCAGAAATCAGAATTAGAAACGGATGAACTTTTAAAAGAAAATGTTTACATATGTGTGTTGGGTTTAGACATCATCATCGAAATGGTAGCAATTGCCAACGCAATGTTCTGACCATTTAACTATCCTACCCCCCCCCCCCCCCCACCCTATAAAACAAAACCAAAAAAGCCAAGCAAAAATAAAACAACAACAACGAAACAACCAATCAAAAATGATTCCAACACTGAAAATAAAATAAAACAAAACATAACAAAACAAGTAAAGCAAGCAAGCAACCACACAAACAAGCAACAATAAGATCCATGATCCAGGGGGAGGGGGGGGGATGGATAGCCTAGTGGTCAGAACATAACGCTGGCAATTTGACGACCCAGTTTCGATTCCGGTCAAGGAAATTTTTCTCCTGGAGTTAACATCAGTGCTGACTCCACTCTCCCCAAAAGTCCTTCGGATGAGACTTTAAACCTAGGCCCGTGTGCGAACGCACGCAGAACATCTTGCACACACGTCAAATCCTGTTCCGCTTTTCGTAAGAGTAGGCCATCGTGTGCCGGTGGGAACGGAACAGATGACATTTACAAAAGTGCATACACACGGGGACCGGATGTAAACAAACACAAGAGTGCTTATTCCGTTATCCTCAATATAAAAGAATTTTTTTTTTATGAACTGTGTGTTCTACTAAGCTTGTAACGTTTTACACACGACTCGACAAACTGCCCGTTAAAAAAAAAAAAAAAATCAGCAATCTGACAGGTTGACATGTAATCCTGTAACCATAGACGTCCTTAAAAACAAACAAAACTTAAAAAGATGTCACAGCAAAACAAACACAAAAATTCAGACTTTTTTTCTCTGGATGGATGAAGGTTAGGAAGAGAGGAAGGGGTGTGTTCAGGAAAGTATGTGATGGATGGAAAGAAGAGGTGGGAAGGGGGACGTGGGGAGTGCAGGGGGGTGGGGGGTGGGTGGTGAAGAAAGAGAGACAGACACACAGAGATTAGTAACAGAAAACGCCAGACGCAGATAAAGACAAAACGGTACAATCTCTCTGTCTCTGTCTCTCTGTCTCTGTCTGTCTGTCTGTCTGTCTGTGTCTGTGTCTGTGTCTGTGTCTGTCTGTGTCTGTGTCTGTGTCTGTGTCTCTCCCAGTCTCTCTCTCACTCTCTTGTCTCTTTGTCTCTCTCTGTCTCTCTGTCTCTGTCTCTCTCTCTCTGTGTCTCGTCTGTCTGTCTCTGTCTCTGTCTCTGTCTCTGTGGTCTGTCTGTGTCTCTGTCTGTTGTCTGTCTGTCTGTCTGTCTCTCTCTCTCTCACTCTCTCTCTCTTTCACACACACACACACACACACACACACACACACACACACACACACACACCACACACACACACACACACACACACACACACACGA
>CM060346.1:23068257-23088435 GCA_030674155.1 Stramonita haemastoma
AACAGTTTAGCTTAGGTACGTAGTTGAATATACAGTTTAGCTTAGGTCGTGTTTTATAAGATTAATGAATGCCTGTGTATTAGTCTTTGTATTAAAGGAGAAGTTTACGTTCTTCTACAAGAGTTCCGAGGTTCACCCTAAAACTGAATTTCTGCCTATGCGACCGTTTTTTAAATATATATTTTTTTGCCCACCAGGAAGGTACTGCATACCGACATCGGGGACATAAAAGTAAAGATTAAGCCAGGCGTCAGACACCTCAGCTTCTCTAGGGGCCAACATGTTGAGGGTGGTGCCCATCTCCTCTCCCTCCTCGCTGCTTTACCTTCCCTGACCCTTAAAGAGGGCAGGTACCCATTAACAGCTGGGTGAACTGGGGTGAACTGTACTGTAGCCAAAGGGGCACAAACGGTCACCCATCTAATTGGTAACCACGCTCGACGCTGCATGACATTGACTGGGGGAAAGCGAGCGCTCTGACCACTGAGCTATCCCGTGCCCATTGGGAATATAGTCTTTGTTTATTGCTAATATAAGCAAAAATCAGAAACGCTTTATCAATAATTTGCTCTGCTATAAAACGGTGTTTGTGTGTTTTTTTATTTTTTTTTTTTTTTTTTTTTTAGATTGACTTGGTCCATAACGAGCTCTAAGCAGATGCTGTGTTCAGACACCATCCCGGATGTCGGAACGCGGCTACCTAACTGGTGTGTGTGTGTGTGTGTGCGTGCTTGTGTGTGTGTGCGTGCGTGTGTGCGTGCTTGTGTGTGCGTGTGTGTGTGTGTGTGTGTGTGTGTGTGTGCGTGTGCTGTGTGTGTGTGTGTGTGTGTGTGTGTGTGTGCTCGTGCGTGCGTGGTGTGTGTGTGTGTGTGTGTGTGTGTGTGTGTGTGTGTGGTGCGTGCGTTGCGTGTGTGTATAAGTGTGTGTGTGTGTGTAGGGGGGGGGGGAGGGTTGTCGGTCGCATAAACAAAAAACTCAGTGGTGGGTGAAACTCAAAGTTATGGCCAGGGAATTCTTTTTTTTTTTTTTTTAATATTACCCAAAAATCCCAAACACTGACAAAACCGAAATCATTCACTTAATCTTCGTTTCAAAACTTCAGCAAACATGTCTACAATGTCTAAAAAATCTTCGTAGGTCACGTTTAATAAAAGTGCAGACACAAAACAGAGATTAAAAAAAACTGCACAAAAGCAACCTACCTACCAGTCTCAGTTGTGGACGAGATAGCCTAGTGGTCAGAACACTGCGCTCGCAATTTGACGACCCGGGTTCGATTCCCGGTCGAGGGTATGTTTTCCTCTGGAGTTAACATCAGTGCTGACTCTACTCCCCCGAAAAGTCTTTCGGATGAGACTATAAACCGAGGCCCCCGTGTGCGAACCACGCAGAACATCTTGCACACACGTTAAATCCTGTTGCGCTTTTCGTAAGAGTAGGCCATGGTGTGCCGGTGGAACAGATGACATTTACAAAACTGCTTACACACGGGGACTGGATGTAAAAAGCATATGATTGCTTTTTCCATTATTCTCGATATAAAAGAATAAATAAATAAATGAAATAAATAAAATGTTCGCAAACTGATCATAACCAGTATCATCAAAAACATTAAGTCTGACCCAAACTGTCCAGTATGTTCTATAAAAAGGAATCAAAGTGTCTGGAAGCAGATTAAAAAAAAACAGACTGTTACCTGGCCGAGGGATTGTACAAACAAGACTCTTTTTTTTTTTTTTAACTCCAATAGCTTAGAAAGGAATATCAAGAAAAGAAATCTGTGTCGATGTGTTTCGTGGTTGAAACAAAGTATGGAAACTTTTGCAAACTAGACCCCCCCCCCAAAAAAAAAAAAAAATTGCAGTGCAAAACATAGAATAAGAGCGTAAAGTAGACTATAAAAAGGTTGAAAACCGCGTCTGGGTCTGTGACGAAAGAGAGGAGGGGATTTGAAAACTAGACAGCAACACATAGAGTAGAAAGAAAAGAAAGAAAGAAAGAAAGAAAGAAAGAAAAGAAAAGAAAGAAAGAAAAAGAAGGAAGAAAAAAAGAAGAAGAAGAAAGAAAGAAAGAAAGAAGAAGATAAAAAGAAAGAAAAAGAAGTGAAAGAGAGAAAGGAACGAGACAGGAAAGAAAGAAAGTGAAGAAAGAAAGGACCAGAAAGTACAGAAAAGAAAGGACAGCTAAGGACAGGGAAAGAAAGAAAGGAACAGAGAAGAAGACAGGAAGGAAGAAAGAATAGACGAAGAAGAGAGAAGGCAGGAAAGAAGAAACAGACACGGAAGAGAAGGGAGAAGACAGAAAGGGAAGAAGAAAAGAAAAAAGAAGGAAAGAAAGACACACAGAAAGAAAGAAAGACAGAAAGGAAAGAAAGATAGACAGAAAGAGAGAAAGAAGAAAGAAAGAAAGACAGAAAGAAAGAAAAGACAGAAAGAAATAAAAGAAAAAGAAAGAAAGAAAGAAGAGAAAGAAAAAGAGGAAAGAAAGAAGAAAGAAAGAAAAGAAAGAAAAGAAAGATAAGAAAGAGAAGAAAGACATTATTCCTTAGAATTTTTTGTTGTTGTTGTTGAATCTTTGGTAAGTCATTTTTAAAATGATTGAGAAGTTGGTACCTGCACTTGTCTTTCCTCACTACTTTTTTTTCTCAAAAGAAAGAACGTAAGATAAAATATGAAAGGTTGGAGGCTATATCCAGTAGTTTTTCTTGTTAGGTTTGATATCCAAGAGAAAGGAAGACGACGAGGGTGGGGGAGAAAGTTGAGATCATAGTAGTAGGCGCCCATCAGTCTCAGAACACTATGGAATTGCGCTCTAGTCTTTTGAGCGCAAAGCCTGGGTAAGTAAGTATGGAGGGCAAGCTGTTACCCATGCAGCAGACCCCCTCTCCACGCCACTGGAATGATCCATTGGAAAGGTAATGACCGATACGAATGGTTCCAGTACCGCCGCAGGAGCCACCAGAACGTTGCCATATACACACCCTGAGCCGCCCTGGGACTCCAGTTCCCCGAGTTATCCTCAGGATGGTGTCTAAACACGACAACTGTGTGTATCTGGTTTCTTTTTTTAATAATTTTGTCATCCGCTCCTACCGGCACTCGATGGCCTGCTCTTCCGAAAGGCGGAACGGGGTTTTAACGTGTGTGCAAGATGTTCTGTGTGCGTTCGTACACGGGGCCTAGGTTTCTAGTCTCATCCGAATGACTTTGACATTCAGGTCGAATTTTTGGTCAAACTGGTAAAAAAAAAGGGGCGAGGCTGGGTACGAACCCAGAACCTCACGGTTTACTTGTTGGCAGGCGAATGTCTTAACCATCCTGCCACCTTTCTTCCTGAGGTCATAGTATTAGATTAAATGCTGTTATTTTCCAGGAATACAAATGGCTATATTGTAAGAACAACCCTTGATTCTTTAGAGCAGTTTGTTGTTTTTCTAATTACTTTTTTTTCCCAACAAAGCAAAACACTCATTTTTGCCCTGGCACATTGTCACAGAACAGTGTCACTGTTTGGCCAACCAGCACTGTCAGTCAGTCAGTCAGTCAGTCAGGTCAGTCAGTCAGTCAGTCACAGTGACACACTGGCAGGCTCTCTTAAAAAAAGAAGAAGAAAAAAACAGTCAGCTACGCTAGCAGTCTTCCTGCCTTGCCAGGGCCAACAACTCAGGTAATCAATGCACCATCTTTCTTGAGAGTGACGTTCTCCTGGAAGAGAGCCCCCCTTTTCCGGTGTGGTTTCATTGATTCCGGTTTCTCTCGGCGCTTCTGCAAGTTGATGGCACTGGCTATGGCATTCTGGTAGAGTCAATAAACGAACATTTTGAGAGAGAGAGAAGAGGAGGAGAGAGAAGAGAGGGAGAGAGAGAGAGAGAGAGAGAGGAGAGAGAGAGAGAGAGAGATGAGAGAGAGAGAGGAGAGGAGAGAGAGAGAAGAGAGAGAGAGAGAGAGAGAGAAACAAATCTTACTAGAAAGAACTTAACATAGTTTTACAGTTGAGATTAAAGTTAATAGCATTGCATCGATTTTTAAAAGAGGGTTGCTGCTTAAAAAAGAAAACAAAAACAAAAAACCCTCCTTAAAACCACAAAAAAAAAAAAAGGTTACAAACAACATTCCATTTTTTTTAAAACGATAGTAATGGAATTTCTTATGTGCTTTTTTTTTTTTTTTTTTACATCCAGTCCACGTGTGTATGCAGTTTTGTAAATCTTGTCATCTGTTCCCACCGGCACACCACGGCCTACTCTTACGAAAAGCGGAACAGGATTTAACATGTGCGCAAGATGTTCTGCGTGCGTTCAAAACAGCTTAGCAAGAAAACAGGGCTGCTTGTGAGCAAATACTGTAATTACAACGTTTACATTTTTGTGTGTTACTTCTTTTTTTTTATCTCGAACGCTCAGACAGCAAATATCGTTATCTGTCTTATGAGCAAAAAATGCGTTGTGCTGCCGTTAAGCGCCTGACAAGTCAGGCCCAGCGCATCTAACATCGGCGAGGGAGAGAGGTGCTGAATTTTAAGTCTTTGTCGGGTAAAAAGAAAAAAGGTAAGAGAATAAACAAGTCAAGAATGCCTAAAATAGACAAGAAGGTAGAGACAATGGGAAAAAAGGGGGACAAGGCAGAAGCAAAGAAAGGGAGAGAAAAGAGGGAATTTCGAGCACAGATTTTGCCAGAAGGCTATTTTGTACTGAAGGGCCCCGAGTATTCTAACGCGGGATAAAGTGGTACAAGATATGGGAGCAATTATATAGATTTTTGCATCAAGTGAAAAAACAAACAACACTTTTTGTTAGGTTGTTTCTTTATACACACTTAATGTGAATGTGTACATCGTGTAAAGTAAAGTAAACGTTAAGGTGTCCCATAACCTATGTGGTCGTAGGGAGCGAGGATCAGGTACTCAGCTTCTCTAGGGCCTGCAGTTTGAGGGCGCGCCCATCTCTCTCCCTCGCTGCTTTTACCTTCCCTGACCTTAAAGAGGGCAGGTACTTCATTTACAGCTGGGTGAGCTAGGGGAACTGTACTGAAGCCAGGGCGCGCGAACGGTCACCATCCAATTGGTAACCAGCTCGAGGCTGCTTAACATTGGCTGGGAAAAGCGAGCGCTGTGACCATGAGTTGTCTCGTCCCGTATCCCTATCCCGCATTGTGTACATGGACAAAAAAATAACCGAGCTTGTAAGTGTGCATCATGACTCCATTCTTTTCTTACAGAGAGAAAACATTGGCTTTCCTCAATGTCAAAGCATATCAAAGAAAACCTATAGAATTTTACAACGCATCAGCAACACATTAAAAAAAAAAAAGCATACAAACAGACATCCCGTTTCCAAAAATACTCCATAAAAACAAACAAAAACATAACAGCAACATAAAACAAAAACAAAAAAAATAAGAAAAGCAGCAACAAACTCACCAAACTGGAACCAAAATGACACGCCAATCATCTGTCGCACACTGAACTTAACTAGCTTTGTCCAAGCCGCAAAGTTTAATAACACAGCTCTAAAGGGATGCCAGTGTCACAAAAATAGACGGTAACCTTGGTGACTGTGCAAACAATGCTGTTTCTTTAATCCCAAAGGGCTTATAAGAAGAAAAAAAAAAGAAAGAAAGAAACACAAGGATGTCTGTGTTCGTGTTAAAAGGAGTACAGGAAAATATGGAACACTTTGGCAGAGAGAATCGGCAAAAGACAGCGGGGGTGAGTTTAAGAAGCCTTTTTGTAAGAGCTGTCCTTTTTTTTACTAGACGAAGAAAAAGACCTTCAGATGAGACTATAAACCGAGGTCCTGTGTGTGAATGCACCTAGAACATCTTGCGTACAAGTTAAAATCTGTTCCACTTTTCGGAGGACTAAACCATTGTGCGCAGATGTGAACAGATGACAATATTTACTAAATTTTATACACACGGGTATTGGATACGAAAAAAAGGTCCAGATGAGTGCCTATTTAATTTTTCTCGAAAAAAAAGAAAAATTATTCCTTAAAAAAAAAATTGAGATTTTGACAGGATTTCAACAGGGGTCTGATTTTCCATCAATATGCATGCTCTCGAGGTGCTTAATTTGACTGGGAGAAAGCAAGTGCTCTGACCACTGAGCTATACCGTCCCGTCGAGCGTGGTTACCAATTGAATGGGTAACTGTTTGCGCGCCTTGACTTCAGTACAGTTCCCTACAATTCACCCAGCTGTAAATGGGTACCTGCCCTCTCTAGGGTCAGAGAAGGTAAAGCAGCGAGGGACAGGAGATGGGGGCCGCCCTCAACATGCTGGCCCCTAGACAAGCTGAGGTTTCTGACGTCTCGCTCCCCTACGACCACAGAGGTTATGGGACACTTTACCTTTTTTACCTTATATGCATGCTCTGCTGCTGTTGCTTTTGGTGATACTGTTGCTGCTTTTCTTCTTCGACTTCTTCTTCTTGATTATCATCATCATCATCATCATATCATCATCATCATCATCATCATCATCATCATCACATCATCACATATCACCATCATCCCATCATCCATCATCGCCATCATCCATCATCACATCATCATCATCATCATCATCATCATCATCATCATCATCATCATCATCATCATCATCATCATCATCATCACATCATCATCCATCATCCCATTCATCGACCATCATCGCCATCTCATCATCATCATCATCATCATCATCATCATCATCATCATCATCATCATCATCATCATCATCATCATCATCAATATCATTCATCATCTTCACTTCATCTTCATCATTATCGTAGTTTTGTTCCTTGGCTAGAGAGCTTCACAGGAAAGCTATGGCAAAATATTGCTATGCGACCATTTCATCAACCAACAAGGTAGCAATATTCTAACTTTGGGGATAGGTTTACAAACACAACATAAGTGTGCATGCGATTGCAAATGTTGTCTGTCATCCATTCCACACTGGCATGCAATGGCCTACTACGTAGATCATCTTGCGCACACGTTAAATCCTGTTCCGCTTTTCATAAGAGTAGGCCATCGTGCGCCGGTGGGAACAGATGACAAGATTTACAAAACTGCATACACACGGGGACTGGATGTCAAAAAAAGCACACGAGTGCTTATTCCATTATCCTCGATATAAAAGAATGAAATAATTTTTTAAAAAATACTCTTCCAGGAACCCGAACGGGATTTGATGCATGTACATTCAGAGATCACATCACTAATAAGGAAGTGAAAACCAGAATTTACAAAAAAAAGAAGCCTCAGACCCATATGGAGAAACCTCCTGACTTCAGTGAAAACACGCACACTAAAGTGGATACGGGGCACATTACACGAACATCTGGACTGGCAAATACTGTCCCAAAGGGAACAGTAAAGGGAGAGAGATGAAGAGGCAGATAGAGGAAACGATGGGAAGCTAAGACAACATCAGAGAGTGAACTGGCCTTGGGTGGAAGGACTTGCTTCTCAGATGTGAGGAGGGAGACAGAGTGTAGACATTAGGTAATCTTCGGATGGTTTCGCTGCGGAAGTACCCAACAACCAACAACATAACAGTATACGTATTTCTTGGTCTTTCTTGCAAATGAACAAGAGAGACTTCTAACTGTTTCTTTTTATATCAACATGAAAAGAAAACATTAGGAGTAAAAGACATTAGAATATTATCAATAAAGACATAACAACAAAAAGTAAGTAAACAGATACATATTAAAAAAAATAGCAGACAAAACAAAACTGTCTATGCCTGAAAGCAAAACACAAAAAAAAAAACACCCACGAACCATCAACAAAAACGAACAGTGAAGATCAATGCTGTCAAGAGTTTTGCATGACTTGACAAACTCTTGGTTAAAAAACATCGTTTTTCTATAAAAAAAAAACACCCACCTTTAAACTGGCAGCTTGACATCCTGAAAACAGATGCTGTAAGCCATTGTTTAAAACATAGAATAACAAAATCTTACAGGTTTTGTTTTTTTTTGCGAGAGGGGGTGGGGGGGGGGGGGGTAGATGGAGGGGATGGAGTTGGAAGAATTTGGGATGACATAATTATAATGGGGGAGCTGATATTTAAAAAAAAATAATAGTATTGTTGGGGGTGGCAAGAGACAGGAAACAGGAGGAAGATTGACAGCGGAAAGGTGTTCCTCTCTTTCTTCAGTCTTCATGTCTGTTGTTTGCTACATTGAGGAATGGCCTGCTATGCTGTATTTTGATTCGTGGGTACTGTTGTTGTTGATGCTGCTGTTGGTGTTGTTGCTTTTGTTGTTGTTAATGCTGTTGTTGTTGTTGTCGATGTTAGTGGTGGTGGTGGTAGTGGTGGTGGTGGTGGTGGTGGTGATGGTGGTGGTGGTGTGGTGGTGGTTCTTCTTCTTCTTCTTCTTCCTCTTCTCTTCTTCTTCTTCTTCTTCTTCTTCTTCTTCTTCTTCTTCTTCTTCTTCTTCTTCTTCTTCTTTCTCCTCAGAGAGAGAGAGAGAGAGAGAGAGAGAGAGAGAGAAGAGGAGAGGAGAGAGAGAGGAGGAGAGAGAGAGAGAGAGAGAGAGGAGAGAGAGAGAGAGAGAGAGAGAGAGAGCACAAACTATAGAAAGAGGTTAATAAAAAGATAAACGTGCCTCATAACCTATGTGGTCTTATTAAGGGGGCGAGGCATCAGAGACCACAGCTTCTCTAGGGACCAGCTTTATTGAGGGCGCACGATGCCCATCTCTTCTTCTTCGCTGCTTTACCTTCCCTGACCCTAAAGAAGGCACGTACCGAATCCTTAAGAGAAGTAGATGCGAGAAAAACAGATAAAGCAACTAGATAAAAAATAAGAAAAAGAAAAGAAACACAAACAACATTACACAACTCCAGTTTTTATTTCTTTTTCTTTTAATTTTTTTTTAAAAACATTCCTCAGCTTAGAGCTCCAAGATTTGCCACTGGTGTGATTTTGCTTATGCAACCTTTTCTTTAAAAAAGAAAAATCTTTACCTACCGTGAAGATGTCCACATTCCGGCTTCGGGCAAACTAAAAGTTTAAAAAACAATCAATGCAGATTTCAGATGTTATTTTTTGGGGGTGTGTGGGAGAGGGGGAGGGCGGGGGTGGGTGGTAATCGACACTGTCAGTTACACAGAGACACATTGGAGGCTTTTCTTTTGCAGTCAGCCATTTTCCTGCCAGGGCCGACAACTCGGGTAATCGATGCGTCATCTTTCTTGAGAGTAACATCCCCTTGGTGGAGAGACCTTTTCCTGTTCGGTGTCATTGATCCGGGTTCTTTTGTCGGTTCTGCAGTCGATGGCATCAAGCTATGGTCATTTAGCAGAATCAAAAGAGAAATAAGACGTTTTAAAAATATCAAACATAAAACCAAGTAAACACAAAGCAAAATACAAAATAAACAAAAACAATTATTCAGGAAAAAATAAGCGGAGGAAAAAGAATTGCATGTACCAACTTCTCAATCATTTTAAAAATTATTTATCAAAGATTCAATAAAAAAAAGAAAAAAAGAAAAAAAATAAATTGTAGGGAATAATGTCTTTCAGTGGCAGCATTTTAAACAGAAATAGATAAACAGAACAAGAGACTAAAACAAACCAAAGAAAAAGCCAGGAGTCTCACCATGAATTTTGACTTCATGTTTGGGAAATAGCATTGTGTAAAGATCAAAACGGAAAGCATAATGCTTTGTTAGTGAAATCCACCAAATCGTCAAAATAAAGCGAAACTTGAAAAAAAAACAACAACAAAGAGAAAACACGGGGTCAAGTATCCTCTAAAACTAGCAGTATTATGTTTGGAATGTTTCAAGTGCTTCAAGATGTTCAAAAAACTGTGTTTACACTTTCAATCTCTCTGTCTCTGTGTGTCTGTGTGTCTGTCAGTCTCTCTGTCTGTCTGTCTGTCTGTCTTTGTCTCTGTCTCTGTTTCTTTTTTTTTTTCTTTTTTTTTTTGCTGCCTCGTCTTCTGTGACGCTCCGTACTGCTGTTCCCTCGCCGCTCATCTCAATCTCCCCTCCACAGCCATACCAGCTTCGTTGTGTCTCACCCCCGGGGTCGGGAGTCCACAGGGAGGCCATCACTGTTAGGCCGCTGCGGGGCCACCAGCCAGAGGGGCCCTGCACTTCTGCTGGGTCACTTTGGTGGTGTTCAGTGGTGCCTGTTCTGAGCTAACATACGCAGGACACCACCTACTAAGCCCCCTTACTAACGACAGTATTAGCTCAGTCTGGAGCCAGACTAGTTAGCACCTACCCAAGGTGGCGACCACCAAAACGTCCCTCCAACGACCGCCTCTCCACGAACCTCCAACCCCAAAGGCTTTGACACAAATTCACCACAGGCACAGAAGCGTATAGGGAAACCGAATCTGAGGTCACCATGAGACCAGAGCAACGGAGGCCACCGAATAAGAGGCAGTTTTAATTATTGCATGATGATCAGTGATGATGAAGATGATGTAATGATGCTGCTGTGGAGGTGAATCCGCTTTGAGACTACTTGACAGGGTTGTTCTCTACGCGTACTGTCATAATATATCCCGGCGTCAACCAGGCCCGAGAGATACAGACACCTGCAGTGTTGGTCAGGTAATTTGAGCAACACTCTCAAATTCGCATCCGTAAGTGGATGAAGCTCGACTGTGTGGTCTCAGTCTCCCCACCGAGCCCACAGCGCATTCACTCTAGGTAGGAGCCGGCCGGAGCCCGAAAAAATCCCTATGACTTATGGGATTCGAACCCGCGACCTTACAGTCCGGAATCCAAGCTTTAACTACTGCGCCATGGCGGCTGGTCTCTCTCTCTCTCTCTCTCTCTCTCTCTCTCTCTCTCTCTCTTCTCTCTCTCTCTCTCTCTCTCTCTCTCTCTCTCTCTCTCTCTCTCTCTCTCTCTCTCTCTCTCTCTCTCCCACGGGATAGCCTAGTGGTTAGAACATTGCGCTCGCAATTTGACGACCCGGATTCGATTCCCGGTCGATGGGATTTCTCCTCTGGAATTAACAACATGTGCTGACCCACTCTCCCCACAAGTTCTTTCGGATGGGACTGTAAACCGAGGCCCCGTGTGTGAACGCACGCAGAACATCTTGCGCACGTGTTAAATCCTGTTCCGCTTTTTGTAAGAATAGGCCATCGTGTGCCAGTTGGAACAGATGACACGATTTACAAAAACTGTATACACACGGGGACTGGATGTAAAAAAGCACATGAGTGTTTATTCCATTATCCTCGATATAAAAGAAAAAAATGAATAGATAAATAAATAACTCTCTCTCTCTCTCTCTCTCTCTCTCTCTCTCTCTCTCTCTCTCTCTCTCTCTCTCTCTCTCTCTCTCTCTCTCTCTCTCTCTCTCTCTCTCTCTCTCTCTCTCTCTCTCTCTTTGTTTAGTCTGTCTGGCTGAAGTTTTGTCTCTATGTATGCGCAGACTGCACAAATGCATATAAGTGCACGTGCATATATGTGTGCGTGCATGTGTGTATGCCTACCGACATGCGTGTATGCATGCTTATAATAGATCTTCATCATAGATATGTGCTGTTTGCATACTTTTTTCTCTTTCCCAAACTAAATTAGTCACATAGCTCAAAGCACACCAACAAAACATAGTTTATACCTCAAGCTTTTTGTTCACCATCACACCAAACAATAAACAAGTAAGTGCGGACAGACACAACCACAAACACAACAACAGTGACAGCAGCAACAACCCAAAACAAAAAAAAACCAAACCCAAACCCACAACAACAGAAAAAAACTACAATACCCAGCAAAACTGCACGAAAATGACTTGCCGGTATTGCGTGGCCCACTGATCTTTACCTTTACTAACTTGTATTCAAACTATAATCCAGGAAGTTGGACTATGGCTGCCTTAAAGAGGAGTTCGAGTGGGTTTTTCCACGGTAGTTAACATCAGTGCTGACTCCACTCCCCCCAAAAGTCCTTCGGGTGAGACTATAAACCGATTTGATTTGATTTAATTTTGATTTATTCCTTTTATATCGAGGATAATGGAATAAGCACTCTTGTGCTTTTTTTTTTTTTACATCCAGTCCCCGTGTGTATGCAGTTTTGTAAATGTCATCTGTTCCCACCGGCACACGATGGCCTACTCTTACGAAAAGCGGAACAGGATTTGACGTGTACGCAAAATGTTCTGTGTGCGTTCGTCGCCTACGGAGTCTCGGTTTAAAGTCTCATCCGAAGGACTTTTTGGGGAGAGAGACCCTGTGTTCAAACGCACGCAGAGCATATTGCGCACACGTTAAATCCTGTTCCGCTTTTCGTATAGAGTAGGCCATCGTGTGCCGGTGGGAACAGATGATGACATTGACAAAACTGTATACACGGGGACTGGATGCCAAAAAAGCACATGATTGCTAATTCCATTATCCTTGAATATAAAAGAATACATAAATAAATAAATAAATAAAACAACAACAACAAAAAAACCACACACACACACACAAAAAAAACTATAACGTCCAACACAAACTGCACGAACATGACCTGCCGGTTTTCGCGTGGCCCGCTAGCTGATCTTGACCAGTTTCATTCAAACTGTAATCCAGGAAGTCGAAATAGGGCTACCTTAATGATAAGTAAAAAAAAAAAAAAAAAAAAAAAAAAAAAAAAAAAAAAAAAGAAATCGGTCACATTCGCAAAAAAAACCCCAACCACTGATTAATCCCAAGAGCTTAAGCCAAGGATTACACTAAAAATAAAAAATATTAAAAAATCCACATTCCAAACTTCCTTTTTTCTTTTTTTTTATTCTTAAAGCGTAGCTATGTTGGTTGGATGGAGTGCTTTTTCTATAGAGCCAGAAGCGTCTGGACAGAGGCTTTTCAAAATAGACAGTAAGTAACCTTGGTGACTGCACAAACAAGGCTGTTGTCTTAACCCCCAATGGACTACAAAAAGCAAAAAAAAAAAAAAAAGCATGGATGTCTAGGTGGATGTGATGGGGAGGAGAAGAAGACATCATTGGGTAACTTTCACGGTAGACAACAGTGAATGATGATGATGACGATGATGAAGGTGGGTAGAAATGGTTTTTTGGGAAAAAAAAAACAGACGCTTATTTATTTTATTTTATTTTTACTGGGAGAGGATTTCAGAGAGAGAAGAGGGGGGAGGAGGGAAGTAGGAAGGAGGGGGGGGGGGGGGGGGGGGGATGTGGATTGATGGTTTTGACGTTTTTCAAAAATTTCTTTGCACTGGGGACAGGATAGCCTTTTGGTTAGACTGGTGACCTCACAATCTGATGGCCCAAGTTCGAGCCACCACCGAGGCCACCTGTTAGAGCAGATCATATTTTTCTCCTGGATTTAACATCAGTGTCGACTCCACTCCCTGAAAAGTCGTTTGGATGAGAGGATAAACCGAGAACTCCTGAACGAACGCAAGCAGATCTTTTGGCGCACACGTTAAAACTGTTCTCTTTTTAAGGAGTGTAGGCCATTGGATGCCAGTGGGAAAGAATGATAATTTTTTTTTTTTTTTTACAAACAGCATGCACCTGGTGTTGTGTTGAGACATCATCCCCGAAATTGAAATAAATCAACCTTCATGATGGGTAAATAATTATTTATTCGCACGCACAAAAATCTCACCATTGATGAACTTCAGACATGTAACGTGACATCGTTAAAATCTGTGCGTGGTTTTTCAGTTTACTTTCTAAACAAGTGCCTGATTTCACGTTAGCAAAATGTATGCTACTCACTTTACGTCATTAAAGCTTGTGTCTAATTATACGTCATTTACAAATGTGCTAAAAAAAAAACGCTTTAATCAAAAGGGTTACCTGAATTTACATAACATGTCCCTGATTTGGGGGGTCATTAAACATATCGCGTAGTTTACCTACAGTTATGTTTGCGGCTATTGTTGATGTTGTTGTTGTTGTTGTATTTTCATGAGATGTATGACTTATGTTGCCAGTATTTTGACCGAGCCGCATCAGTTTGCAAGTTTTGGTATCCTTGAATTACATGTATCATCAGGAAGACGGGGGTCTTAAATCTTCATTCTTGAACTTGTTTTCTTTCCGTTTGTTTTGCTGTTCTTTTTTGTCTTCTTCCTTCTCCGTGTTCTGTTCCATCTTACTCTTTTCCTTTGTGTTGCAGTTGTTGTTTGAAAATTAAAGGACAGCACTCACTCAGATCGGGAAATGAAACCAAAATAAAAACACGAAATACGGGATGCAACCCCCTCACCCCCCCCCCCCTCCCCTCAAATATACAAACCCAGATTATCAACTTACCACTCTCGGACAAAATACAATAACTAAACAAAACAAAACAAAACAGAACAAATGACCACTAAAAACCCAAACAAAAAATCCCAGGAAAAAAAGAAGTCTTTAAAGATTCTATGCTCCCACCCACAGAATTAAAACCAGCCTAAAAATCCGCCAACTTACCCCAATTCAAACAAGTCAGACAATTTTTTTTCCACAAATTACAAAAATAGGAAAAATATCGTATTCAACCCCCCCCCCTCCTCCCCCCCCCCCCTCCACTCCCAACTGATCTGTAGTAAAACGAAAGTTATTATATTTTTGGGGAAGTATACAAGATGAAAAGAAAATGCATTTAAAGCGAACTTTCTTTTCTCTCACTTCTGCGTTGTTTCCTCTTTAACTTAACTGTTAACAACTCATAAGAAAAGACATGTTGACAACCCATTAATAGACATATTGACAAACCCTGTCAGATTAAAGGCTTAGACAGATTTGTTTGCTCATGGTTTTTGGTTGTTGTTTTTGTTGTTGGGCGTTTTTGTATTTGTTGTTATCTGAAATTTTTGTCTTTTGCTTTATGGGATAAATCCACATTTTTCATTTGTGTTTTGTTGTTGTTGTTAATGCTGCTGCTGATGATGAAGATGCTGTTAGTGCTGTAGCTGCTGCTGTTGTTGTTGGTTGTCGATGCTGATGTAGCTGTTGATGTTGTTGCTGCTATGGATATCGATATTGTTTGTTACTGGTAGTGGTGATGATAATTCAGTTTGTGTTGTTAACATTGCTGTTTTTGAGGATGGTGTCTTTTTTGCTTAAAATTGTCTTAGATTGCTAGGGGTGTAATGTAGACAATAATTACAGTTTCAGATGCTAAAACCTGCTATAAAAAAGAGTTTAACTGACAGGGCTTTAGTTGCATACAGTTAGTGCCTGTCTATCTCTGTCTGTCTGTCTGTCTGTCAGTCTGTCTGTCTGCCTGTCTGTCCGTCTGTCTGTCTGTCTGTCTGTCTGTCTGTCTGTCTGTCTGTCTCTCTCTGTCTCTCTCTCTCTGTCTCTCTCTCTGTCTCTCTCTCTGTCTCTCTGTCTCTCTCTCTGTCTCTCTCTCTCTGTCTCTCTGTCTGTCTTCTCTGTCTCTGTCTTCTGTCTGTCTGTCTTCTGTCTTCTGTCTGTCTGTCTGTCTGTCTGTCTGTCTGTCTGTCTTCTCTCTCTCTCTCTCTCTCTCTCTCTCTCTCTCTCTCTCTCTCTCTCTCTCTCTCTCTTTCTCGGTGGGAACAAATGACATTTACAAAAGTGCATACACACGGGGATGGATGTAAAAAAGCACAAGAGTGCTTATTCCATTATCCTCGATATAAAAGAATAAATCAAATCAAATCTCTCTCTCTTATTTAATTTCCCCAAGTCAGTTTTCTGGTCTTTTTATTATTATTTTTTACACTAATCTGACCCCACCTCCTCCAAAAAAAACACCCACTGACAGCTGTCATGTTAATTTTTCGCATAAACCATTTTCTAAGTCGCAAAGTGTCGGCTGAAGCTAGTGGGCAGATCTTGCGCAGAATTATAATCGCAGGATCGCAAACAAAGTAGAAAAAGGAGGAGGTAGAAGAATAAGAAGGAGGAGTAGAACAGGAAGGAGGGGGGGGTGGGTAGGAAGAAGAAGATTGCAATGAAGAAGAATACAAAAAAAGAAGGCGAAGAATGCAAACAAGAAGAATGCAAAGGAAAAGAATGCAAAGAAGAAGAACGCAAAACAGGAGAATGGAAATTAAAATGCAAAGAAGAATAATGCAAAGAAGAAGGATTCAAAGAAGAATGCAAAAAAAGTAAACGAAGAATGCAAAGCAAAAGAATGCAAAGAAGAAGAATGCAAATAATTGAGGAAGAAGAAGAATTGGGAAGAAGAAGAAGAAATTGCGAAGAAGAAGAAGAATTGCGAAGAATTGCGAAGAATTGCGAAGAAGAAGAGAAGAAGAAGAAAAGAAGAAGAAGAAGAAGAAGAAGAAGAAGAAGAAAGAAGAGAAGAAGAAAAGAAGAAGAAGAAGAAGAAGAAGAAGAAGAAGAAGAAGAAGAAGAAGAAGAAGAAGAAGAACAAAACAACAACAACAAGAACAGGAACAAGAATAACAAGAACAAGGAGAAGTACAAGAATAAAAACAAAAACAAGAAAAAATACCTTCTTTCCTTTCCTTCAAGCTTTCCAAAATAGTTTATTGTATAGTTTTTTACAGACATGCTATACACACACACACACACACACACACACACACACACACACACACACACACACACACACACACAACACACACACACACACACACACTTATACTTATATATAATTATATATATATATATATAGACATATGCATGTATATATATATAATAGAGAGATAATACATATATATATATATTATATGTATGTATATATATATATATATATATATATATATATATATATATTATATATATATATACATACACACACAGAGAGAGAGAGAGAGAGAGAGAGAGAGAGAGAGAGAGAGAGAGAGAGAGAGAGAGAGAGAGAGTTGAGGAGAGAGAGAGAGAGAGAGAAGACAGACAGACAGACAGACAGACAGACAGACAGACAGACAGACAGGACAGACAGACAGACATAAGACAGAGTCAGAGTCAGAGACAGATGCAGAGAGACAGAGAGAAAGACAGACAGAAGGAGAGAGACAGACAGACAGAGATAGACAGAGACAGAGACAGACAGAAACCAGAAACCGACAGACAGAGACAGAGACAGAAAGATTAAGACATAGAAAGAGACATCGACAGAGAGACAGAGAGATAGAGAGACAGGCAACCCCCCCCAAAAAAAACACAGCCAGATCCACACACAGGAACTTACAGAAATACAGACAGGAACTGATAGCTGTGTTTTCGGAATTCAAATAACAGAAGGAAGGAGATAAGAGGGGTGGGGGTGGGGGAGAGAGGAGAGGGGAGGGGAGGAGAGGGGAGTGAAGTGTTGCCCAAGATATCAAACTGAAACCAAATCATACAGCAACATGACTCAGCACTTCTGACAAACATCTTGCTTGTCCGATAGAATGATACTTTGCATGTCTTCGTTATGATACTCTCGCTCCCCCCCCCTTCTTACCTCTTCCCCTCCTGCACCCCCACTATTCTCTAACCTTCTCTCCCAACCTCTATGCCTTCTTCTTCTTCTTCTTCCTTATTCTTCTTTTCTTCTTCTTCTTCTTCTTCTTCTTTTCTCTTCTTCTTCTCTTCTTCTTCTTCTTCTTCTTCTTCTTCTTCTTCTTCTTCTTCTTCTTCTTCTTCTTCTTCTCTTCTTCTTCTTCTTCTTCTTCTTCTTCTTCTTCTCTTCTTCTTCTTCTTCTTCTTCTTCTTCTTCTTCTTCTTTCTTCTTCGCAATTCTTCTTCTTCGCAATTTTCTTCTTCGCAATTCTTCTTCGCAATTCTTCTTCTTCTTCGCAATTCTTCTTCTTCGCAATTCTTCTTCGTCTTCTTCTTCTTCTTCTTCTTCTTCTTCTTCTTTCTTCTTCTTCTTCTTCTTCTTCTTCTTCTTCTTCTTCTTCGTCTTCGTCTTCTTCTTCTTCTTCTTCTACGTCTTCGTCTTCGTCTTCTTCTTCTTCTTCTTCTTCTTCTTCTTCTTCTTCTTCTTCTTCTTCTTCTTCTTTTCTTCATCCTCTTCTTCTTCGCAATTCTTCTTCTTCGCAATTCTTCTTCGCAATTCTTCTCCGTAATTCTTCTTCTTTTTTTCGTAATTCTTCTTTTCTTCGCAATTCTTCTTTGGCTTCGTCTTCTTCTTTGCGATTCTTCTTCTTCGCAATTGTTGTTGCTGTTGTTGTTGTTGTTGTTGTTGTTGTTGTTGTTGTTGTTGTTGTTGTTGCTGCTGCTGTTCTTCTTCTTCTTCTTCTTCTTCTTCTTCTTCTTCTTCTTCTTCTTCTTCTTCTTCTTCTTCTTCTTCTTCTTTGTCGTCGTCGTCGTCGTCGTCGTCGTCGTCGTCGTCGTCGTCGTCTTGTTCTTGTTCTTCTTCTTCTTCTTCTCCTTCTTCTTCTTCTTCTTCTTCTTCTTCTTCTTCTTCTTCTTCTTCTTCTTCTTCTTCTTCTTCTTCGCAATTCTTCTTCTTCGCAATTCTTCTTCTTCGCAATTCTTCTCCGCAATTCTTCTTCGTAATTCTTCTTTTTTTCGTAATTCTTCTTCTTTTCTTCGCAATTCTTCTTCGGCTTCGTCTTCTTCTTTGCGATTCTTCTTCTTCGCTATTGTTGTTGTTGTTGCTGTTGTTGTTGTTGTTTTTCTTCTTCTTTTTCGCAATTCTTCTTCATTGTCGTTTTTTCTTTTCTTCACAACTCTTCTTCTTCCTTTTTTCTGTTCTACCGCTTTCAACATAGTGAAGATTCTGTAGACTTGATGATGTATGCTGGGTATGTTCGTGTTTCCGTAATCCACTGAACGCTGACATGAGTGACGGGATCTATAACGTGTATATTTTGATCTTGTGCATGTGCACATACACGAAAGGAATAAAGGCACTGGCATGTTTGCACTTGAAGTAGACCTGGGAGATCGTAAAAATCTCCACATTTAATTCATCAGACGATTCTTGAGATTCGAACCCACGGCACATGGGATTGAAGTCAAATAGTCTTAACCACTGTTTTCAGTGCATTACGTCGTTTGTGTCTTACAACATCATTGTCGTGTTGAATAATAACACGTGCCTGTTGTTGTGTTTTAATTCTAAAACGATTCTGGTTACGTTACTTGAGTCTTTCTCTAGCTAATCAGCACAGCTGCTGATGACATTGTTGCACAACATTCATAAAATGTTTGTTTGTTTGTTATTTGTTTTTGTTAGTGGTGTTAGGGTTGTTGTTGTGTTGTAGCTGTTGTTGGTGTTTTTTTTTTGGGGGGGAGGGGGAGGGGGGGCGGTTAGGAGTGGGATGTTTTTAAGTGCATGGTATGCACAGTATTTTTGATTTTGTATCATGCGTGTTACGAGTATCGTTCTTTCGCTGGGGCCAACAGTTGCTATTTATATGTCGAAAAACTTTAGACTAATGTGGTGTCAATATTGTTTGTTTTCATGTGACTAGCCCAAGTCTGTACTCTGCGATTAAGAAAAAAACCCTTGTGTATTAACTACAACGATAAACATCAAAAGTAAATTGAAAGGTAGAACTATATATACAAAAATGAATATATTATAATTATACGCATAGTTACTGGAGATTTCTCTGCGTGAAAATTCGGGCTGCTTTTCTCAGGGAGAACGAGTTTCCACAAGAGGGGCGCCACCATTTGATTTGTTTTCTTTTCTTGTCTGCGTGTGTATTTGTCTTTCTATAAAGTGACCTTTAACACATAATTTTGCCAGGGACAACTTTCTTGCTGCCGTGGGCTCTTTCACGCGCGCTGAATGCCGTGTTGCACACTGGACCTCATCTTTATCGTCTTATCCCAAAGACTTAGCACATAAACCACTTCTCACAGTCTAGCTGAAGTGAGGACAAGTTTCGGACACAAATAAGGTCAAACTTGGACTTCGCGGTGTTTTTTTTTAGGCAGACAATTTTGCTATCTCTACATCACCGATCGACTTTAGTTAAAGTTTCCTTCTTAAAAGTCCGGTAGGGAGGGGGGGTGGGGGAGGGGATGGATGCTAAAAATCAAAAGTCATAAACTTGTATGCTTCTTTGTCCTCAAAAAACACTTTTGGAAAAAAAATAAATATAGAGGGTTTCTGCTGTTACCTAAGCTAGGGTGAATCTACTTCCTGAGTATCAAAACTAAAGTCGTTGTGAAAAAAAGATCAGTGGAAAAATATATCGACTGTACAGAGCCTAGTCTGAGGGGGTTTAGTTCATTGTGTTGACAGTCTGACCTTTTATGGAGGTGGATTTTGGGGAGTTTGGGGATTTAGACGGTGAAGTGAAGAGATTGTGTGAGGGATTTAA
>CM060346.1:23088535-23098535 GCA_030674155.1 Stramonita haemastoma
ATAGATATGTGCTGTATGCATACTTTTTTCTCATTCAAACTAAATGAGTCACATAGCAGCTCAAAGCACACCAACAAAACATAGTTTATACCTCAAGCTTTTTTTTCACCATCACACCAAACAATAAACAAGTAAGTGTGGACAGACACAACCACAAACACAACAACAGTGACAGCAGCAACAACTCAAAACAAACAAAAAAAAAACCCAAACCCACAACAACAGAAAAAAACTACAATACCCAGCAAAACTGCACGAAAATGACTTGCCGGTATTGCGTGGCCCACTGATCTTTACCTTTACTAACTTGTATTCAAACCATAATCCAGGAAGTCGCACTATGGCTGCCTTAAAGAGGAGTTCGAGTGGGTTTTTTCCACGGTAGTTAACATCAGTGCTGACTCCACTCCCCCCCAAAAGTCCTTCGGGTGAGACTATAAACCGATTTGATTTGATTTAATTTTGATTTATTCCTTTTATATCGAGGATAATGGAATAAGCACTCTTGTGCTTTTTTTTTTTACATCCAGTCCCCGTGTGTATGCAGTTTTGTAAATGTCATCTGTTCCCACCGGCACACGATGGCCTACTCTTACGAAAAGCGGAACAGGATTTGACGTGTACGCAAAATGTTCTGTGTGCGTTCGTCGCCTACGGAGTCTCGGTTTAAAAGTCTCATCCGAAGGACTTTTGGGAGAGAGACCCTGTGTTCAAACGCACGCAGAGCATATTGCGCACACGTTAAATCCTGTTCCGCTTTTCGTATAGAGTAGGCCATCGTGTGCCGGTGGGAACAGATGATGACATTGACAAAACTGTATACACGGGGACTGGATGCCAAAAAAAAGCACATGATTGCTAATTCCATTATCCTTGATATCAAAGAATACATAAATAAATAAATAAATAAAACAACAACAACAAAAAAACCCACCACACACACACAAAAAAAACTATAACGTCCAACAAAACTGCACGAAACATGACCTGCCGGTTTTCGCGTGGCCCCGCTAGCTGATCTTGACCAGTTTCATTCAAACTGTAATCCAGGAAGTCGAAATAGGGCTACCTTAATGAGAAGTAAAAAAAAAAAAAAAAAAAAAAAAAAAAAAAAAAGAAAAAAAGAAATCGGTCACATTCGCAAAAAAAACCCCAACCACTGATAAATCCCAAGAGCTTAAGCCAAGGATTACACTAAAAATAAAATAATTAAAAAAATCCACATTCCAAACTTCTCTTTTTTTTTTTTTTTTTCTTAAAGCGTAGCTATGTTGGTTGGATGGAGTGCTTTTCTATAGAGCCAGAAGCGTCTGGACACACAGGCTTTTCAAAATAGACAGTAAGTAACCTTGGTGACTGCACAAACAAGGCTGTTGTCTTAACCCCCCAATGGACTACAAAAAGCAAAAAAAAAAAAAAAGCATGGATGTCTAGGTGGATGTGATGGGGAGGAGAAGAAGACATCATTGGGTAACTTTGACGGTAGACAACAGTGAATGATGATGATGACGATGATGAAGGTGGGTAGAAATGGTTTTTGGGGGAAAAAAAACAGACGCTTATTTATTTTATTTTATTTTTACTGGGAGAGGATTTCAGAGAGAGAAGAAGGGGAGGAGGGGGAAGTAGGAAGGAGGGGGGGGGGGGGGGGGGATTGATGGTTTTGTACGTTTTTCAAAAATTCCTTTGCACTGGGGACAGGATAGCCTTTTGGTTAGACTGGTGACCTCACAATCTGATGGCCCAAGTTCGAGCCACCACCGAGGCCACCTGTTAGAGCAGATCATATGTTTCTCCTGGATTTAACATCAGTGTTGACTCCACTCCCTGAAAAGTCGTTTGGATGAGAGGATAAATCGAGAACCCCTGACCGAACGCAAGCACATCTTTTGGCGCACACGTTTCTACTTTTTAAGAAGTGTAGGCCATTGGATGCCAGTGGTAACAGATAATAAATATTTTTTTTTTACAAACAGCATGCACGCTGGTGTTGTGTTGAGACATCATCCCCGAAATTGAAATAAATCAACCTTCATGATGGGTAAATAATTATTTTATTCGCACGCACAAAAATCTCACCATTGATGAACTTCAGACATGTAACATCGTTAAAATCTGTGCGTGGTTTTTCAGTTTACTTTCTAAACAAGTGCCTGGTTTTCACGTTAGCTAATGTATGCTACTCACTTTACGTCATTAAAGCTTGTGTCTAATTATACGTCATTTGCAGATGTGCTAAAAAAAAAACGCTTTAATCAAAAGGGTTACCTGAATTTACATAACATGTCCCTGATTTGGGGGGTCATTAAACATATCGCGTAGTTTACCTACAGTTCATGTTTGCGGCTATTGTTGATGTTGTTGTTGTTGTATTTTCATGAGATGTATGACTTATGTTGCCAGTATTTTGACCGAGCCGCATCAGTTTGCAAGTTTTGGTATCCTTGAATTACATGTATCATCAGAAAGACGAGGGTCTTAAATCTTCATTCTTGAACTTGTTTTCTTTCCGTTTGTTTTGCTGTTCTTTTTTGTCTTCTTCCTTCTCCGTGTTCTGTTCCATCTTACTCTTTTCCTTTGTGTTGCAGTTGTTGTTTGAAAATTAAAGGACAGCACTCACTCAGATCGGGAAATGAAACCAAAATAAAAACACGAAATACGGGATGCAACCCCCCACCCCACCCCCCCCCCCCCCCCCCTCAAATATACAAACCCAGATTATCAACTTACCACTCTCGGACAAAATACAACAAACAAATCAAAACAAAACAAAACAGAACAAATGACCACTAAAAACCAAAAAATCTCAGGAAAAAAAGAAGTCTTTAAAGATTCTATGCTCCCACCCACAGAATTAAAACCAGCCTAAAAATCCACCAACTGACCCCAATTCAAACAAGTCAGACAATTTTTTTTCCACAAATTACACACACACAAAAAAATATATCGTATTCACACCCCCCCACCCCCCCACCCCCCCAAACACTCCTAACTCATCTGCAGTAAAACGAAAGTCATATTTTTGGGAAGTATACAAGATGAAAAGAAAATGCATTTAAAGCGAACTTTCTATTCTCTCACTTCTGCGTTGTTTCCTCTTTAACTTAACTGGTAACAACTCATAAGAAAAGACATGTTGACAACCCATTAATAGACATATTGACAAAACCCTGTCAGATTAAAGGCTTAGACAGATTTGTTTGCTCATGGTTTTTGGTTGCTGTTTTTGTTGTTGGGCGTTTTGTATTTGTTGTTATCTGAAATTTTTGTCTTTTGCTTTATGGATAAATCCATATTTTTCATTTCTGTTTTGTTGTTGTTGTTAATGCTGCTGCTGCTGATGAAGATGCTGTTAGTGCTGTAGCTGCTGCTGTTGTTGTTGGTGGTGGTATCGATGCTGATGTATCTGTTGATGTTGTTGCTGCTATGGATATCGATATTGTTTGTTACTGGTAGTGGTGATGATAATTCACTTTGTGTTGTTAACATTGTTGTTTTTGAGCATGGTGTCTTTTTTGCTTAAAATTGTCTTAGATTGCTAGGGGTGTAATGTAGACAATAATTACAGTTTCAGATGCTAAAACCTGCTATAAAAAAGAGTTTAACTGACAGGGCTTTAGTTGCATACAGTTAGTGCCTGTCTATCTCTGTCTGTCTGTCTGTCTGTCTGTCTGTCTGTCTGTCTGTCTGTCTGTCTGTCTGTCTCTCTCTCTCTCTCTTTCTTTCTCTCTCTTCCGCTCTCTCTTATTTTATTCCTCCCAAGTCAATTTTCTGATTTTTTTTACACTAATCTGACCCCACCTCCTCCCAAAAAAAATTCCAAAAAACCCCACTGACAGCTGTCATGTTAATTTTTCGCATAACCATTTTCTAAGTCGCAAAGTGTCGGCTGAAGCTAGTGGGCAGATCTTGCGCAGAATTATAATCGCAGGATCGCAAACAAAGTAGAAAAGGAAGAGGTAGAAGAATAAGAAGGAGGAGTAGATCAGTAGGAGGGGGGAGGGGGGGGTAGGAGGAAGAAGAATGCAAAGGAGAAGAATGCAGAAAAGAAGAATGCAAAGAAGAATGCAAAGAAGGATGATTCAAAGAAGAAGAATGCAAAGAGTAGAATACAATGAAGAAGAATGCAAAGAGTAGAATACAAAGAAGAAGAATGCAAAGAGTAGAATACAAAGAAGAAGAATGCAAAGAGTAGAATACAAAGAAGAAGAATGCAAAGAAGGATGATTCAAAGAAGAAGAATGCAAAGAGTAGAATACAAAGAAGAAGAATACAAAGAGTAGAATACAAAGAAGAAGAATGCAAAGAGTAGAATACAAAGAAGAAGAATGCAAAGAGTAGAATACAAAGAAGAAGAATGCAAAGAGTAGAATACAAAGAAGAAGAATGCAAAAAAAGAATACAAATAAGAAGAATGCAAAGAGTAGAATACAAAGAAGAAGGCGAAGAATGCAAAGAATAAGAATGCAAAGAAGAAGAATGCAAAAAGAATGCAAAAAAGAATGCAAGAGAGAATGCAAAAAAAGAATGCACAAACAAAGAATACAAAGAAAAATGCAAAGAAGAAGAATGCAAAGAAGAAGGATTCAAGGAAGAATGCCAAAAAAGTAGACGAAGATTGCAAAGGAAAATATTTCAAAGAAGAAGAAGGCAAATAATGTGAGGAAGAAGAAGAATTGCGAAAAAGAAGAAGAAGAAGAATTGCGAAAAAGAAGAAAGAAGAAGAAGAAGAAGAAGAAGAAGAAGAAGAAGAAGAAGAAGAAGAAGAGAAGAAGAGGAAGAAGAAGAAGAAGAAGAAGAAGAAGAAGAAGAAGAAGAAAAAAAGAACAACAACAACAACAACAGGAACAAGAATAACAAGAACAAGGAGAAGTACAAGAACAAAAACAAAAACAAGAAAAAATACCTACTTTCCTTTCCTTAAAGCTTTCCAAAATAGTTTATTGTATAGTTTATTTACAGAAAAGGCTATCACACACACACATATATACACACACACACACACTCACATACACAATTATACTTATATATAATTATATATATATATATATATAAAATAGAGAGATAATACATACATACATATATATATATATATAAATATATATTTTACATATATATATAATAGAGAGATAATATACATACATGCATAATATATATATATATATATATATATATATATATATATATATATATATATATATATATATATATACACACATACAGAGAGAGAGAGGAGAGAGAGGAGAGAGAAGAGAGAGAGAGAGAGAAGAGAGAGAGAGAGAGAGAGAGAGAGAGAGAGAGAGAGAGAGAGAGAGAGAGAGAGAGAGAGAGAGAGAGAGAAGGGAGAGAGGGGAGAGAGAGAGAGAGAGAGAGAGAGAGAGAGAGAGAGAGAGAGAGAGAGAGAGAGAGAGAGAGAGAGAGAGAGAGAGGCAGACAGACAGACAGACAGACAGACAGACAGACAGACATAGACAGAGTCAGAGTCAGAGACAGATACAGAGAGACAGAGAGAAAGACAGACAGAGAGAGAGAGACAGACAGACAGAGACAGAGAGAGACAGAGACAGACAGAAACCAGAAACCGACAGACAGAGACAGAGACAGAGAGATTAAGACATAGAAAGAGACATCGACAGAGAGACAGAGAGATAGAGAGACAGGCAACCCCCCCCCAAAAAAAAAAAAAAACACAGCCAGATCCACACACAGGAACTTACAGAATTACAGACAGGAACTGATAGCTGTGTTTTCGGAATTCAAATAACAGAGGGAAAGGAGATAAGAGGGTTGGGGGTGGGGGAGAGAGGAGAGGGGGAGGGGAGGAGAGGGAGTGAAGTGTTGCCCAAGATATCAAACTGAAACCAAATCAATACAGCAACATGACTCAGCACTTCTGACAAACATCTTGCTTGTCCGATAGAATGATACTTTGCATGTCTTCGTTATGATACTCTCGCCTTCCCCCCCCCCCCCCCCCCTTCTTACCTCCTCCCCCCTCCTGCACCCCCACCATTCTCTAACCTTCTATCCCACCTCTATGCCTCTTCTTCTTCTTCTTCTTCTTTCTTCTTCTTCTTCTTTCTTCTTCTTCTTCTTCTTTCTTCTTCTTCTTCTTCTTTCTTCTCTTCTTCTTCTTCTTCTTCTTCTTTTCTTCGCAATTCTTTGCAATTCTTCTTCCTCTTCTTCGCAATTCTTCTTCCTCTTCTTCTTTGCAATTCTTCTTCCTCTTCTTCTTCGCAATTCTTCTTCGCAATTTTTCTTCGCAATTCTTCGCATTTCTTCTTCTTTGCAATTCTTCTTCTTCTTCTTCTTCTTCTTCTTCTTCTTCTTCTTCTTCTTCTTCTTCTTCTTCTTCTTCTTCTTCTTCTTCGCAGTTTTTCTTCTTCTTCTTCGCAATTCTTCTTTTTCGCAATTCTTCTTCATCGTCGTTCTTCTTCTTCTTCTTCACAACTCTTCTTCTTCCTCTTTTCTGTTCTACCGCTTTCAACATAGTGAAGATTCTGTAGACTTGAGGATGTATGCTGGGTATGTTCGTGTTTCCGTAATCCACTGAACGCTGACATGAGTGACGGGATCTATAACGTGTATATTTTGATCTTTTGCATGTGTATATACACGAAAGGAATAAAGGCACTGGCATGTTTGCACTTGAAGTTGACCTGGGAGATCGTAAAAATCTCCACATTTAATTCATCAGACGATTCTTGATATTCGAACCCACGACTTTACGGCACATGGGATTGAAGTCAAATCGGTCTTAACCACTGTTTTCAGTGCATTACGTCGTTTGTGTCTTACAACATCATTGTCGTGTTGAATAATAACACGTCCCTGTTGTTGTGTTTGAATCTAAAACGATTCTGGTTACGTTACTTGAGTCTTTCTCTAGCTAATCAGCACAGCTGCTGATGACATTGTTGCACAACATTCATAACTGGTTTGTTTGTTTATTTGTTGTTGTTAGTGGTGTTAGTGTTGTTGTTGTCGCTGTTGCAGCTGTTGTTGGTTTTTTTTTTGGGGGGGAGGGGGGGGGGGGGGGGGGTTAGGAGGGGGATGTTTTTAAGTGCATGGTATGCACAGTATTTTTGATTTTGTATCATGAGTGTTACGAGTATCGTTATTTCGCTGGGGCCAACAGTTGCTATTTATATGTCGGAAAACTTTAGACTAATGTGGTGTCAATATTGTTTGTTTTCATGTGACTAGCCCAAGTCTGTACTCTGCGATTAAGAAAAAAAAACCCTTGTGTATTAACTACAACGATAACATCAAAAGTAAATTGAAAAGTAGAACTATATATACAAAATGAATATATTATAATTATACGCATAGTCACTGGAGATTTCTCTGCGTGAAAATTCGGGCTGCTTTTCTCAGGGAGAGCGTGTCTCCACAAGAGGGGCGCCACCCATTTGATTTGTTTTCTTTTCTTGCCTGCGTTTGTATTTGTCTCTCTATAAAAGTGACCTTTAACACATAATTTTGCCAGGGACAACTTTCTTGCTGCCGTGGGCTCTTTCACGCGCGCTGAATGCCGTGTAGCACACTGGACCTCATCTTATCGTCTTATCCCAAAGACTTAGCGCATAAACCACTTCTCACAGTCTAGCTGAAGTGAGGACAAGTTTCGGACACAAAATATAAGGTCGAACTTGGACTTCGCGGTTTTTTTTTAGGCAGACAATTATGTTATTGTCAGTGATTACTTGTTTGTTGTGAGGGTCGAGTGCAAGCGCTTTGATTTGTTTTTACAAGATATAGCGCTATATAAATTCCATGTATTATTATTATTATTATTATTATTATTATTATTATTATTATTATTATTATTATTATTATTATTATTATTATCTCTACACCACCGATCGACTTTAGTTAAAGTTTCCTTCTTAAAAGTCCGGTAGGGAGGGGGGGTGGGGGAGGGGAGGGATGCTAAAAATCAAAAGTCATAAACTTGTATGCTTCTTTGTCCTCAAAAAACACTTTTGGAAAAAAATAATATAGAGGGTTTCTGCTGTTACCTAAGCTAGGGTGAATCTACTTCCTGAGTATCAAAACTAAAGTCGTTGTGAAGAAAAGATCAGTGGAACATATATCGACTGCACAGAGCCTAGTCTGAGGGGTTTTAGTTCATTGTGTTGACAGTCTGACCTTTTATGGAGGTGGATTTGGGGAGTCTGGGGATTTAGACTGAGAAGTGAAGAGATTGTGTCAGGGATTTAACTTGGTCAAGTATGGACACTAAAAGTTGTAACTTATGGAATATTTGTCCGTTTTTAAAGACTACTTGCTTTCCGTTTCTTCTCATCCCTCTGGCCTTTTTATCTCTCTGTGTGTATGTCTGTGAGTACTTCTGCTTGTCTGTCTTCACCCTTCTGATAGAAATAATACATACTGGGTGGCGCTGTGCTTGTGGCGAAGCGCTCCCCTCCACCCCCAACCCCGGGGAGATCAGCTCAAATTTTACGCAGAAAAATCTGCTGTGGCATAAAGTGGTATGAAATAAAAGGAAATATCCATAGCACCGATATGCTGACGTGATATGTATATCAATCAACAGTGGGAAATAATTATACTTATATTAGATTTTTTTTGTCCCCAGGAACTCTGCATTTTTCTGTCTCCTTGTATCAGCAATTTTGCTCTAAAAGTGTGCTTGTAAAAACCACCGTAAGGCAAGGCAAGGTAGGGCAAAGCAAATTATTTTATTTCGAGGATTAAGCACTCGTATGCTTTTTTACATCCAGTCCCCACCCTTATCAGAGATAAGATCAAGATAAAAAAAAAACACTCCTCTAACTAAAGAACAAAAATAAGATTGATCCAAATTACCAAGAACAAGAAACCATATCAAGTAGCAAACAACAGACAAGAAATAAAGACAAACATACAATAATAAGGTAATAAAGAAAATGCACTCATTCAGATACGAAAGTACGAAATAAGAATCAAATGATGATTATGTTTTTTAAGAAAAAGGGAAAAAAAGAAAAAAAGAAAAAAAAAACCGCTAATAATTAAAGAGCAAACAAGAGATTATAATAAGGTAAACAACTAAAACCATGTATCCTACCACCATCTATCAACAAAAATAAGTCATAGAAATCATAACATTTTGATAAAGAAGGGACTAAACATTAAACTAAGGAGAGAAAAAAAACAACCCCCTGTCTGTTCACACCAGTGGGAAACATCTGTCTTGATGGTAACAATTGATGCATGTCCTGTCAGCTGTCTGCATCTGTTTGTCTTCGGTACTTTTATTCTGTTGGTTTCCAGTTTCAGCAAATCTGTCCACATGGCTATGTTCTCTACATAGAAAGTCAGTGGCCAGCTTTGTCATATCGGTTACACTCCGGTATTGTTTTGGGGTCAAGTAGTATCTTCTATAAAGTGTGGATTTTTTAAAGTAAACAAAACAAAATGCACTGTGCACTTGTTTTGGGGATTGAAGACGTAGAGCAATACTAGGTAGTCACGAGAAAGTTGGAAATGATCATCCAGTGTGGATTGCTTGTGTTCCTACAGCCTTGACTCCGCGCATGCATATTGGGGTTAGAAAGGCAGCAGACGACATAGGAGTGTTCACTGAAAGAAACACACCAAAAAGTTCAAACCTACCAAATTTATGCAAAATCATTTGAGTTTTGAGTCAGGGGCTAGTCTTTTTGAATTTAAAAATAAAAATCTGTCGATGCCTTAGTACATTCAGTGCGAATGCAATTTTAGACTACGTCTCCTTGTATTTTCATATATCAATATGAAAATAGAAGGAGACGTAGTCTAAAATTAATAATACTGGTGTGTAGCCTGTTTACTTGCCCTCCTTTTTGCACATGGCCATAGTCTTCATGACATGGTAGTTTTGGTGGTTTTTTTCCAGGGTTTTTTGTTTTATTCTTTTATACCGAGAATAATAAAATAAACACTCACGTGCTTTTCTTATATCCAGTCCCCGTGTGTGTGCAGTTTTGTAAATCTTGTCATCTGTTCCCACCGG
>CM060346.1:23103535-23112024 GCA_030674155.1 Stramonita haemastoma
TGGTGTCTTTGCTTAAAAGCAGGTGTCTATTAGTTTTTAAACAGGAAGTGATACTACTATTTCCCTTCATCACTGTGTGAAACACTATAGTTTTGTGCTAAGCATGCACTTTTCTGTCTGTTTATCTGTTTTCTCGTTTTCGTCTTTTTTTTCCTTGTGCTTTCTTCTCTGTTTATTTTTTCTTTATATTTTTGTTGATATAATATTTGAGTTGTTTATTTAATTACCTTTTTTTTTGAAAATGAATGTTGGCGTCTATCAGTTAAAGCTTTTGTGGTGTGGATGATTACGTTGAATATAGATAGAAAATGAGAGTTCCTAGATGTATTGGTTAATTTTCACGAAGTTAAAGTACATCAAAGGATGTACTGAAACACTTTTGTTGTACCACTCTTCTACAGAAGAATTTTGCGTGTTTGAAAGGTGGAATAAATTTTCCTTCAAAGCAGTTACTGGGACATAAGCAATGAAAACCATGTAAGAAATATTTGGCATATTGATAAACTGTCATGGTAGATAATATATTTCTTGCCACAATTATATTTCTATACCTCAATTTTTAATGAACATATCAGAAATGTCTCACACGGTGAATTATAAACAGAATTCAAAATACCACATGGAACAACATTTTAAAGATATTTGTGTCTGCAAAATCATTGACAGTAGTGCCTATGGGCACATAGACCTATCTGCACACACTATGCACATACACATGTATACACACACACACACACACACACCACACTACTACACACACACACACACACACACACACACACACACAACACACACACACACTACACACTACACACTACACACTACACACACACACACACACACACACACACACACACACACACACACACACACACACACACACACACACACACACTCACACACACACACATACACACACACACACACACAGCGAAAAACATTCAGATTTATTTCTTTTCAGCCTCAATATACCACCTGCTGAAAACAAAAAGTTCACATGTTCTCTTTTTTTCAGATATTAAATGAATTTTGTATGAAAAAAGTTGAGTTGTTGAAATGTCCTGAAACGGACTATACAGCCACTCTCCCACTCTCTCAGTCATCATTCCCTTGTCAGGAAGACTTTTTCGAGTCCCTTGACAACCATCTCTGTTTGTCTGTCTGACTGTCTCTCTGTTTGTCTGTCTGACCGTATGTCTGTCTGACTGACTGACTGTCTGTCTGTCTGACTGTCTGTTTGTCTGCATGACTATATGTCTGTTTATCTGTCTGTCTGACTGACTGTCTGTCTGTCTGACTGTTTGTCTGTCTGTCTGTCTGTCGGTGTGACTGACTGTTTGTCTGTCTGTTTGTCTATCTGTCTGACTGTCTGTCTGTCTGTCTGTCTGACTGTGTGGCTGTCCGTCTGTCTGTCTGTCTGTCTGACTGTCTCTCTGTCAGTCTGTCTGACTGTCTGTCCGTCTGTCTGTATGATTGTCTGTCTGTGTGTCTGTCTTTCTGTCTGTCTGTTTATCTGACTGACTGTCTGTCTTATTGTCTGTTTGTTTGTCTGTCTGTTTGTCTGTCTGACTGTCTGACTGTCTGACTGTCTGACTGTCTGACTGTCTGTCTGTCTGTCTGTCTGTATCTCTCTCTCTCTCACTCTCTCTCTCTCTCTCTCTCTCTCTCTCTCTCTCTCTCTCTCTCTCTCTCTCTCTTCTCTCTCTCTCTCTCTCTCTCTCTCTCTCTCTCTGTCTCTCTCTCTCTGTGTCTCTGTCTGGTTCCAGTGCAATAAAGCAGGGCTAGCGACATAGTCTTATGCTGGCAATAAGATGTAAAGAGGTTGTTTTATTTCTTCTGCTCGCTTTTCGTTCATGTCATTTGGGTAAATATCTGGGAGTGGGTGTGGGGGTGGGTAACTGAGTGATTGAGCGAATTGTTTGTTTGTTTGTGTGTGTGTGTGTGTGTGTGTGTGTGTGTGTTGTGTGTGTGTGTGTGTGTGTGTGTGTGTGTGTGTGTGTGTTGCGTGTGCGCGCGTGTGTGTTTTGTGTGTGTGTGTATGTGCGTTTGTGTGTGTGTGTGTGTGTGTGTGTGTGTGTGTGTGTGTGTGTGCGTGGTGTGTGTTGTGTCGTGTGTTTGTGTGTGTGTGTGTGTGTGTGTGTGTGTGTGTGTGTGTGTGCTGTGTGTGTGTGTGTGTGTGTGTGTGTGTGTGTGTGTGAGTGTGTGTGTTTGAGCGTATGTATGCTTCTATATAATATGTATGTATGTATGTATGTATGTATGTATGTATGTATGTATGTATGTATGTGTCTATGTGTCTATGTGTGTATGTGTGTATGTGTGTATGTATGTATGTATGTATGTATGTATGTATGTATGTATGTATGTATGTATGTATGTATGTATGTATGTATGTATGTATGTATGTATGTATGTGTGTGTGTATGTATGTATTGTATGTATGTATGTATGTATGTATGTATGTATGTATGTATGTATGTATGTATGTATGTATGTGTGTATGTGTATGCGAGTGTTTGTTTGTTTGTTTGTTTGTTTGTGCGTGCACACGCGCGCGCGCGCGCGCGTGTTTGTACTGTCACGCACGTAGGCGTGCAAGCATATAAACTTTAAGCAAGTATGCAGGCACACATACCTGTCTTTAAATCCATATGTGTTACTTTCACTTAGAAGTAAGCCCACTCCCCCCCCCCCTTTAGCCCCCACACCCCCCATCCCCCCCCTGTTTCCCCGCCCCAATCTTCTCCCCCTCTAACACCCTTCCCACTTCCTGTCTTCTTCAGTTAAGGGAGAACAGTCCAGTGTGTAGAATTTCTCCGAGGAGGAAAGCACTCCGCCATTTTGGTCCCCACATCTTTGTGCCCAAAGCGTCTTATCACCACGATTCTCTCCCAACAACTACAGACATCGCCTTAGGAAGAAAAAAGGAAGGGGAGAAGGAATAAAAAAAAAAAAAAAAAAAAGTGGGTGAGGGCGGGGAGGAGGAGGAGGTGGGTGGGGGGAGGGGGGGGGGGGGGGGAGGGGGGGGAGAGGGGAAGTGAAAGATAGGAGAGTAGGGAAGGAGAGTGGGTAGTGAGGTTGTCTGTCTTAGAAGAGCGATAAAGACAGAATGGGATCCCAAGTTAATTAATTAATTAATTGATTAGTTAACTAGATGATTGACTGATTTATTGATTTATTCATTCATTCATTTATTTATTTATTTATTTCTAAAAAAGCACATGAGTGCTTATTTCATTATCCTCGATATAAAAGAATAAATAAAAGAAATAAATAACAAAATAAAAATAAATGCTCCCAGTCAAAACGGGTTAGGACAGTCTCGTGTAATCTGGTGGCTTGGAATCGAGCCCAGGCCTCAGCTACCAATTGAGACGCCTGTTCAAGAGATTTTTTTTTTGTCTTTAAAATAGAGTTACCACACATACACACAAACATACACACACATACCACCACCACCACCCTCACACACATACACACATCCCCCCCCCCCACACACACACAAATAAACACTTCCTCTTCCATCTCTTTTTAATCTCAGTCATTCAAGAAGCTTTAAAAAACAAACAAACAGACAAACAAACAAACAAACAAACACACGAACAACAACAAGAAGGGTAGTGCTAAGCCACTACAGTGACTGTAAAAGCCTGAAGATTTAGTCACTGGAGAAGCAAAGGGAAGGGAATGAGTGTGCTTGTGTCCAGGCCAAGACTCTACAGGAATAGTGGGGATTTGGAGATTTGGCTAATACTGTGGTCTGTCTATCTTTGCTATTGATGTACTGCCTATGTACTGTAGAAACAGAAGCAGTCTTCTGATTTCCCGAACATTCTGCAAAGCTGGTGACTGGACACAAGAAGTGGGGATTTAAGAGTTGTACTTCGCTGGTAATGTGTCTTGTCTTTCTGCTGAAGTATTCTCTCTTTTATTGAAGAGAACTTCATTGTGACCAGGGGGTCTATGTATCTTGTTATTAAGAATTGAAGAAAAGAAATAGAAAAAAAAACTCTCAGATACATAATTATTATGCATGTGGGTATTTGTTCCATATTATGCAACTGTGGATGCCTGCAAAAAAGGCATATCTTCAGGCAAACTCTCTGTCTGTCTTTCTGTCTGTCTGTCTCTATGTCTCTCTGTCTCTCTTTTTCTCTCTTTCTCACACAAATGCACATACACATACTCACACACACACTTACACTCACACGTATACACACACACACACACACACACACACACACACACACACACACACACACACACACACACACACACACACACACACACACACACACACACACACACACACACACACACACACACACACACTCACACGTATACACACACACACACATACATACTTACACACGCACGTATACACACACACACACACGTATATGCACACACACACACATACACATACGCGCTCGTGCGCTCACACGCACTCACACGCACTGGAGTTAACATAAGTGCCAACTCCACCCTCCTAAAAAACCTTCGGTTGAGACGATAAACCGCGGGCCAGTGTACGAACGCAGAACGCAGAACATCTTGCGCACATGTTAAAACCTGTTCCGTTTTTTGGAAGAGTAAGCCATTGTGTGCCGATGCGATTGGATGGCAAAATTTACAAAATGCATACACACAGGAACTGGATATAAAATACACATGAATGCTTGACAACACAAACGCACACGCACACACTGAGGCTAAATGACCTGTAAAGAATTAAACATCAAACAAATGAAAACGTAATAATTATGCCTGTCCTCCCTTTCTTCCCCCCACCCCCTCCCTTCTATCCTCCCCATGATCATTGCTTTATACCAGAAACTGAAAGGGACAGTATTTGTTTGGGAAGAGTCGAGGTAATAAGACGTCTTCGGTGAAAAGATGAAGTCAAAATGGCCGTTCATTTTCTACGCCTGCTCTGTGTCGCCAAGGAATGTCGTCTGATGCTGGAGGCTGATTCGAAGAAATATTAGATCCAATATGATGGCCCTTTTTTTTAATCTCTAATTGTTTTTGTGCTTTATTTATGCTTTTTTGTTTTGCATTTTTTGTTTTTCTTCTTTGTTTTGCTTCTTTTGTTTGTTGTCATTTGCTTACGTTAGTCATTTTTTTGTCTGTTTGATTTGATTTTACGTGTTGCTGATGTTGTGAGATGTAGCAAAGGTCTTGCAGGTATGTGGAAAGACAGATAGACAGACAGACAGACAGACAGACAGACAGACAGACAGACAGACAGACAGACAGACAGATAGACAGACAGACAGATAGATAGATAGATAGATAGATAGATAGATAGATAGATAGATAGATAGATAGATAGATAGATAGATAGATAGATAGATTGATTGATTGATTGATTGATTGATTGATAGAGGGGAGAGAGAGAGAGAGAGAGAGAGAGAGAGAGGAGAGAAGAGAGAGAGAGAGAGAGAGAGAGAGAGAGGAGAGAGAGAGAGAGAGAGAGAGAGAGAGAGATCAGTTAATTTTTAGGCTGTCAATCAGTAGCCTTAAGTTGGGTAACAATTCAGAAAGCCAAGAACAGTGTACAGTAAATGCAGAGAAAACTTGCCCAGAATGAACTATTTTTATGTGATAAATGATAATTGACAACAAATGAATAGAAACAGCTTCTGTTATCTAAATGCCTTTGTGTGTCTTCGTTGTGTTTCAACAAACGTTACTAGCTTCGTTTTTTATATTATTTTCTGTATAGAAGTTTTATTCTAAAGGTTAGAAAATCCCTGTCTTTTGTGAATCGAATAGAAAGAAAAGCATTCGTTTTAAAATTATGTTTCATTTGTTTTCTTAGATGTGTCACATTCTAAATGGCATTCAGTTTGGTTTCGGTCAATATGTTACAATATGCCACAATCATAACAACGTCATTTTCATCCCATGTTGCGAAATGCACACTTCTCGTTGCGACATTTTGAGTCTTCAGCCTCTCTTAAGACAGGCAATGGCATTGCACTTCACCTCACGATGGAAGAGGATTTCTAAGAGTTGTCTCCCGTCCCTTCTTTCAGCAGAGGATTTTTTGGTTTTTCTTTTTTTGTTTTGTTTTGTTTTCTTTTCTCTTTTCATCTCCTCTCAAATAATCACACACTTCTCAAATCTGAAGGGCTAAAAGAATCAAAAGCTTATCTTATTTTCCCCTACTTTTTGCCTCAACACGACAAAGTTAGGTACTAAAATACAAACCATAGCAAAAGTTGGATTTGAGAAGGAGAGAGTGTTCTACTTGAGGCTTTGAAGTAGGAGACAGATTTTGTTGGTGATAATTACTTTGATCTCTCTGGGAGTATGTAGTGCATAAATCGCGCGTCTTTATCTCTGTATCGCTAGATACAGTAGCTCTCGGTGTAGAACAAGGTTGATCTTTGTCAGAATTTTTACAAACACAGTTCTTTCAAAGCAAAAAAAACATGTATTCTTGTGGAAAATACACAGTGAGTGACCTTGAGACTACATCAACCAGGAATACCAAATTTTGAGACAATAATAATTTGTTTTTATATTATATGGTGATCAGTGGTGATAAGGATGATACAACCTTTCTCCTATAGAAGTATATGCATTTTCAGAGTACTTGACACGGCTGTTTTCTACGCTTCCATTAGGGATAAGAGCCGACCGACCAGCAGTTGTGTCAGCTCCAAGTAGTACACCGCAGTGGACTTTTTCCGGTTCCAGTTATCCTGAAAGTGAAAAAGAAAGGGATGAAATTGGCCTTACCTCCAGTCCATCTCTTCGACAGCTATGGCAGCTGATTCCGGTATGCACTTATCATCAGCTAGAGAGGAATGGATCATAGAGTTCACTAGCTTCAACCTGGCTGAGAGGTGCAGCCTGAAGAATCTCTACAGTACAGTACTCCTGTAGCTTTTTCGGGAATTTAGGGGAAAACAGAAGGAAAAACAAAACCTCTTGCTATTGTTTGTTGTTGTTTTTTTTTTATTCAGAGTAGAAATTAATGTTGTTCTTTTCCCCCTTTTCTAACCTACATTGGTCTTTGAACTTCTTTGATTTTGTTCTGTATACCTTTATAAATGCAATTCATACAGAACAATAAAACTTGATACACTACACTTCGCCATACTACTATGCAAAAATATATATGACACAATACTATACTATACAGTGCAACGCAACAACAAAACAATATAACACAGCACAACGCAATGCAGTACACTACGGTATGACACATTACATAGCAGTACACTACAGCACCACAGAACGTGTTTTGGTATGATACAATACAGTACAACACAACACAACACAACACAACATAACACAAGAAAGTAAAAAAGTCCTTCGGATGAGACTTTAAACCGAGGCCCCGTGTGCGAACGCACGCAGAACATCTTGCGCACACGTTAAATCCTGTTCCACTTTTCGTAAGAGTAGGCCCATCGTGTGCCGGTGGAAACAGATGACAATATTTACAAAACTGCATACACACGGGGACCGGATGAAAAAAAAGCACATGTTTGCTTATTCCGTTTATCCTCGATATAAAAGAATAGATATAAAAGAATAAATAAAATAAATAAAATAAAATAAAAATAAAGTAAACTACCACGCAACGCAATCCAATGCAATACAGTCCTTAGCAACACAATACAACAAAATACACAATACATAATAATACACACTACACAACACAATATACAATACAACAGAACACAATGCAATCCCTGTCTATTTCACAAACTCTCCCCACTTCAGACGATATTGTGAGAATTCAGCCTGCCAGAAACAGAAAAACTGTTTTGTCCTCCGCCACACGAAGAGGAAGAGTCCCGGAGACTTGTTCCCTCTTCCAACATGGCGTCTTTTCACACTCCCACCTTTTCACAAATAATCCCCCACATTTCCAAATCTAAGGGGTGAAAAAATTTAAAAGTTTATTACCCCCCTTTTTTCTGCTTCGCCTTCGGGCGTCCAATTTGATGTGCGAAAAAAAAGAAGAAAAAAAAAACGGTCAAAAAATATGGAATTTGATGACGATTTTTCCCAAAAGGCAGAGAATGAGCAACAGATTCGCTTTAAGACCCCCTTTTTTGCCTTTTTTGGGCAAAAAAGGGTGTATGTACCATTTTGATTTCTTTTTTTATTTCATCCTTTTCCAGCAAATATGTACAAAAAAACCCAAAAAAGTGTTGCATTTAAATTTTAACTTAACATCCTAAAAAAAAAAAAGCATCTAAGGTGAAAAAAATAAAAAAAAAAAACCAAACCCAGAAAAACCCCCCAAAAACTTTTTAAAAATTTAAAATAAATAATAGAAAAAAAAATATAAAAAATATAAAAAATAATAAAAAAAAAATAATAATAAATAATAAAATAATAAAAAAAAAAAAAAAAAAATTATAATTATTATATATTAAAAAAAAAAAAAAAAAAAAAAAAAAAAAAACAATAAAAAAAAAAAAAAAAACAAAAAAAAAAAAAAAAAACCCTCCAACCAAAAC
>CM060346.1:23112124-23117124 GCA_030674155.1 Stramonita haemastoma
TTATCCCCTTGCTATTAAAAAGTTGGCTCAAAGAATAAAGTTCCAAGCTTGGTATCAAGTAGTTATCAAACTGTAATTTTTTTCTTCAGATTCATATTACAAAAGTATAGAGCTCCCCCTTTCATATTTCTTTGTTTTTGTATCAGAGTATAAAGTTTTCCCCTCCATATTCATTTAGTTGGGTTAGCAGGCTCTTCCCTTTATATTGAGTGAGTTCTATTCAAAGCAAAAAGTTCTTTCCTCAGGTTGAGTTCGCTGGTAAAACGTAAAAGGTTATTTTCTTAAAAAGGGTTGGTGTCAAAAAATGAAAAATTGTTCCTTGGAATGATTGGTTGATATCAAAGAAGTTATTTCCTTTATTCTAGTTGTTATTAGTAGTTGTTATCGAGCCAGGTGTTATTAGGTATAAAACTCTACCCTTCATATTGAGTTGTTGCCAACCTAGTACTTCACATTGATTGCATTGCTTGGGACAACAGTTGCATTAGAGAACAACACTAAAGGGAAAGAGGGGTTTGACTTACTGGCTAGCGGAAAATACTTCATTCCTCAGAAAACGGTATAAGCGCTATAAAAATCCAATATCTCATCATCATTATTAGTGTTCCTATTTGTGCAAGAGAAAAGACATGCAGAAAATGTTTTTGTTTTTTTTTTTTTTAATATTTTTTATTTTGTTATTATTTTTTTAGACAAATGTTAGTTTAAAGCTAAAGCTAACTCTTGACAGTTGTAGTAACTGGGGAAAGGGCCTGCTGTAGTGTATGGAGTCCATGCCCTGTTTCATCTGTGTCACTTTCCACGTGTAGATTTTGATTCAGATTAATCTGGTTCTTTTAAAGGGTTTACAGTTCTTCCCTGTGTAGAAAAGTTGGTGTTGTATGAAGCTTTTCCCTTCCTATTGAACTAGTTGGTATGAAGTATTAACTTTCATTCCTATTGAGTTGGTGTCATGAAATAAGGTTCCTCCCTTTATACTGAAGAGTTGATCACCATGTAATGTTCCAAAATTTTCTATTGACTTTGTTTATACATACGTTTCTTTCAAGATTTTTTTTCTTATAAAGGAGTTGAAAAAATATTAAAGATACTCTTGTAATAATTATTGATATAAACAGATTTCTTTTTTCAATTCCAAAAGTTTTCATTATCCTATAAATGATCATTGCTAAAAAAATAAAATAAAAATAAAAAGTTTTCCTTTTTTCTATTTCATCAATCCCTTGAAAAGTGCTTGGGTGCCCTGATAGTTTTGTTAGGTTTATTAGTTATAAATTACGAGTTTCCTCTCGTTTTATTCTGGTGGTATGATTATAAAGCTGTATAACTTTTTTTAATCCTTAGATGGTTTGATATAAGCTGGGCTAGAGATTATTTGAGGGCTTGTTTCCCCAATTTTCTGATTGGATAATGGCTTTGAAATGATTTTTTTTAGTGTTTGCAAAACTCCAGGGTTTTTTTTTGGCGCTGTTTGTGTGAATTCAAATGAAGTATTTGTCCATATGCATTTAATTCATAGTCCCATTGTGAACCTTGTTATATACAGTCCCTGATATCAGGTCATCTCTAGCTCTATTTTCCCTGAATGCATTCAGATGATCTGTTTAAAAATGAAGTCTGGTATAGTCCTGTCACAACTGATGTTTGGTCAGGAAATAGTCATCTTTATTTGTAGTGACCACGCTGCAATACCGCTGAATGAATTTCGAGAGCAGAAGGTTGTGAAATGAATACAAGTGTGACTGCCCCCCCCCCCCCCCCCCCCCCCCGAAAAAAAACTAGGCCCAGGAAAAACAAAGGCACAAGATTGTCAGGAAAGCATGCAGCAAAAGCCAGAAAAAAAGAATTAAAGGATAAAAACTTAACACTACCACAAACACACTAGAGCAAACATAAACCCAGACAAATGTATATCACTCGTTTACACGTGTAGAAATGCATGCAGCAGCAGCACACACTAGAGCAACAATAAACCCAGCCGACTGTTCACTGCCGCTGAACATGAATAGACACAGGCAGCAATTCACACTGGGGCAGTTAGTGCTCTGGACGTAGGTAGGTAAGAGAAGTGCTGACTCAGGTTCATGGATGACAGGGAAAAGAAGGGAAGGGAAAGGGGCACATTTTTCCTTTTTTGTTGTTGCTTTTTTGAGTGGTTTTTTTGTTGTTGTTTTTTTTGCCAATGAAGAGAGACGTGTGAAGCGCCCACCAAAAAGATATGAAAAAAATGGTGCTCCATGATCTGCATGCAACTGAGGCCTTAAAAATAAAAATAAATAGTTTAAAAATATATACATGTGTGTGTGTGTGTGTGTGTGTGTGTGTGTGTGTGTGTGTGTGTGTGTGTGTGTGTGTGTGTGTGGTGTTTTATTTCGAAGATATTGAAATAAGCACTCGTGTGCTTTTTTGCATCCAACCCCCGTGTTTATGCAGTTTCGAAAATTTTTGTCATCTGCTCCCACTGAAACACAATGGCCTATTCTTCCGAAAAGCAGAACGGGTTTAAATGTGTGAGGAAGATGTTCTGCGTGCGTTCACACACGTGACCTCGGTTTATGATCTCATTCGAAGGACTCTGTGTGTGTGTGTGTGTGTGTGTGTGTGTGTGTGTGTGTGTGTGTGTGTGTGTGTGTGTGTGTGTGATTTTCTTAAAGGTGGATTCATTGATTTATCAAAGAAAATTTTGGTCTTGCTGTGATGGCCAGTAATGTTTAAACTAAGATATGTTATTTTGCGATTTATTTGTTGGGGTTTCATATGTAATATTTGTGTGTGCTCTGTTATATTTTTTTGTGTAAAGCTGGATTGACTGATGTGCTCAAGAAACAATTTTGTCTTGCTATGACAGTGTGTAATGTTACAATGATTGAAAATTGTTTTGGGGTTTTTTGTTGTTGTTGTTTTTGTTTTTTTTGCCAATGAAGAAAGACGTGTAGAGCACCCACATACAAGAGAACAAAGAAATAAAAAAAAAAAAAAGAAAAGAAAAGATGGTGCTCCACGATCTGCATGCAACTGAGGCCTTTAAAAAAATATATATATGTATAAATTTTTATTTTTATATATATATATATATATATATATATATATATATATATATATATATATATATATATAGTTAAAGTCTGTCCCGAGCCTAAGGCTCATCAAGCCGGTGCTTATCCCGGTTTCTGTGGCGTTAAGCGACTGAGAGTCATAGACTCCCCCCTGGATAGGACGCCAGTCTATCGCAGGGTTAACCCCCAACGCAAGGTTGGTACCCCTTTTACACCTGGGTGGGATGAGAAAATAGCCGTAAAGTAAAGTGCTTTTTCCAAGGGCACAACGCCATAGCCGAAAGCTGGGATCGAACCCGCAACCTTTAGATTACGAGTCCAACGCCCTAACCACTAGACTCCTGTGGCGGATATATATATATATATATATATATATATATATATATATATATGTATATTATGTATATATGTATATATATATATATATATATATATATAGTATTATATAATATAATATATATATCATAAATTGTGTGTGTGTATATTATCATTTATTCTTTTTGAAAACTGGATTATTTAAGTGATCTATGGAGAAACTATTTTGGTATTGATAAGATGGCCAGTAATGTTGACAGAAAATTACTTTGTCATTAATTAATTTTATTTATTTGTTGTTTTATTGGTTTTTTGTGAATTTGGTTTTTCTTCCCTTGTGATTTAAAAAAAAAATCTTACAAAGTATGTTAAGAAGTAATCTGGCCCCAATGCTACCTACAATTTTGTTTTCCTCTATCTAGATTAATTTGATTATGTGATCATGATTGATCTCAGTAGAATGAAAATATGGTATGGCTTATTTTTAGTTGCACTTATATAATAATAACGGTATTACCTTTCTACATGATGGCTGGGTTTTTTGTTGGGGTTTTTTCTATTATCATTTTTTCTTTTCTTTTTTTTACTTTTGTTTGGTTGGTTGGTTGGGTTTTTTCCCTAAAGCATAAAGATAGCGTACGAATTTTCAAAAATTCTTTGATTTCAAGGATAAAGAAATAAACACTCTGGGCATTTTTTACATCCAGTTCGCATGTGTATGCAGTTTTGTAAATGTTATTCGTTCCCATGGGCACACAATGGTCTACTCTTCCGAAAGAGGAACGGGTTTCAGCAAGTGAGCAACAACCTTCTACGTGCGTTCGCACACAGGACTTCATTTTATAGTCTCATCCGAAGGAAGCGTGTTTATTAATTCATTTATTTATTCTTTTATATCGAGGATAATGGAATAAACTCGTGTGCTTTTCTTTTTTACATTCGTCTCCGTCGGTGTATGCAGTTTTTTCAATTTTCTCATCTGTCCCTCCACCCCCCCACGCAAAGACCTACTTTTTCGAAAAGCGGAACAGGATTTAAAGTGTGCGCAAGATGCTCTGTGTGCGCTCGCACACGGGGCCTTGGTTTCTAGTCTCATCCGAAGGATTTTTGGAGAGAGTGGAGTCAGCACTGATGTTAACTCCAGGGAAAAAAATCCGCTCGAACGGGATTCGAACCCAGGTTGAAAGATTGCGAGCGCAATGTTCTAACATTTAGGCTGTGTGTGTGTGTGTGTGTGTGTGTGTGTGTGTGTGTGTGTGTGTGTGTGTGTGTGTGTGTGTGTGTGTGTGGTGTGTGTAAGACTGAAAATTATTTAGTTATTAGTTTTTGTTTGTTGGGTTGTTGTTGTTGTTTTTTGGCCAATGAAGAAAGACGTGTAGAGCACCCACACAAAAAGAGAAAAAAAGACATAAAACATAATTAACAAAAAGATTGTGCTTCATGATGTGCATGCAACTGAGGCCTTTAAAAATATATATATTAATATACATACAAATATATTAATATACATATAAATATATATATATGTGTGTATATATATAAAATGTATATATGTATATATATATATACATAAATATTAATATATATATACATACATATATATACATATCTATATAGATATATATATAT
>CM060346.1:23124624-23132124 GCA_030674155.1 Stramonita haemastoma
GAGAGAGACAGAGAGAGAGAGAGACAGAGAGAGAAACAGAGACAGAGAGAGAATGAAAGAGAATGAGAGAGAGAAGAGAAGAGAGAGAGACAGAGACAGAGAGACAGACACATAGACACAAGACACACACCACAACAACACACACACACACACACACACACACACACACACACAACACACACACACACACACACACACACACCACACACACACACACACAACACACACACACAGATGGAGAAAAAAAGCGAAGAAAAGTGGATTGAACATGGATGCTCAAATTTCTCCTGCCTCCTACACTGACGAAAAGTCCTGACTGACCCGTAGAGAAACATGACACCAACGTGGTCATGAAAATTGTAGCAGTAAATTGCGTGGGAAAGAGAGGAGAGAGAGAGAGAGAGAGAGAGAGAGAGAGAGAGAGAGAGAGAGAGAGAGAGAGAGAGAGAGAGAGAGAGAGAGAGAGAGAGAGAGAGAGAGAGAGAGAGAGAAGAGAGACAGACAGAGCGAGAAGACAGACAGACAGACAGACAGACAGACAGACGAGAGAGAGAGAGAGGCAGACAGACAGACAGACAGACGGATAGACAGACAGACAGACAGATTAACAGGCAGACAGACAGAGAGAGAGAGACGCAGACACAACTAAAAACCCAATCACAGAGAGAGAAGAATTTGAAAAAAGCAGCTTTTTTTCGAACTCGAATAATTATTTCATTTTAGGGTTAATAACACATACATCAGATAAGACTGATTCTGCATCATATAATTATTACTTTGAAAACTACATAATAACACAAAAACCAGTTTTTAGGGTGTTGCTTGCTGCTGCTGCTGCTGCTGCTGCTGCTGCTGCTGCTGCTGCTGCTGCTGCTGCTGCTGCTGCTGCTGCTGCATGCTGCTGCTCTGCTGCTGTGATGATGATGATGATGATGATGATGATATCATCATCATCTCATCATCATCATCATGCTGATAGTGATGGTGATCCTGATTCCGATATTGATTAGGGTGATCATAGCAATATATACATATATTATGTGTGTTGTGTGTGTCTGTGTCTGTCTGTCTGTCTGTCTGTCTCTCTATCTGTCTCTCTGGCTGTCTATGTTTTGTCTCTGTATGTATTTTTCACCCTAACCCTATCTGTGTTATCCTTAAATTCAGCCTTCCATCTCCTTCTCCCCATTTTCTTTCTCTCCTACCGTGAGTAAGTATATGCTTATCAATGCAAATTAATGTGCATTAAGTTTCTAATATATTATGCTTAGAGACATATTTTTTTCGTACTTAGATTTTTTTTGTTGATTTTTGCTACTCAAAATTGCGGCATTATACATGCTTTTTTTCCCCAAAAATATTTATACTGAAGTCTACCCTATACACCTTCAGCTATCCACCTCAAAATGTAGTCTGGTCTGGGGTGTCGACAGCAAAGGAACCAACGCACAATTTGGGCCAGCTGAATAGCCCTCTGATTTTAGAGGCTTCGTGGAGCCTTCAACACGTTTCTCTCTGTTTCTCTCTGCTTGTGTTGTTGTGCCTCAGCTCCTGGCTGCAAAATCCCTGCCTCTCCCCAATTAGACATCTTTTCAGCATCCGTCTTAGTATTTTTTGTAAAGGCAAGAAGGCCCTCTTTCTTTTTTTTTTCTATCTATTCAGAGCCAAGAGCATTGGCTGGAGATGTCCACTGGTAGAAGCGGGGTTATGTTGGGCCATAGGTACATCATCGTCCCGTATCTGGGGTTTGAGGGTGTAGAGGTTTATGTGTTTGTATAATATCTAGTGAAAGAGAGATGTTGGGTTCAGGTAGATAGATAGATAGATAGATAGATAGATAGATAGATAGATAGATAGATAGATAGATAGATAGATAGATAGATAGATAGATAGATAGATAGATAGAGAGAGAGATAGAGAGATAGAGAGATAGAGAGATAGAGAGATAGAGAGATAGAGAGATAGATAGATAGGGAAGATAGATAGATAGATGATGATGAAGATATCTGATAGAGATAGAGAGTAGATATGTTAGAGTAGAAGGAAGAAAGATATATTGATAGATAGATAGATGATAGTAGATAGATAGAGTAGATAGATAGATAGATAGATCATGACAGATAGATAGATTAGATAGATAGATAGATATGAGAGTGATGAGTGATAGAGAGATAGAGGGGATAGGTAGATAGAGAGATAGAGAGATAGAGATAGAGAGATAGAGAGATAGAGAGATAGAGAGATAGAGATAGAGATAGAGAGATAGAGAGATAGATAGATAGATAGAGAGAGAGAGAGATAGAGAGATAGAGATAGAGAGATAGAGAGATAGAGAGATAGATAGAGAGATAGAGATAGAGAGATAGAGAGAGAGATAGAGAGATAGAGAGATAGATAGAAGATAGATAGATAGATAGATAGATAGATAGATAGATAGATAGATAGATAGATAGATAGATAGATAGATAGATAGATAGATAGATAGATAGAGAGAGAGAGACAGACAGACAGACAGAGAGACAGACAAAGAGACAGACAGAGAGAGACAGACAGAGAGAGACAGAGAGACAGAGACATACGGACAGAGAGACAGACAGACAGACAGAGACAGACAGACACAGAGACAGACACAGAGAGAGACAGAGAGAGAGACAGAGGGAGAGGCGGGGGAGGGAGTCAATGTAAAAAAAAAACAAAAACAAAGAGATTGATATGAAAAAGAACATTTCTTTCACAGAATTTCCAAAAAAGAGGGGATGCTATTTATGCTGAAAGATTCTCTAGCCGGCATCCCTACAGGGATTTTGAAAGCATTCAACACATTTCTTCCTGCTTATGCCCCTTTGCTGCAAAAGGTCTCCTCCCTGTTACACATAGATTTTTAAAAAATATATTTTTAGCATCACACATGGTAATTTTAGAGGACAAGAGGGCGCCTTTTTCTATCTATTCAGACCCGAGCAAGCAACCGACAGAAGATGTAGTGGTTAGCAGAGAAAATGATTATATCATCAGGTTGAAGGTAGAGAGTATGTAATGTGGATCGATTTGAAGGTCTGAAGTGTAACGTTTCTGTCTCGTGGTAAAGAAAAGTGTAGTTTTAGTTCTAGTTCTGATTCTTTTTTATAGATTTTTTTCAAAACTTGATTATAATTAATAAAGACAAAATAAAAAAAACGAAGAAGCAGAACCATAGAATACCATACTGATAGATATATCTTTTAGCCATTTCCATACGCTTTAAAATATTTGAATATCTTAGTTCCTTATTCTGTCTCACTCCACTACACTGCGTTTGGTGATCTTTAAAAACAAAGATCAGAAACTGAGGCATCTCGTGTACATGATAATTATTTAATATGTATGAAATCATATCTTCTGGCAAAATGATACAGATACTATTCTTTTTTTATTATTATCATTATACTAGCACCCCCATCCCCCCCCTCCCCGAATAAGAAGACAAAATTGGCTGCATACACAAAAACCTTACTATTGAAGAACCTCAGGGCTCTATCTAAGAACCCCCTCCCCCCAATAAAAAAAAACTAACAAAAAATTATACATAAAACACTTTTCACTCTTTTTTTTTCCTAAAAAAAAAGCCCTATTGACGACAACAAAGTCCTATACACTTTCAGCAATCCATTTCAATCCTTATGTAGTTTTGGCTTTGGCAGAGAGAGAGAGAGAGAGAGGGGGGGGGGAGAGGAGGGGGGAGGGGAAATCAAAAGAAAATATTTGTGTCAACTGAGCAGTCTGCAAAATGTAGAGGCTTCATCGAGCATTCAAGACGTTTCTCTTTCTGTGTGTGCCTTCTGGCTGCAAATCACAACCCACCCCCCCCCTCCCCCCCCACCCCACCCCCCCTCCCCGTCCCAATCAGACATCGTTTCAGCATCAGTCTTGGTGATTATAAGGGCAAGAGGACCTCCACTTTGCTATTCAGACCTCCAGGGCTTTGGCAGAGAACGTGGGCTTCTAAGAGAGAGAGAGAGAGAGAGAGAGATAGAGAGAGAGAGAGAGAGAGAGAGAGAGAGAGAGAGAGAGAGAGAGAGAGAGAGAGACAGACAGACAGACAGACAGACAGACAGACAGACAGACAGACAGACAGACGACAGACAGAAGACAGACAGACAGACAGACAGACAGAAGAGAGGGGAGAGAGAGAGAGAGAGAGAGAGGAGAGAGAAGAGAGAGAGAGAGAGATGAGAGAGAGGATGAGAGAGATGGAGAGAGAGAGCAATTGTATCAGGGATGGCAATAGAGTGTTAGATGTGGTGGGGATGTGGTTGTGTGTGTGTGTGTGGGGGGGGGGGGGTTGGGGGGGGTGGGTGGGTGTGGGTGGGTGTGGGGTGTGTGTGTGTGGGGGTGGTCGATGTGGGTGTGGGTGGTGGTTTGGGTGTGTGTGGTGTGTGTGTTGTTGTGTGTTTGTGTTGTGTTTTTTATTTTTTTTATATCAAGGATAATGGAATAAGCACTCATGTGCTTTTTTTGCATCCAGTCCCCGTGTGTATGCAGTTTTTGCCAACTTTGTCATCTGTTTCCACCGGCACACAATGGCCTACTCTTACGAAAAGCGGAACATGATTTAACGTGTGCGCAAGATGTTCTGTGAGTGTGTGTGTGTGTGTGTGTGTGTGTGTGTGTGTGTGTGTGTGTGTGTGTGTGTGTGTGTGTGTGTGTGTGTGTGTGTGTGTGTGTGTTGTGTATGTGTGTGTGTGTGTTGTGTGTGTGTGTGTGGTTGTGTATGTGTGTGTGTGTGTGTATGTGTGTGTGTGTGAGGTATGTGTGTGTATGTGTGTGTGTGAGAGAGAGAGAGAGTTATTGGATTGCAATGTATTGTTTTGTAGTGTTTATGTATTGTACTGTACTGTACTGTACTCTAAGTCACAGCAGATTCATTTGTGTGATATCAGGCTACTCTACCCGAGGAAGAGTACGTTGCCACAAGAGCAGCACCAATAATTATCTTCTCTCTTTTCTCCTGTCTGCAGATGTATTTTGTTTGCTATCGGAGTGGGGGATGAAAAAAGTAGGGAGTGGGGGGATGGGGATACATTTCTATCATTTTTATCTATTTTATTCTTTTATATCGAGGATAATGGAGTAAACCCTCATAATGCTTTTTTACATCTAGTTCCCGTGTGTATGCAGTTTTGTCAATCTTGTCATCTGTCCCCACCCCCCACCCCCGGGCACACGATGGCCTACTCTTACAAAAAGCGGAACAGGATTTAACGTGTGCGCAAGATGTTCTGCGTGCCTTCGCACACGGGGCCTCGTCGGTTTACAGTCTCACCCGAAAGACTTTTGAGGGAAATGGAGTCAGTACTGATGTTAACTCCAGAAGAAAAAATCCCCTCGAACGGGAATCGAACCCGGCCGGGTCGTCAAATTGCGAGCGCAATGTTCTGACCACCAAGATATCCCCCCGTCCCCTCTTTTGCAAAGGTCTAGAGAAGCTTGGGATCGAATCTAGTCTAAATCTGAATTCTGCCGTCTAATTCCACGATACACCGGTAAGAGGTGAAGGGAATCGGGAGGGGAGGGGAGGGGAAGGGAAGCAGGAGGGGTGGGGGACGGGGGATCTTGGGGAGCAGAATAGCTAATAATTACTTCTCCTTCGTCATCGAACGCTCAGACAGCAATAATATGTTATCTGTCATAATATGAGCGAAAACGTGTTGCGCTGCCGCTAAGCCTCCTAACAAGTCAGGCATCATTCATTGGATTGTGATCGATGAGAATGAGGATGATGTAATAATAATGCTGCTGCTGCTGTGGAGGTGCATATAATGCTTGGAGACTACTTGACAGGGTCGTACTCTACGCTTACTATCGTAATAATTGTATATCCCGGCGTCAACTGGAGCCTGAGAGATACAGACACCTTACCTGCAGTGTTGGTCAGGTAATTAAGAGCAACACTGTCAAAGTCGCATCCGTGAAGTGGACACACATACACACACACATACACACACACACACGTACACACACACACACACACACACACACACACACACACACACACACACACACACACACGCACACACACATATACACACACACGCGCGCGCGCGCGCGCGCGCACAAGAGAGAGAGAGAGAGAGAGAGAGAGAGAGAGAGAGAGAGAGAGAGAGAGAGAGAGAGAGAGAGAGAGAGAGAGACAGAGACAGAGACAGAGACAGAGACAGAGACAGAGACAGAGAGACAGAGACAGACAGACAGACAGACAGACAGACAGAGATAGACAGAGACAGACAGACAGACAGACAGACAGACAGACACAGACAGAGAGACAGAGAGAGAACGGATCTGAGACACAGACAGACAGACAGACAGACAGACAGACAGACACACAGACACACAGACAGACAGACACATACACACAGACAACACACACACACACACACACACACACACACACACACACACACACACACACACACACACACACACACACACACACACACACACACACACACACAGAGGCAGAGACGAGAGAGAAAGCAGACAGAGAAGGTTGTTATTGACAAGAGCAAGAAAGAGAAAGAAAGAAAGAACATCGGACAGAGAAAGGCATTATTAAAAGGAGGGAAAGGGGGTACGAAGAAGGTGGAAAGTGGAGAAGATGGGGGGCTGGGAGCAGGGGAGGGGGGTGGGGGGGAGGGGGGAGTGAGTGAGGGATGGATGCTCTGATCTGTAATTTTGTGAATTTATCTTCTGTTTTTCTTGTCTTTCTTTTTTCTTTTTTTTTCTTTTCTGTCTTTTCTTTTCTTCTTTCTTTCTTTCTTTCTTTCTTTCTTTCTTTCTTTCTTTCTTTCTTTCTTTCTTTCTTTCTGTCTTTCTTGCATTCCTTCTTTCTTTCTAAGTATCTTTTTTTTTCTTTCCTTCCTTCTTTAAATTTCTTTTCTTTCTTTCTTTCTTTGTTTCTTTCTTTTCTAGTATTCTACTTTTTTTTTCTCTCTTTCTTTTCTCTCTTTCTTGTTTTCCTTCCTCTATTTTTTTTTTCTTTCTTTCTTTTCCTTTTTCTTTTCTTTTTTTCTCTTTCTTTTCTTTCTTCTTGTTTTCCTTCCTCTATTTTTTTTCTTTCATTCTTTTCCTTTTTCTTTCTTTTTTTTTCTTTTTTTTTTTCTTTTCTTTCTTTCTTCCTTTCTTTCTTACAAACAAAGCGTTTGTCGTAGTCTGTGTATCGGAAATCTCATATTTCACTTCTGTTTGTTTGTTTTTTTCAATGGTCTATCAGTATTGCATGGAAATGTGAATTTCTTACTTCAATTGCAGATTTTAAGAAAAGTTTAATAGCAAAAATCTAACGTATGAGGTGGGTTTTTTTTGTGTGTTTATTTGCTTCCCTACTTAAAGCTGCGAGGTTCATTCATAGTGAGATTTGACATTTTTCTATTCACCACTAAGGTATCCGCAATCTGACTTGGGGAATGATGGCTAAATACTACACCAGTGTGCATGCGTATTCTTGTTTTATTTTGTCATCTG
>CM060346.1:23137124-23140925 GCA_030674155.1 Stramonita haemastoma
GAATAACCTTGTGGTTGATTGATGCCTTAGGTTCTTGATTTGAGGAACAGCGTTCGTCACACCACTTTGCTACCTGTTGGAAGGTTTGTTTTGACCCCTGGGGGTAATGTTATAACTGACTCTACTCCTTGTTAAAGCCCTTCGAATGAGATCAGAAAGCCAGGTTCATAAAACATGTTATACACACACGTTGAAAACCTGTTCCTCCTTTCAGAAAAGTAGAACTTTTTTTGTCGGTATTAACGAATGGTAAAATTTATCCCTCCGTCCCCCTTCTCCACCTCCCCCCCCCAAAAAAAAAAACACACAGAAAAAAACCCAAAACAAACAAATTCAAAACGCAAGCACATTAGTGTTGTGTTAAAAACATCATCTCCAAAGTCAGAAAGCTGATGGACGTTGGAGCTCCATCGCGTTTTGTTTTGGTTTTTTTAAAAAATCAATTTCTCTTTTTATGCTATGTTGAATAAACAAAAAATACCAGCACGTACATGTTTTTTCCCCTTTCTTTTGTTTAAGAGGAATGCAGAATATTTCAATTTTTAAAAACAATAGTGTTGCTGAGAACGAACAATGAAACAATATCTTATAGATTAACACCCACCATGATTACCGTTATCAATCACACTTTAAGACTGATAGCTCAAAAACCATCAAACCTGCATCTGGACGTTTTCAATCTGGATTTGTGCTTTCTTGCTCTTGTTCTTCTTGTCCTTCATTGTCCTCTATTTTCTTCTTTTATTTCTATTCTGCTTTAGTATTTAACCCCCTAGTTCCTTTTTTCTTCGTTTCTTTTCATAAGTATAATTATTGCGTATATTGAATGTGAAGACAGGGTAGCTCAGTGGTCAAAGCACTCGCTTTCCCCCAGGTAATGAATGTTAAGCAGCATTGAGCGTGGTTGCCAAATGGATGGGTGACCACACATTGGCTTCAGTACAGTTCCCCCAGTCCACCCAGCTGTAAATGGGTACCTGCCCTCTTCAGTGTCAGGGAAGGTAAAGCAGCAAGGGAGAGGAGATGGGCTCCGCCCTCAATATGCTGCCCTTTTGGAAAAGCTGGGGTGTCTGATGCCTTGCTCTCCTACGACCACATAGGTTAAAGAACACCTTTTACCTTTAACTGAAAAAATATATTGAACCAAAAATAATTATGTTGATGCAAATATGTTTTCGAGATTGTTTATGTGTGGAAGAAAGATCAAAATCAATTTTTCAACTTGTGTCTTCCAAAACATCACTTGTGGATACAGAGAGAGAGCCATGTGCACCTGTTGCAATTACTGAATGCTGTGTTTGGTTTGACCTGGAAAGAGGTGAAAGCAATATTTTTAATCAAAAGGACTGGCTGCTGATGTCAAAGCTTCGACATTCATTCCGCACGTCTCTTGCCATTTCCCAGACCTCCCAGTTGTAAAGTGGTCACTCTGATCAGGCATCGTTTTCACGGATAGTAAGGAAAACTACGGACAGAGAAAAGTATGCCTTACCTTCCCATTCACCACTATGTGTTTCCCATGGCACTGAAAGTGGGTGTAGCTCTGTTTCTAGGGGCACTGAAATGAGTGTAGGGAGTAGACAAGAAATCTAGTCTGGCATTCTAATACACAGACTGTGACAGGTGTGTAAAGGTGTCCCATAACATAAGCTGTCGTAGATGAGCAAGGCATCAGAGACCTCAGCTTCTCTAGGGGCCAGCATGTTGAGGTCGGCGCCCATCTCCTCTCCCTCGCTGCTTTACCTTCCCTGACCCTAAAGAGGGCAGGTAACTGGCGGGGACTGTACTGAAGCCGAGGCGGGCAAACGGTCACCCATCCAACTGGTAACCACGCTTGATGCTGCTTTTCTTTGACCTAGGGGAAAACGAACGCTCTGACCACTTAGCTACCACCCCCCACCCCCCCCCCCCCCCCCCCCCCCAACCCGACTGTGACAGGAGCATGATAAAAATGCAAAGGAAATAGGCTATGTTGATCTCTTCATATCCCATCATGTCCTTTTGTCACTTTTTGTCCGTATGTTTTGTCATGTTATAAATAACTTCAATTTGACATATCAATTTTTGGGAAGGATCTTGCAACTTTCAAAGGCGTAAAATATTGTTATTGTAGATAAAAAGAATGAAGTCTTTAAAAGAAATCTATCTCCGTATGATTACCAATATCAATCACTTCGAAAGACAAATTGCACATAAAACATCAATCATGGATATGTTTTTTTTTTCATATAGGCTGGGTATTTATGTTTATTTCTTCCTCTGCTGCAGTTCCGAGAATCATCAATGGTGAAATTTGACATATCTTCTTCTTCTTCTTCTCTCGTTCGTTTTACACTGTCAGATGTGTCTGGGAAAATAATGGCATTTCCTTTCCAGCTCCTCTCGTGGGCCGTACAGCTTGGTCTGTAGGGTTACCTCCGTTGGCCACACTTTCTTCCACAGGTCGCTGAATAGCGTACACCCTTGAAGGATGCGCTCGCCTGTCTGGTTTTCTTTACCACAGGCACACAGGGGAGAAGGAGCAAGTTTCAGTTTTGTGGACATATGGTAGTTTAGACTGTTGTGCCCAGTGCGGAGTCTTAGAATTATGACTTGATCTTCTCTTTTGAGGTGGTGGTAGTCATCCTTCTCTGCTCTAGGTAAATTTGACATATGCAAACAATTACTACCCACCATGAAGGCATCTGCATTTTGACTTCGGGTATGAAATCTGAACACGACAAGTCTGTGCATGCGTTTTTTTTTTATAAAACAAAAATGTTCCGTTTTCCAACTGGTACAAAATGGCCTATGTTTTCAGATGGCGGAACGAGTTTAAACATGTGTACAATACGTACTGGCGTGCGTTGGCACACAGGATCTCGGCTTATAGTTTCATCTGAAAAATTCTCGAAGGAATGGAATCTGTAATGATGTAAACTCAAGTGAAAAATAAAAATCCCCTACAACAAATACCTCGGTGGGTGCTTTATCCTGGGCCGCCAGATCAAGAGCACAGCACTGTTACCACTAGGTTATCTCCCTTCCCCTCCCCAAAAGAATATAAAAGTGATATTTGCATCAACAGAATGGCTTGCTGATTTGTAGGCTTTGTTGCCCCCCCCCCCCCCCCCCCCCCCCAAAAAAAAAAAGAAACAAAAACAAAAAACCACCAAAAAAGCAACAAACCTCTCTATTGCCCAAAAAACCATTGCAATCAGACATCTTTTCAGCAGACGAGTGGATATAGACAGCTTTCTCCCCTCCTTCCTTTCGCGCCAGCATGTCCCCCCCCCCCCCCCCCCCGAGCAATAAAGGCGTGGTGCGTGTGAAGGCAGTACAAGAGAAGATGCGATATTGAAAGCAGCGTACCAAGATTCTAACGTAATTATTATTACTTCCACAATTTTTGTAAGTTTCATTGTTTTTATTAAAAACAAATAATTATAATTTTCTTCTTTAAACAGTCAGACAGCAATTATAGCTGTCTGTCATATGAGCGAAAATGCGTTTCACACTGCCGTTGTTATACCCCTGACAAGTCAGGCCTAGTACATCCGACTTTAGTATTGAAGACAAATGCTACTTTTTTACGTTTTTCTTAAAGAAAAAAAGAGTGGGGGAGGGGGAGGGGGGGGGGGGGGGGGGCAGGAGAATGGACCCCGAATGCCGAAATAGACAAGAAGGAAGTGACTCGAAGGAGAAGAACAAGGTAGAAACTGAGAGAGGGATAGAAAAGAGGAAAATTCCTAGCACACAGTTTTCTGAAGGTGGCAATGGTACTTATACTGACATACGCCCCCCCGCCCCCCCCCCCACCCA
>CM060346.1:23141025-23151025 GCA_030674155.1 Stramonita haemastoma
CCACACGATATGCCGAGTTAAACAAATGCAATACGATACGATACAACACAATAGTAGTAAACAATACAGTACAATACCGATACAATATTTTACAACACAAGATACGATGCAACAGGAAAACGCCCAACAAAAACAACAATTACAGCAACTACAACAAGATGCACACGGGTACCTATACCTTATTGGGTGTTTCCACTTGCTCGTGCCGCGTCCTCAGGCATTGAAGTACCTAGGACGGGAACAGCCTTGATGACGGAAGGATTTCTACACAAAAAATTGAGACATTTCAAACGTAATGTTCCACACAGGGCACACACACACACACACACACACACACACACACACAACACAACACACACACACACACACACACTCCCCCCACACTCTCTCTCTCTCTCTCACATATATATATATATCTTATATTATAATATATATATATATATATATATAATATATATGATAAATATAATAAATATATATATATATGGAGAGAGAGAGAGGAGCGAGGAAGGGAGGGAGGGACAGAGAGGGGAGAAGAAGAGAGAGGGGGGGGAGAGGGAAGGGCAGGCAGAGGGAGAGGGAGATAATTACAGAGAGAGAGAGAGAGAGGAGAGAGAGAGAGAGAGAGAGAAGAGAGAGAGAGAGAGAGAAGAGAGAGAGAGAGAGAGAGAGAGAGATTATGGATATGTGTTTGTGTAATTCTCCTACATTTCAGAAAATGCACAGTTTCTAGGGATGTTTTAGCAATTAACGGTCTAAAGCTTTCTTCACATCAACTGCTGGCGATTTGTTTGGTCTGTGTCGAATTTAATTGTTACAATTATGAAATCTTTGATACCCAGTTTAATCTTGACAGTGCTTAACACACCACGGGGACATTTTGTCATCATCTTTCATAACGTTCTAATCATGCTTGCTGGTGCTTTACTTCTATTCGTTTGTATACAGGCCATGCGGAATATCAAAAAGGCCCCCATTAAGGTCTGGAAGTTTTGTCTTTTCGGTAAGTTATGGAAACACGGGAATATTTAACATAAATCTTAAAACTTCACAGTGGTACCTCGAAAAACAAAAGCACAAAAAAAAAAAACAAACATTCCCACGTGGTACTTACGTGTGACAATCACGACGTCAGAGACAGGGCCAGAGAACTAAGATGACCCACATGACTTTTTGACATCTATGCTAAGACTTTTAAGGAATCAGGGCGAGTTGGAAGAGACCCGGGAGGTCGAGCAAATGCTTGAATAAAGTCTAGGGGCTGGATGTGTCCTTTCCCCTTGAGCACTGTGTGCAAGGGTTCTGCTGGCTGTGCCAGTTTAGGACACCAAACCCAATGTCGACGCCTAGTCTGCCAGTCTTTGTGATCACAGAGTAAGGTTCAAAGGCTCCTGATGAAGTTCTGAAATCCGCGATCGTTGAGCCTTACCGAAAACTCCAGGGACAAATTTTGATTTGGGAAATGTGAAAGACTGAGGTACACGTGTGAACATGATGCACGCAGGCATAGACAGGTTGTACTCGGTACAAAGATACCTGTGAAGAATGAAAGGAAAACCCTTTCATGGAAGGAGGCTTTGCAATTCTTACCTTTCACATGCTGCTGCATGTCGAATGTCCGATGTCCACAGAGACCCCAGTCCTCACTGCTCTCATCGCATTTGATCCCTGAATTGTTTCAGAGATACGAGGTCATGCAGACATGATGCGAAAGCCCCCAAACTTCTATCAACTTTGCTCTTCAGCCTAGTGGGATCTGATCCTAGATCCCTGGGCAACAATGCTAGGCCTGCACTGGATTCGCCCTTCAGGGGCTGGTCTTTCAGGAGTTTTGCCCTTCAGGGGCTGGTCTTTCAGGAGTTTGCCCTTCAGGGCTGGTCTTTCAGGAGTTTGCCCTTCAGGGGCTGGTCTTTCAGGAGTTTGCCCTTCAGGGGCTGGTCTTTCAGGAGTTTGCCCTTCAGGGGCTGGTCTTTCAGGAGTTTGCCCTTCAGGGGCTGGTCTTTCAGGAGTTTGCCCTTCAGGGGCTAGTCTTTCAGGAGTTTGCCCTTCAGGGCTGGTCTTTCAGGAGTGTGCCCTTCAGGGGTTGGTCTCTCAGGAGTTTGCCCTTCAGGGGCTGGGCTTTCAGGAGTTTGCCCTTGAGGGGCAGGTCTTTCGGGATTTTGCCCTTTAGGGGCCTGTTTTGCATGCAGGATTTTGCCCTTCAGGGGCTTATTTTGCATGTTGCCCTTCAGGGGTCTGTTTTGCATGCAGGATTTTGCCCTTCAGGGGCCTGTTTTGCATGCAGGATTTTGCCCTTCAGGGCCTGTTTTGCATGCAGGATTTTGCCCTTCTGGGGCCTGTTTTGTATACGGGATTTGTCCATCAGGGGCTTGTCTTGCAGGGTGCTGCCATTCGGGGGCTTGTCTTGCATGATGCAGCCCTTTAGTTAAAGTCTGTCACGAGCCTAAGGCTCATCAGGTCGGTGCTTATCCCGGTTTCTGTGGCGTTAAGCGACTGAGAGTCATAGACTCCCCCCTGGATAGGACGCCAGTGTATTGCAGGGTTAACCCCCAACACAAGGTTGGTACCCCTTTTACACCTGGGTGGGGTGAGAAAATAGCCGTAAAGTGCCTTTTCCAAGGGCACAACGCCATAGCCGAAAGCTGGGATCGAACCCGCAACCTTTAGATTACGAGTCCAACGCCCTAACCACTAGACTACAGCGGCGGCAATGCAGCCCTTTAAGGGCTCGTTTTTCCAGACTTAACTCTTCAGAAGCTCAACCCTTCAGTGCTGTGTTCAAGCATTGCTCCTTGTCTCCGGTTGTTAGCCGTCCTCCTTATCGGTCTTACATAGGTCAAGTCAAGTCATGTGGGTGAGGACAAGTCCACTGGGCCCTGTGCTTCAGCATTGTGCTGCTGGTGTCTTCACAACCTGCAGTGGACAGACAGATCCAGGAGAGTGGAGATGACCTGGGGAAAGAAACCATGAGCAACTGGCTACTACAGATCCATATCACAATATCCATGGCAAAACTTTTGAGAGGTCGCTGGTTTTTTTTTTAAATGATTATGTTTTTTTTTATTATCTACACTTAGTTCCATGATCCTGTCATTTTATTATCTATTTTGGCAGATACTTTGGAAATATGAAAAAAGTCCTCTGACGCGAGTGCAAGATGTCATACCAAAAGGTCTTTTGATATTGTTCGTAAGATAATCCAGTTTTTTTTTATATCATCTGATGTATGTGTAAAATGTTCTATGAAAAGGTCTTCTGGCGTGTGTGCAAGATAAATTAAATGAAAATCGAATAAAATTAAATAGAAAACCAATATGGTACAGATCATAGACTACAGCCATGAGCATCTCATTGCCTTCTATCTAGGATTGTGATTTTAGCGTTAAAAATTAAATTCTACGAAGAGAAATATAGCGTTCGCAACCCGGTTCGATTCCTGGTCGAGGGGATTTTTCCCCTGGAAGATGATGTTAAGCAGTGCTGACTCCACCCTCCCCAAAAATTAAATTCTACGAAGAGAAATATTGCGCTCGCAACCCGGTTCGATTCCTGGTCGAGGGGATTTTTTCCCCTTGAAGATGATGTTAATCAGTGCTGACTCCCCCCCCCCCCCCCCCCAAGTCCTTCCGATGAAACTATAAACCGAGGCCCCGTGTGGGAACGCACGCAGATATCTTGCGCACACGTTAAATCCTGTTCCGCTTTTCGCAAGAGTAGGCCATCGTGTGCCGGTGGTAACAGATGACAAGATTTACAAATTGCATACACACGGGGGCTGGATGTAAAAAAGCACACGAGTGCTTAATCCATTATACTCGATATAAAAGAATAAATAAAATTTAAAAAATACATTAGCATGCATTATAGATATCTTTCCCTCAGTTGAAACATTTTTTGTTCTTCAAAAATGTTTTTGATCTCTACATTTCCCAGTACTCATTTTCGACAGAAAGATTCTTACGTTAGCTTTCAGACATTTTTTTTTGTAACGAACAAGTAGGGTACTGGTTTCAGGCATTCATTGTTAGGACATAGTGTCTTAACACGATTTTCAAAGACAACTTTACAACTGTGGGAAATCTAACCAATAATTATACTTGTGGTAGTAAATAAACAACAGCACTCCTCTGATGTAAAAGTTAGGTCATGCAGTACTGTATCACAACCAAAACAAAATGAAAAATGGGTTTACATAATGAGATTGCCCAGATTGTTTCTTTACCATTTTAAAATAATTCTCAGCTACTCTTTACTAATTTTTTCTTTTATGTCAAGGATAATGAAATAAGCACTCGTACTTTTTTTTTTACATCCAGTCGCCGTGTGTATGCAGTTTTTGTAAATTTCTTCGGCACTCTCTGCTGAAGAAATACGTGTACATTTTTAAATGCCGTTTCAGAAACATCCAGCAACTAAAATAAAAAAGTAACCATATGAAAAAATATGGTGGATATTTTTCCTTCTTTTTTTTTATTACAGAATTGGGAAGACATTTTTTCCCGTAAGCTACACCACGTTGTTTTACATACCTTTTCTCTGGAATCTGTGGCCATGATGATGGTAGGGAAGGGAGACTGAAGAGCAGAGTGCTGATCTTCCTCCCTCATGGGATGCTGCTGCAGGCATTTCATGTTGAGGTTTGTCTGGTCCTTGATGTTGAGGTTTGTGTGGTCCTTGATGTTGAGGTTTGTGTGGTCCTTGATGTTGAGGTTTGTCTGGTCCTTGATGTTGAGGTTTGTGTGGCCCTTGATGATGAGGTTTGTCTGGTCCTTAATGTTGAGGTTTGTCTGGTCCTTGATGTTGAGGTTTGTGTGGTCCTTGATGTTGAGGTTTGTGTGGTCTATGTTGAGGTTTATGTGGTCCTTGATGTTGAGGTTGTGTGGTCCTTGATGTTGAGGTTTGTGTGGTCCATGTTGAGGTTTGTGTGGTCCTTGATGTTGAAGTTGATCTGGTCTATGTTGAGGTTTGTGTGGTCCTTGATGTTGAAGTTTGTGTGGTCTATGTTGAGGTTTGTGTGGTCATTGATGTTGAGGGTTGTCTGGTCCTTCTTGTTGCAAACCCAACTCTTCCTCTGGTGTCTGTGTCTTGTAACGTTGGTTAGGACAGGTTGCCATGGCAGGTCGCCTGGCCACCCAGTTTTACCTGAACAAAAAAACCCCGTAAGTTCATAAAGTATGTGAAAAATTATACAGCGATATATTTTTTTTTAATCTCAAAGTATAAAAATTTACACCCATGTTATGACAATGACAGTTTTACTCGTTTCTATTCTAAAGTAGTGTAAAATAACTTCACAACTGAACTGAATTCAAATACATTGAAAATTGAATTGAATACCACTTCCAGTCACGGCATATTTATCTGCAGGCAATTTGGGCTTCTCTCTCAGGGGTGAGTGCGTTGCCACAAGAGCAGTTCCACTCCCAAAAATGTCCTTTTTGAAAGTGCATTAGTTTCCCTATGAGAAGGGCTTTATTCTACAGAATTTTGCTGGAGATCTCTTTCTTGGTGTCGTGGGTTCTTTTACGTGCGCTGAATGTGTGCTGCATGCAGGACCTTGTTCACCATCCGTTCCGAAAGACTTGTATGCAGGCCACCACTCACAGTCTAGTGGACGGGATAAAGTTTTGGGCAATAAATAGGGATCAATCTCTAGACCATCGATCCTCCCAATTACCAGTAATGGACAACATTAATGACATCATTGATAGGAGCTGTAGTAAAAGATTCATACCCTCCAGTCTCTTTAACACACGAATAATGACATGCAACGTTTTTATATTCAGATATTAAATTATTTACGTATTTACTTATTGTCCACATTTTTCTGTCAAGATAAAGCCAAACCCAACTCATAAATGTAGAGTCAAGCAAACTTAACTGCGCTGACAAAAAAATGTTTAATATCAGCAAGTGCAAAAATTAACTACAATAACAAAACACGTTAAAACTTGTTCCGTCTTCCGGAAGAGTAGGCCGTTCTGTGGCAGTAGGAACGGATGATATCAAAAAATCACAACCCCCCCCCCCCCCCCCCCGCATGCACACAGGTGTGTTTAGACATCATTCTTGAAGTCGGAAAGCGACAACCTTATGGTGAGCAAAAATGGTCGCATATGCAAAATTTCATCTTCAGTCAACCTCGGAGCGTGAACCTCCGAACGAAAAAAAATGGTAAAGATGATAAAATTCACAATTACCACAGGCAAAAACCACATCGTTCCATTTAACATTATTGTCAGTTCTCTTGTGATCACATCAAAACTGCTCTGCTACAGCTATCAGCAAGAAAATGCCATAAAAATGTCTTAAAACACAAATGTCCATTCGCACTTGTTGATGTAAAGATGCTTGCCTGCCTACCATTTAATATAATTATGCATCGTTTATCCTAAACATTTTTCTTTGTCTATTTCTCAATTCTACAGCACTATTTGACAATATTGAAAAAGAAAAAAAAAAGCTGTAGGAAGAAGGGGAGCATCTCGACATCTTTCCCATTTAAGCATTAACATAATTATGAGTAAGGTTTTACGATTTTTTTTTTAGGGGGGGAGGGGGGTTGTGGAGGGGTTTAGATCTTAAGCTCGCACTAAAAACCTTCCCTAACATCTTGCTTTAACGTCCTAATCAAAAACAATCTTGCCTTGAAAGTCTGGATGTGTGTATTTATTTATTTATTTATTTATTTATTTATTCTTTTATATCGAGGATAATGGGATAAGCACTCATGTGTTTTTTTACATCCAGTTCCCCGTGCGAATGCAGTATTGTAAATGTCATCTATTCCCACCGGCACACGATGGCCTACCCTTACGAAAAGCGGAACAGGATTTAACGTGTGCGCAAGTGTTCTGCGTGCGTTCGCACACGGGTCCTCGGTTTAATAGTCTTATGCGGAAGGACTTTTGGGGAGAGTGGAGTCAGCACAAATGTTAACTCCAGGAGAAAAATCTCCTCGACCGGATTCGAACCCGGGTCGTCAAATTGCGAGCGCAATGTTCTGACCACTAGGCTATCCGTCCCCCGTGTTGTGTGTGTGTGTGTGTGTGTGTGTGTGTGTGTGTGTGTGTGTGTTGTGTGTGTGTGAAGGATGCGTATTCGTGACCGTACCAAACCATTTTGGTTCAGGACACAGCTGTTTCAATCAGTTTTCAAAACCACGGAATAGGCCTGGCACAACTACACTAGATCAGACTCTCAGCCCTGGTCCTTGTGAATGCGCCAAATCACTCGCTGCACTCAAGATTAACATTTCTTGGCAGCAGTTGTCATGAAATTCACAAAGCAGGGATTTCCCCCTAAGTTTTAAAATAAATAAGGAAGATTAAAGGCCCGAAACACTTGTTTGAAGGGGGCTTCTCCTCTGAGGACTCTCTGCTGCCATCTCTACGCGAGTTTCTTACCACTATCGATACCTAATGGCCTACTTACTAAGTAGCTACTTCTAAATAAAAATTACTCACCAGTCCTGCTCTTCATTATAGTCTTTCTATAAAAAAAGACAAAGGCAAAAACGATGTTCAAAATCCCACATTTTGCTTTCCCAGCTGTTCAAGTGGTCCACACTGCATGCAGATGTCAGGCCTTTGAAATGGCAAGAGAAAAAAAAAGAAAAGAAAGAAACAAATCAACTCACGGAACTCGCAACAGAGACACGATTTGCACGTGTGTGTTGTGTCGCTAAATGTGTTTTCTGTCCCTAGCTGGAGTAAAACCTTCAATTGCAAAAACCTGGTCTTAACAATGTAACTGGAAATTATTTCTAAACTGCCGGGTACTTCGTTTTCTATCAATACACTTGAAAAACCCACCCAAAATGATGGCCATAAAAAGATACTTTACATAAGATAAAAGCTATGTCGCGACTGCAAACTCAAAACCTGTACAAGACAACTTGACTTACCGAGGACAATCTGTTGTTCTATTGATATGCACGTTAACAAGAAGAATTTCAGATTTAGATTCGTTTGTTTTGTAATTTGCATGATGCTGAAGCAGATTCTCTTAGAAAACAAAACCAAAGATGTTAGTAAAGTGTGTATCCTACAGTAGAAAATTATCTGTGGTGCCGTGGGCCTGCTTTACTGCACAAAAGTCGGGGTAATGATGGGACTCCAACGGCCTTTTGTCACATCTTATTTTATCTGCCCCTTATTTTTGAGGTGTGTATAGAGCAGCAGCACGCAATGTATTTTGCATGAAACCTGGCACAACATAAGGAGTCGCATTGCACCAAGGTCAGTTTTTGTTAGGTTATTGGCATGTTATTAATTTGCAATAAAATGGCTATACAATACCAAAAACAAATTGCAAAAACGGACAGTTCTATCAAGTTATTACAACTGCAGGAAATGGCAAAATGAGAAATTGACAAGTTAGAAGTTGGCCAGAATGATGGACTTGGCTATTTTCAAAACACGTTTTAAAGACAAAAGGAAAAATTATGACTTGATATTTCATCTTCAATGTAAAATAAGTGCTAGAGTTTTATAATCAATAAAAATCTCAAAATCCATAACCTCACCCCCACCTGCCCAAAATGTCCCCTAGCAGAAAAGTGGGTTATGCGCTAAGCGACTCATTTCGTGGTGGAGTGTCACATTTGTGTTTGCCTTTTTTGTGTATGGTGAGGGCCTTGCACTGTGTTGTGATGCATCATATTGTAGATTATGATTAATATTATGTGTTATACTATGTGTTGTTGCGCAAACTGGACCAGCATTTGTTCCGACGGACATGCTGTAATCGCTAGGCAGTTCTCTTTGGGGCTGTAGTATCGCCACAAAAGCAGCGCCACTCATATCAAAGATGCTAGTAAAGTCTGTGTACCTACAGTAGATCACTCTCATGGAGCTGTAGAGTCTGTAACTGCGCAAAAGTTGGGGTATGATGGAACTGAAAAATAGCCGTTTGTCACATCTTCTCCAGATGTCTATGTGGCTTGCTTTTGAAGGTGTGTGTGCGGGTGCCCTATTGTGTATTTGTGATTGCTGTGTGTGTGTGTGTGTGTGTGTGTGTGTTCGCATGTGAACACGACCCTACACTGTGCTGTGGTGCAATTATTTAGTCAATAGTTTATGTAAAACTGCGTATTGTTGTATTCACTGTATCAGCTTTTGTTCCGTCATACTGTATTCTTTAGGCTGCCTCTTTGGGGCTGTGGTGTCACTCAAGAACAGCACCATCCCAACAGCCACCATGGCACAGTGGTTGAAGAGCTGGTAAGGTCCCAGAGATGTCTGTTCCTGTCCAGTTCGCATACTGGGTTTGTGTCATCCATGCCACTAACCACAGCTCCGCTTCTCTCCTGCAAGAGATACATAGGGTTTTGATGGCCCCTATGTACAAGATGTGTGTTTTGTTCCATAGGGGACCTGGTTTTAATGTAGCGTCTTCTAGAGGACTTCATGGGACTTTGGGTCAGGATCGTTTGAAATGCATTAAATTGTATCGCATGGCATTGTATCGCACTGCATGGACTTCCATTGTTTTGTATTCTATCATGCTGTATTCTTTGCTTTACGTTGCTTTGTACTGCAATACATTGTATTGTTCATCACTTGCAGTCAGACAGACCTCGAGCTGATTTTTCTTTTTATGTGTACATCTGAGTGGATGTTTTTGATGCCCAATCTCTGTTTGCACCTAAGAAACACGGCACAATTACACAGTTTGGGATGTGACTTTTACACAGAGGTTGTGTAAACTACATTCCACCGTGAAGTGGAATTGCATGCAACAGAACGTTTTCAACCCCTACCCAAGAAAACAGAGCATTGACAATTCACAGGTGTGTCTCTAAATAGAAACACGACGCTCTGATTGTCGCCCCTGATCACATGGGAGATAATCTACTTACCACCCCATCAACACACACACACACACACACACACACACACACACACACACACACACACACACACACACACACACACACACACATATATGATATATATATTATGCAAAATTACTGTTATTTATAGTAATCAGAGCCATA
>CM060346.1:23156025-23163525 GCA_030674155.1 Stramonita haemastoma
CACCCAAGGCAGTCGAGGCAACAGAAGACAGATCACACGTGAAGAAAACATCGTGGAAATCAGATATTATGAAACTGACAACCCAGCAATCAATCAATCAAGCTGGAGAGAGCATAGTCTTATTTTTTTTTCTCCCAGTTCTTAACATCTTTCAGTGTTCATGTCTCTGACTCGCTAGTTTGTTTTTTCTTCTTGTATTCTCCCCCCCCCCCCCCCACCTCCCCTCCTCTCCGGCCCTCCACTCTTCCCCAAGGGGCACAGTAGGAAGAGATATTGACCACAGTGACAATCAATCAGTGCATATTCAGAGATCGAACATCTAGTCTGAGCCCAGTCTTATACTTTCTGGCAGTCTGTGTGTATTATGAGTTGCCTGGTTGTTTTCCACTTCTTTAAAAGAAAACATTTGTTGTTGTTGGTGTTGTTGTTGTTGTTGTTGTAGCTGTTGTTGTTACTGTTGTTGTAGCTGTTGTTGTTGTTGTGTGTTGTGTTGTTGTTTGTCTTCTTTCTTCTTCTTTCTTCTTCTTCTTCTTTCTTCTTCTTCTTCTTTCTTCTTTTCTTCTTCTTCTTCTTCTTTTTCTTCTTCTTCTTCTTCTTTTCTTCCCTTTTCTTCTTCTTCTTCTTCTAATTTTTCTTCTTCTTCTAATTTTTCTTCTTCTTCTTCTTCTTTTCTTTTCTTCCTTCTTCTTCTTCTTCTTCTTCTTCTTCTCTTCTTCTCTTCTTTTTCTTCTTCTTCTTCTTTTTCTTCTTCTCCCTCCCCTCCCCCTCAATATGCTGGCCCCTAGAGAAGCTGAGGTCTCTGACGCTTCGCTCCCCTACAACCACACAGGTTATGGACAAGTTTACCTTTTTTCATTATGTTGGAATGAAGAACCACATTCTTACACATTTGCAACATATTGTACATTACCAACAGCTAAACCAAAAAAAAAGCTCTACAGGCGCTATGCGTTTAGAACAGGCAGACAGGCTAACGGCAGGCAGACAGGCTAACGGCAGGCAGACAGGCTAACGGGCAGACAAGCAACAGCAGGCGGACAGCTAAAGGCAGGCAGACAGGCTAAGGCAGGCAGACAGGCTAACAGGCAGGCAGACAGGCTAACAGGCAGGCAGACAGGCTAACGGCAGGCAGACAGGCTAACGGCAGGCAGACAGCTAACAGGCAGGCAGACAGCTAAGCAGCAGAGATAAAAACAAACGTTGTATACTGAGTTAAAGACAGAACTGTACACTGTACACGGTACTTACGGTGACGTCAAAGTTTTTTTGTATGTTTGTCTGCATCTGCATTGTCTGTCTGTGTGTCTCTTAGTATGTCTGTCTGCTGTCTCTGTCTCTGTGTCTCTGTCTCTATGTGTCTGTTGTCTGTCTGTGTGTCTGTCTGTCTTCTGTCTTCTCTCTCTCTCATTCTCTTTGTCTGTTTAGGCTCGCTCTCTGTCTGTCTGTTGTCTGTCTGTCTGTCTGTCTGTCTGTTTGTCTCTCTCTCTCTCTTCTCTTCTTCTCTGTCTGTCTCTCTCTCTCTCATCTCTCTCCTCTCTCTCTCTCTCCTCCTCCTCCTCCTCTCATCTCTCTCACTTATTCTCTTTGACTGTCTGTCTGTCTTTCCCTCTCTGTGTGTGTCTCTCTCTTCCCCCACCCACCCTCTCTCTCTCTCTCTCTCCTCCCCCCCCACCCATCAACCCCCCCACCATTCCACCCACACACCAACCACAACCACCAACCACACAAACCACAAACAACACCAACCAACTACTCTAAAACCAACCTCCTTCTTAATTTGTTTTTTTTTTTTTTTAACAAAAAACACCCCTCAATAAATGTCACCCATTTTTCCAGGACTCTCTGTCACCCCCTTCCGAGGTCACCCTAGCGTCTTACACGTGCGTTGCACGGGACAAACCCTCACTCCAGATTCCAACGTTCTCATCATCACCTTGTACGAGCACCCTAAAGACAACACCGTGGCTTCAGTCATCTTCGGAAGCAGCCGACAATGCTTCACGTCTGCTTTGTTCTCCTCCTGCGACATCGATCTTCTGGATTCCCGGAAAACCAGCGTCAACACTCTCCTCGTGGATTTACCTTACGGTGACGTCAAAACTTTCGGGTGTAACGTGACGTATTCGCTGGCTCGAGGGCGTTCTGGATCTAAGGCTTGGTATTTGAAGGTGAACGTGACAGGTAAGTTTGGGTGTGGTGTTGTGGGGGTGGGGGTGGTGGGGTGTGTGGTGGGGTGGTGGGGTTGTGTGTTGGGGTGGTGTGGGGTGTGGTGTTGGGTGTGGTGTTGTGTGTGTGGGTTGGGGTGGGGGGGTGGGGTGGGGTGTTGGGGTGGGGTGGGGTGTTGTGGTGGTGGGGTGGGGTGTTTGTATGTGTGTGTGTGTGGTGTGGTATTGTGGTGTGTAGTGTATTTGAGTGTGTGTGTTGTGTTGTGTTTGTTGTGTTGAGTGGTGTGGTGTGGTGTGGTGTGGTGCAATGTGGTGTGATGTGTTGTGTGGTGTGGTGTGGTGTGGTGTGGTGTGGTATAGTGTGGTATGGTGTGGTGGGGCATGAAGGTTTGGGTTTGTGTGTTTGTGCGTATGTGTTGTGTGTTGTGTGTTTTGTGTGTGTGTTGTTGTGATGTGTGGTGTTGTGTGTTTATGTGTTTGTGTGTCTGTGTGTGTAAGTGTGTGTTTTTGTTTTGTGTGAGTGTTTGTGTGTTTGTGTGTTTATGTGTGTATGTATAAACTGTGTATGTTAGTGTACGAATAAATTGTGTGTGTGTATGTATAAATGTGTGTATGTTTGTGTACGCATAAATGCATTGTGTGTGTGCGTATGTGTGTGTCTTTCTTTCTACCTATCTGCCAGGATATAGTCTGTTTTGCTTAAATAGTTTTGTCTTTCTTTGTCTCTGTGTTGCTGTTAATTGTTTGGGGTTTTTGCTGTCTGTAAGTCGATCTGTACTTTCTGTTTGTCTGTCAGTCCGTCTTTCTGTCTGTCAGTCAGTCTTTCTACCTGTCTGTCTGTCTGTCTGTCTGTCTGTGTCTGTCTGTCTGTCTGTCTGTGTGTCTCTGTCTCTGTCTGTCTGTCTGTTCTGTCTGTCTGTCTGTCTGTCTGGTCTGTCTCTCTCTCTCTCTCTCTCTCTCTCTCCTCTCTCTCTCTCTCTCTCTCTCTCTCTCTCTCTCTCTCTCTCTCTCTCTCTCTCTCTCTCTCCTCTCTCTCTCTCTCTCTCTCTCTCTCTCTCTCCCCTCTCTTCTCGTCTTTGCATATATTTGTGTGTTTTGTGTGTGTGTGTTGTGTGTGTTGTTCGTGTGTGCTATGTGTTTGTGTTTATCTATATTCTGTGTGAGTGTTAGTGAGTGTGGAGTCGTGATGTGTGTAGTGTGTGTGTGTGTGTGTGTGTGTGTGTGTGTGTGTGTGTGTGTGTGTGTGTGTGTGTGTGTGTGTGTGTGTGTGTGTGTGTAAGTATGTGCGTGCGCACTTTTTGCGTGTGTGAACCCTTGTGTGCTGATATTATATATTTATATATATATATTATATATATTATATTGTTTATATATATATATTTTTTTATTATTTAAATATATATATATACATAATGTGGCGCTCCACCACGAAATGAGTCGCTTAGCACATAACCCACTTTTCGCTAGGAGCCATAAAGGCAGGTAGGGTCAAATGGCAATTTGAGATTTTGATTGATTATTAAAGTATAGCCATTATTCTACCTTATAGTGAAATATCAAATCATAATTTTGATTTCCTTTTGCCTTTAAACGTGTTTTAAAATACCAAGCCCTCATTCTGACCACCTATTAGGATGCTAAACTTGTCAATTCTCATTTGTCATTTCTGCAGTCTAGTATTCATTTGCAATAACTTCCTAATGTCCGATTCAATCTGTTTTGTATGTATAGCCATTTATTGCAGTTTGAAACATGTCAATAACTCAAATTGACCTCAGTGCAATGTGTCTCATTATTGTGAGCGTCACATATATATAATATATAATATAATATATATATATATATATATATATATATATATATATATATATAAATATATATATAATATATATAATGATATATAACATTGTTGTTTGTTTGTTTGGAATGTGTCTGTGTGTGTAGCTGTCTGGCTGTTTAGTTCTTTCTGTTTGCGTATACTTGTCTACTTGTCTGTCCGTCTGTCTGTCTTTCTGCCTGTATGTCATACCCTGTCTATCTGTCTCTGATTCAGTCTATGTCTCTGTCTTTATATATCTGTGTGTCTGTCTCTCTGTCTGTCTGTCTTTTTCCTCTCTGTGGTCTGTCTGTCTGTCTGTCTGTGTGTCTGTCAGTCTCTCTCTCTCTCTCTCTCTCTCTCTCTCCTCTCCTCTCTCTCTCTCTCTCTCTCTCTCTCTCTCTCTCTCTCTCTCCTCTCTCTCCTCTCTCTCTCTATTTCTCTCTTTTTCTCTCTCTCTACCTCTGTCTCTCTCGCAGTCTAGGCGTATGAGAGGAAGAGAGAGAAGGAGAAATGTGGACAAGTTTTCTGAAAAGTCATTAAATATTGGCAACAGATGTGATGGAATTTCGTCCAATGTGTTTGTCCCTCCTTCTATTGATCTGTCTGTCTGTCTGTCTGTCTGTCTCTCTAACTGCCTGTCGGTCTGTCTCTCACTGTCTCTCTTTTTTGTCTCTCTCTCTCCCCCTACTTTTTTTTTCCTTTTCTCTCTCTTCCTTTCTCTCTCTTTCACTCTTTGTACCACTCTCTCTCTTTCTCTCTTTCTCTCACTCTGTCAGTCTGTCTGTCTGTCTGTCTGTCTGTCTGTCTGTCTGTCTGTCTGTCTGTCTGTCTGTCTGTCTGTCTGTCTCTCTCTCTCTCTCTCTCTCTCTCTCTCTCTCTCTCTCTCTCTCTCTCTCTCTCTCTCTCTCTCTCTTTTCATCCTTATACCTCTGTGTGTGTGCGCGGGCGCCGCGTGCGTGTGTGTGGGTTTGTGCGTGCGTGCGTGCGTGTGTGTATGTATGTGTGACTCTGTGTGTGTGTGTGTGTGTGTGTGTGTGTGTGTGTGTGTGTGTGTGTGTGTGTGTGTGTGTGTCTTATCTCTCTCTCTCTCTCTCTGTCCCTTTCTCTCTCCCTGTCTCTCTCTCTTTCTCTGTCCTTCTCCCTCTGTCTCTCTCTGTGTCTCTCATTCTCTCTCACTCATTAAAATTTCGAGTTTTGAGTTTCGAGTTTCACTGTGTGTGTGTGTGTGTGTGTGTGTGTGTGTGTGTGTGTGTGTGTGTGTGTCTGTGTGTGTCTGTGTGTGTGTGTGTGTGTGTGTGTGTGTCCCTCTGTCTCCTTGTCTCTTTTTTCTCTCTGTCCTCTCTGTTCTCTCTTCTGTCTCTTCTTCTCTCTCTCTCCTTCTCTCCTTCTCTCCTCTTCCTGTCTGTCTTCTGTGTGTCTCTCTTCTTCTTATCTCTCCTCTTCCCTCTCTCCTCTCTCCCTCTCTCCCTCTGTCTGTCTGTCTGTCTTCTGTCTGTCTCTCTCTCTCTGTGTCTCTGTAGACATCTGTCTGTCCTAGCTTTTCCCTAGACCAGCTTTCTTCAATAAAGGAAAGGAGAGCACTAGCTCTTTCCCTTTGATATTTAGATAATTGTTGTGAAATCAAGCTCCCACTACACACACACACACACACACACACACACAGACACACACACACACACACACACACACACACACACACTTACACACACCGCGCGCGCACGCATGCAGGCACATACAATGTACCTTCTGGAAAATAAAAATTTGATTCATTGATTCATTGATTGATTGATTGACACACAAAGACACACACGCGCGCCCTCGCGCGCCCTCGCACACACACACACACACACACACACACACACACACACACACACACACACACACACACACACACACACACACACACACACTAATACACTAATACCATTCTAACACACACACTAACACACAAACCCACATAAACACATACACACACACACACAATCACACATAAACATGCACACTCACACATGCACACACACTAACACACGCACGCAGAGAAGAGAGAGAGAGAGAGAGAGAGAGAGAGAGAGAGAGAGAGAGAGGAGAGAGAGAGGAGAGAGAGAGAGAGAGAGAGAGAGAGAGAGAGAGAGAGAGAGAGAGAGAGAGAGAGAGGAGAGAGAGAGAGAGAGAGAGACTAGAGAGAGACAGAGACTGAGAAGAAGACAAAAACTGACAGAAGACTGAGACAGACAGACAACAGACAGAAACGACAGACACACGACACACACAGAACACACACACACACACACACACACACACACACACCACACACACACACAAAACACACACACACACAACACACACACACACACACACACACATACACACACACACACACACACACACACACACACACACACACACACACACACACACACACACACACACACACACACACACACACACCACACACACAACACACACACACACACAAAGACGGACAGAATCAGGAACATAGACACACAGATAAAGATAAAGAAAAAAAAAACCGGAACAAAATCACACGCACAGCTGTTGTCGTCATTAATTTACGAGTTTTCAGCCAGGTTTTTTTTTTTTTCATTTTAGTCAATAACCCTCCCCCCTCCTCTCCTACTGCCCCCCCCCCCCCCCCCCCACACACACACACCACCACCACCACTACTACCACCACCATGCAACAACCCTCTTTCCCTTCTCACTACTTCTTCTTCCTCCTCCTCCTCCTGCTCCCCCCTCTTCTTCCAGCTTCTTTCTTTTTCTTTTTCTTTTCTTTTTCTCATTTTCGTGCTGGTCAATTCTTGCAGTCAAAATAGCTTGAGCCAGAGTCAGCGTGCGTTCTTTGGCGCGCGGACATCTATTTTAGGCTCCGCGCTAGAATCGATTTCTTCTTCATCTTCCGCTTCCGTCTATGTTTATTTTGTTTTTAAATCTTTTTTTTTATTTCAAGGTTCATGATTCTTTTTTTTCCTTTTTGGAGGTGGTCTGTTTCGTTTTTTTCCAGTTCTTTGGTATGTAAAAATATAAAAACAGAAGCTAAAATGTAGTATGGGAAAATTTGCCTGAATTCAAGCTGTCTCTGTCCCTGTCCCTGTCTCTTTGAGTCTGTCTGTCACTGTCTCTGTTTATCTGTCTGTCTGTCTGTCTGTCTGTCTGTCTTTCTGTCTGTCTGTCTCTCTCTCTAACTCACATACACTCTCTCTATTTCTCTCTCTCTCTATCTCTCTCTCTCTCTCTCTCTCTCTCTCTCTCTCTCTCTCTCTTCTCTCTCTTTCTCTCTCTCTCTTCTCTCTCTCTCTCTCTCAGTCTTTTCTCTGTGGAAAAGACTAGATCCTGTTATCTGCTACCTAGATCCTGTTATCCCTGTGTCTATAGTGTCTATGGGAACAGATGACAATATTTACAAAACTGCATACACACGGGGACCGGATGAAAAAAAGCACATGATTGCTTATTCTGTTATCCTCGATATAAAAGAATAAAAGAATAAATCTT
>CM060346.1:23181025-23183525 GCA_030674155.1 Stramonita haemastoma
CCACATCCCATGTTTCTCAAAAGTTTCCAAAATTGTGGTGACTCATTCATTTCTTTTACTAAGTTATCTGTTTGCAATTTCCTAAACATTCGTTTTTTCATCTTCAACTGATATCTATACCTTTTCCTTGCTTCGACATATACTATTCTATCCTCTTCTTTACGAGATTTTCTAAAAATGTTAAGTTTTTTCCGACTTTCTTTCTTTAAGTTATAACATTCCTCATCAAACCATACTGATTTTCTCTTTTTCTTAGCTGAGAGTACCTTAAACATGCATTGGCTAGAGACTTTCAAGCACTCCACAAAAACATCCAAAGCACTATCTACATTAGTATCTAAAGTTATACTTGCTTCAATCAGTCTATTTTGGATTATGCTGCTTTGCAACATCTGAGAAAATTCACTTTCTTTTTCTTCTTTCCAAATAAATTTCTCCTGTGTCATATCTATATTTAAATTTGGTATCCCTGAATCATTTACATTATGTTTATTTTCTATTTGTAAGACAACTGGTAGGTGATCAGACTCTGTTAAACTTTCAACAACAAGTGATGTACAATTTACAGATAACAACAAATTACAAGAAACTATAAAGTAATCTACTGTACTTGCACCAGACGATGCGATAAAAGTATAGCTGTCATCGAATCTTTGCTCATTTAGACCATTTAAAATGGTACATTCAAATATATTGCACAAGTCAATCAATTGTGCACCAAAATTATTCATTTGACTATCTTGAGACTTTCTTGAAAAGTGGTCATTTTTTACAGCTATTTCATCAAAATCAGTAACATCCCCAGAGAAACACATGTTTTCAGAAGCAGTTCTTGCATTCATATCACCATTCAACAAAATATAAAAATCATCATACATTTCATTCAGATCCATTAAACATTGTTCTATCCTTTCAATGCCATAAGCACCCTCCACTGATTTCCAGTAAGGAGAGTCGCTGGGGGGCACATAAGAACTAATAAACATAATATCTTTGTCTGTACATAGTAAATCTTTGTTTATTTTCAAAACTACAGTATTTTCAATAGCCAGTGGAATTACCTGTACAAAATCAGCATATGATTTTCTAACCATTACAATGACCCCTCCAGAAAATCTTCCCTGTCTAGAGAGTTTCTTTGCTTTTGATGTGAATATGATGTAGTCAGTAAACAAAGGTGAATCAAAATTGTCTCTAACAAAAGTTTCCGTCAAACAAAGAAAATCATGCAAAAGTAAGTATTCAACAAAATGGGCATTTTCTAATTTCTGTAACAACCCATTAACATTATAATTAAGAAATTTTATTTGTGACCTATTTACACTATGTACACCCTGTTTTGCATGATTTAATGACATGGATGTCAGTGACTGACCATTAGTGCATGTTACGTTATTCTCCTTATATGTTCCATGTGTTTGTTTTGGTGTTGTGGCCTGGCCGAGTTCCTATCTGTGTGTACATGTCTGCACATCACCATGAGATTTTGGACACATGCATTTATTAGTGGCTTTGGTTTGCTCCCCTGGCATAGCTTTGTTGAAAGAATCTACTATACTGCTCTGACTGTGCGATCTCTGGGGCTGTCTACCACCAGTCAGGCTACCACGTCTTGTACAAGGGGCAGTACTTCTTGGTCGCAGGTCTCTTGTTGTGCACCTGCTCCGTTTTTGTCCAGTCACTGTTTGTCCTGACTTGTCTCCAGTCTTTCTGTTGTTCTGTTTGTCTGATTGTCTTACGCATGTCACATTCTGTCCTGTCATGTCTTCTGTCACTGAGTCACCAGTCTTGTTCTGTTCTGCATTACTCAAAATTGTTTTACACAATTCTGTATGTTGTTGCATTTCATCAGATTTCTCTGTTTCACTTATTTCCTCCAGAGTCACTTGATTTTCATCATGAATGTCATTGTTCTCCCATCTCATTTGATTTGTATCACCTGTAACAGTCATCATGTTGTCATCTGTCATGTCACTTTCTCTTATTAAGCTGGTGGAATAGTCTTTGTTATCTGTCACCACACCTTGGTCTAGTTCATTTTCATAATTTCCAGCTTGTTTTGCAGAGTCCAACTGTAGATCAGTTTCCCTCGTCTGGGTGGGATTCAGCTCATGATCACTTAGATCTGAATCACAAAGATCACTTTCCCCATGGGATGGCACTTGCTGCCTCTCAGTCACCTGCCTATCACTGGCAAGACTGGAGATCTTTGTGGTCCCTTCAGAGATGGAATGTTGTCCAGAGTTTGTGTTGTTGGAGCTTCCCTTCATCCAGATGATCCTCTTGTCTGCTGATCCTCTTGTCTGCCTCTTGTCTGCTGACGCTCTGTATCTTGTTGGTGCTGGCTGTTTTGTGACTTCACTGTAGGAGCGTGCACCCGGAACTACTGGAACAAAAGAATGTCTGCCTCTGGTGTGTCTGTCTCCTTCTCTGTGATGGAATTTTCTCTGGTTTCCATAACTTCTGTTCTCTCTGCCTCGTAATTGGCTGGCATCAGAGT
>CM060346.1:23188525-23191025 GCA_030674155.1 Stramonita haemastoma
TCAATAAATGCCACATACAGCTTACGGTTATAAGCAAACTGTTTCTGTACAAATGCAAGCAGAGTAAACATATGGTCTATAGTGGAGTATCCTCTCTTAAAGCCAGCTTGATGTTCACCTGTAATATTATCTTTCTTAACCCATTCTTGTAATCTATTATTAATGATGGTACTGTACAATTTACTACTTATGTCACTAAGAGAAATTCCCCTGTAGTTATTAGGGTTATCAACATCGCCCTTTTTGTGTAATGTTAGGATTATAGATTCAGTCCAGTTATCTGGGAAAAGGCCATCATCAAAGATTTTGTTGAATAATTTTAGGAGAAAAAGCACAACATTTTCACCTCCATTTTTCAGCAATTCTCCAATGATTTGATCAGGACCAGCTGCTTTATCATTCTTTAGTTTTCTAAGTGCCAAATAAATTTCCTCTTTAGATATTGGGCGATCAAAATCCTCCTCACTTTCATCATTGTCAACATTAGTATTCATGGAGTTGTCTGACGAGCCTTTCTCCAACAAAGATTTGAAATGTTGAAACCAACTGTCAACTGATATATTATTCTTAGGTTGACTATTTCTAAATGATGCCTTCTTAACACTTTTCCAGAACTGGACTTGAGAAGAGATTGAAGACACCATATCTGCAAGTAATGTCATATTATACTGTTTTCTTTTCCTTTCTAGCATGGATTTATATTCCCTTCTTAAGACACAATACAAGTTTTTGTCTTCGTTCTTTAGCGTTTTTCGATAAGTCTTCAAAAGTTTTCTCACCCTATATTTCATATTTTTACATTCATTATCAAACCATGTAGCAACTGTTAAACCTTTATTGACATGTACCTGTTTTTTCATACATTCAGCACTGGACTTAATTCAACCATTGAACAAATCTAGAGCTTCATTAATGTTCTCATCAATCATCTGTAAGGCACTTGAAAAATTTACACACGTGTCCTCCTCACAAAGATTATCTTTATATGCTGAGAGTTTGTTTTCATCCCACACAATCTTTTCCACAACAGATGGCTCTTCAGCTATTGCATATGTTTTATACAATGAACAGAGACAAAGAGAGAGACACAGAGAGAGAGAGAGAGAGAGAGAGAGAGAGAGAGAGAGAGAGAGAGAGAGAGAGAGAGAGAGAGAGACAGACAGACAGACAGACAGACAGAGACAGAGACAGAGAGAGAGAGACAGACAGAGAGACAGACAGAGACAGAGAGAGAGAGAGAGACAGACAGACAGACAGAGAGACAGACAGACAGAGACAGACAGACAGACAGACAGACAGACAGAGACAGACAGACAGAGAGAGACAGAGTCAGAGACAGAGAGAGAGGAAAAACCCAGAGAAAAAGAAGTTGATAAAAAAGGAGAAAATATCAAGCATCAAATTTCCAGAAAGTGGAAATGCTGTTTCTACATAAAGTTCCTCCCCCCCCTCCCCGCCTGCCCCCTCCCCCCCTTCCCCCCCCCCCCCCCCCCCCCTCCCTCCACCCGCAAGTCTCCTGCATTCTAGCATCTCCACGGAAGGGGAAGCAGCAGGGGTATGGATTCACATTGAAAATAACGTAAGTTCATGTATTGTCAACATGAACGTTGTACGGCTGGTAACGCTATACTATTATAACAGTCATCGTCTCGCAATTTCAAACTGATAAAGGACACGAACACAAGTCTCATTGAAGCGTTTATCTTGTTGCCTCATGCGATTATTGTAATTTGATACAGTTTATTTATAGATAGAGGAAGTTTACTTTCAATTATTTTAGGTTATTTTGTTTTCTCACTTTAATTTTCTTTTCTTGCACATAATTAAGATGCAATAATCTCTCTGAGATTTGTGCAATTTCAATTCAAATATCTGGACAAGTTTCGTAAAATATTGTGCACGCTTATGATCTAGAATGATTGGATCAGGTTTCCTGTATTAGATTGAAAGACACAAAATGTGTGTGTGTGTGTGTGTGTGTGTGTGTGTGTGTGTGTGTTGTGTGTGTGTGTGTTGTGTGTGTGTGTGTGTGGTGTGTGTGTGTGTGTGTGTGTATGTGTGTGTATGTGTGTGTGTGTGTGTGTGTGTGTGTGTGTGTGTGTGTGTGTGTGTGCTTGCGTGTGTGTGTGTGTGTGTGTGTGTGTGTGTGTGTGTGTGTGTGTGTGTGTGTGTGTGTGTGTGTGTGTGTGTGTGTGTGTGTGTGTGTGTGTGTGTGTGTGTGTGGAGGATAATGGAATAGCACTCATGTGCTTTTTTACACCCAGTGCCCGTATGTATGCAGTTTTGTAAATCTTGTCATCTGTTCCCACCGTAACACGATGGCCTAACCTTACGCAATTCTTGTTTGCAATTCTTCTTCGCAATCATTATTTTTGCTTTTGTTCTTGTTCTTATTTTTGTTCTTGTTCTTGTTCTTGTTCTTGTTCTTGTTCTTGTTCTTCTTCTTCTTCTTCTTCTTCTTCTTCTTCTTCTTCTTCTTCTTCTTCTTTCCTTCTTCCTC
>CM060346.1:23196025-23201025 GCA_030674155.1 Stramonita haemastoma
TATCAACCCCAACAATTTGGCACAAGCTCACCACAGGCACAGACATGTATGTGGAAATAAAGAAAGAAAATAATTAGGTCATCCTGAGACCAGAGTAACCGCGCCGCGCCAACCAGTCAGAGGCAATTTTCTTGTATTTGCATGCATAATGATCGAGGATAATGAGGAGACGTAACATTGATGCTATGGCAGCATGTCTGGTTTGGAGACTATTTGACAGGGCTGTAATTCAGCGTTTTTTGTTATAATTTATTTATCTATATGTCTACAGGGGACTGAGAGATAACATACTTGTTAACAGCTGAGCCCAAGAAATACATATCCATGTCTGTCTGTTTGTCAGTCTCTCTCTGTTTCTGTCTCTGTCTCTTTCTTTCTCTCTCTCTCTCTGACTCCTTCCCCACCCCCGCTCTCTGTCTGTCTGTCTCTCTCTCTCTTGTCTCTTCTGTCTTCGCTGTCTGTCTGTCTGTCCTGTCTGTCTGTCTGTTAGTCTGTCTGTCTGTCTGTCTGTCTGCTGTCTGTCCTGTCTGTCTGTCTGTCATCTCGTCTCTGTCTGTTTCTCTCTTCTTCTCTCTCTCTCTTCTCTCTCTCTCTCTCTCTCTCTCTCCTTTCTCCCCTGTCCTCCATTATGTCTGTCTATCTCTGTCTCTGTCTCTGCTCTGTCTCTGTCTGTCTGTCTGTCTGTCTGTGTCTGTCCTGTCTCTGTCTCTGTCTGCTCTCTGTCTCTCTGTCCCTCTGTCTCTCTGTCTCTCTGTCTCTCTCTGTGCTCTGTCCTGTGTCTCTGTCTGTCTGTCTGTCTGTTTTCTGTCTGTCTGTCTGTCTGTCTGTCTGTCTGTCTGTCTGTCTGTCTGTCTGTCTGTCTGTCTGTCTGTCTCTCTCTCTCTCTCTCTCTCTCTCTCTCTCTCTCTCTCTCTCTCTCTCTCTCTCTCTCTCTCTCTCTCTCTCTCTCCTCTGCCTCAGTCCTCTCTCATTCAATTCATCCACATCAGTTTCAATCAGCTAGTCAGCCCCGAAATTTGAAGCTTTAAATTATTATCAAACTATATTTGACCCCCACCCCCACCCTTCCACCCGTCCCCCACACCCACAGCTAGCAACTCTTGCCTTTATTAAGAAAGCTGAACTGGACTGGACGTAACATCTCAACCACTGACTCACACTCACTGGCTTACCGTCTCCTAGCAACGCAGTGGCCAATCAGAGGCCTATAGTATAGTACAGACACCGCTGAATAGACATGGCACCTACCTTAGGTGTGTGTCCTCACGAAAAACTAGCGTGCAGAAGATAAGAGGGGAATACATGTATATCATTCACTTCCCTCCCCCCTCCTCCATCCTCCTAGCCTCCCCCCTCTTCCACCACCCTCCCCTTTCCCTTCCACCCCCTATCACGCCCACTTCTGCCACTGCCTTGCTCCCCCTCCCCCTACTCCCCCTCCCTCCCTCCCTCCCACCCACACCTCCCTATTTTCTTGCTATTTCTTTTTTGTTTGATATATCCCTCTCTTTATCTACACAGACATATCCCTCTCTCTCTAGACACACATATCCATCTCTTTAGACAACAATCCCTCTCTCTAGACACTACATATCCCTCTCTTTAGACATAGATATCCCTGTCTCTAGACACACATATCCCTCTCTCTAACAAACATATCCCTCTCTCTCTAGGCAGACATATCCATCTCTCTAGACAGACATATCCCTCTCTCTCTTAGACAGACATATCCCTCTCTCTCTCTAGACAGACATATCCCTCTCTCTCTAGACATACATATCCCTGTCTCTAGACAAACGTATCCCTCTCTCTCTAGGCAGACATATCCTCTCTCTAGACAGACATATCCCTCTCTCTCTCTAGACAGACATATCCCTCTCTCTCTAGACAGACATATCCCTCTCTTTAGACATAGATATCCCTGTCTCTAGACACACATATCCCTCTCTCTAGACAAACATATCCCTCTCTCTCTAGGCAGACATATCCATCTCTCTAGACAGACATATCCCTCTCTCTCTCTAGACAGACATATCCCTCTCTCTCTAGACAGACATATCCCTCTCTTTAGACATAGATATCCCTGTCTCTAGACACACATATCCCTCTCTCTAGACAAACATATCCATCTCTCTCTAGACAGAAATATCCCTGTCTCTAGACAAACATATCCCTCTCTCTCTAGACAGAAATATCCCTGTCCTCTAGACAAACATATCCCTCTCTCTTAGACAAAATATCCCTGTCTCTAGACAAACATATCCATCTCTCTCTAGACAGAAATATCCCTGTCTCTAGACAAACATATCCCTCTCTCTAGACAGAAATATCCCTGTCTCTAGACAAACATATCCCTCTCTCTCTAGACAGAAATATCCCTGTCTCTAGACAAACATATCCCTCTCTCTCTAGACAGAAATATCCCGTTCTCTAAACAGACATATCCCTCTCTGCCTAGACATCCATCCCTCTCTCTAGACAGAGATACCCCTCTCTCAAGACAGAGATATCCCTCTCTCTCTCTCTAGAAAACCATCCCTCTATCAAGACAAACCTATCCCTCTCTCTAGACAGACATGTCCCTCTCTCTCTTTAGACAACCATCCCTCTATCTAGACAGACATATCCTTCTCCCTCTCTCTCTCAACACAGGCATATCCCTTTCTCTTTCTCTAGACAGACATATCCCTCTCTCTAGACATATATATCCTCCCATCTGTAGGCAGACATATCCATTCCATCTCTCTCTCTCTCTCTCTCTCTCCTCTCTCTCTCTCTCTCTCTCTCTCCTCTCTCTCTCTCTCTCTCCTCTCTCTCTCTCTCTCTCTCTCTCTCTCTCGACAGATATATCCCTTTCTCTAGACAGACATATCCTTCTTCACCACTCTACTTTTTTCAGTTTATTCTTTTATATCGATGATAATGGAATAAACACTCATGTGCGCTTTTTCATCCAGTCCCCGTGTGTATGCAGTTGTGTAAATATTGTCATCTGTTCCCACCGGCAAACGATGGCCTACTCTTACGAAAAGTGGAACAGGATTTCACGTGTGCGCAAGGTGTTTGCGTGCGTTCCTACACGGGGCCTCGGTCTACAGTCTCATCCGAAAGATTTTGGGGAGAGTAGAGTCAGCACTGATGTGAACTCCAGGGGGAAAAATCCCTCAAACGGGAATCGAACTCGGGTCGGGTCGTCAAATACGAGCGAAATGTTCTGACCACTAGGCTATCCCGCAACCTCTACTATTCATCTAGCTTCTTTTTTGCTACCAGCAACACTGGCGTGAATCAGTACCGACCTGTCAACTGAGGCCTCATGAATGATACATCTCGCCCCGGGTCAGCATCAACAGGAAAGTATCCAGTTTCGCTTCCAGAGAAAATGCCACACTGTTACAGAGAGAGAGAGGAGCAGTCTCTGGTATAAGTGTATACGACGCGTTACTACTGCCGCTGCTGCTAGCAGAGAGAGAGAGAGAAAAACAGAGCATTGGTTCTTGTACAGTTAGGTGTGAACAATGCTGAGTTAGTATAAGGAATGTTTGACTAGAAAACACACGAACGAATATACACGCTCTCATACATGCATATGCACGCGCGTGCGCGCGCGCGCGCTCGCACATACATACACACACATGCATATATGCATACATGCATACATACATGCATGCATGCATGCATGCATGCATACATGCATGCATGCATGCATGCATACATACATACATACATACATACATACATACATACATACATACATACATACATACATACATACATACATACATACATACATACATACATACATACATACACAAGCTACACACACTTACAAACACACACCACACACACACACACACACACACACACACTCACACACACACACACACACACACACACACACACACACACACACACACACACTCAAACACACATACACACATACACACATCATATATACATGCACACGCACGCGCAGGCACACATACACACATACACACACATTAAATCCTGTTCCGCTTTTCGTAGAGTAGGCCATCGTGTGCCCGTGGGAACAGATGACAATATTAAAAACTATTTGACCAACACTGCAGGTGTCTGTATCTCTCGTGCCTGACTGACGCCGGGATATAATATAGATAGGAAGCATAGAGTACAGCCCTGTTAAGTAGTCTCAGAACATGTGAACCTCCATAGCAGCATTATTACATCATCATTATCCTTGTTGTCACTAACACCCTAAAACATATTGCTGATTCAGTGGTTCTGGTTGCTCTGATCTTTTAGTGACCCCAGGTTCTATGTCTGTTGCCTGTGGTGAGTTTTTGTGTATTTTTTAGTTATGCCCCAGAAAAATGAAAGAATGGGGATATAAAGAGATCGAGTGAGATGGAAACAGAGATTGATTGATTGATTTATTTATTGATTTATTCTTTTATATCGAGGATAATGGAATAATCACTCTTGTGCTTTTTTTCATCCAGTCCCCGTGTGTATGCAGTTTTGTAAATGTCATCTGTTTCCACCGGCACACGATGGCCTACTCTTACGAAAAACGAAACAGGATTTAACGAGTGCGCAAGTTGTTCTGCGTGCGTTCGCACACGGGGCCTCGGTTTAAAGTCTCATCCGAAAGACTTTTGGGGAGAGTGGAGTCAGCACTGATGTTAACTCCAGAAGAAAAATCTCCTCGACGGGACTCGAACCCGCGTGTCAAACTGCCAGCGCAATGTTTTGACCACTAGGCTATCGGTCCCCCGAGAGAGAGAGAGAGGAGGAGAGAGAGAAGAGAGAGAGAGAGAGAGAGAGGAGAGAGAGAGAGAGAGAGAGAGAGAGAGAGAGAGAGGACAGAGACAGAGAGAGACAGAGACAGAGAGAGAGAGAGAGAGAGAGAGAGACAGAGACAGACAGACAGACAGACAGACAGAACAGACGACGACAGACAGACAGACAGACAGACAGACAGACAGACAGACAAAACAGACTGACTGACAGACAGACAG
>CM060346.1:23208525-23223525 GCA_030674155.1 Stramonita haemastoma
TGCAGCACGTACAAAAACACCTTCAACAAAAACAAGCAAACCACACGTACAAAAAAAAACCCCAAATAAACAAAAAAAAACCCCACCTACTCTCCCCAAACCCTCACCCCCCCTCACCCCCACCCCCCACCCAGCCATTAAAAAAAAAAAAAACACACAACCAGAGCAGACAGACTCTTAAAAAAAAAAAAAAAAAAAGCTTCAAATAATTCCCCGGAAAGTCCTCCTGGAAAGGTAGCACTAAAGGACAATCAATAATTCCGCTTCATCCCACAGTCTAGACCACTTGATGACCAAAGCTTGGTTAGCGCCACGAACCAAAGCGCACATAATATGGAAGCTAATCTTCCCTTAGGCCAAAAGCCTTGTCAACTAGTGATGCTTTAATTCGAGCTAGCATAAAGGATGCAGTAGTATAGAGTGGTTCGGTGGTCTAGAAAAGGTAATGCGCCTTGCCTACCTAGAAAGTAAAAAGTCCGGGTAGAGTGTGTGGTGGTTTGAATCCTGTTTGGGCCCGCAAAAACTTTTTTCCCATGGATTAGATCATTGAGTGGTGGTGGTCTGGGTGCTAGTCTTTCGGATGAGACGATAAAACTGAGGTTTTGTGTGTTACATAGCATTTTTTTTTTAGCGCATGTGAAAGAACCCACGGGAACAAGAGGGTTGTAAATATATGATCTATCTATCTATCTATCTATCTATCTATCTATCTATCTATCTATCTATCTATCGATCTATCGATCTATATCTATCTATCTATCTATCTATCTATCTATCTATCTATCTATCTATCTATCTATCTATCGTCTATCGATCTATCGATCTATCGATCTATCGATTATCTATCTATCTATCTATCTATCATCTACATATACATATACATATACATATATATATATAATATATAATATATAATACATACATATGCATCATACATACATACATACATACATACATACATACATTACATACATACATACATACATACATACATACATACATACATGCATGCATGCATGCATGCATGCATGCATGCATGCATGCATCATCATACATACATACATACATACATACATACATACATACATACATACATACATACATACATACATACATACATACATACATACTTACATACATAACATTGACTTGACATACTTGACTACATACATACATACATACATACATACATACATACATACATACATACATACATACATACATACATACATACATACATACATACATACATACATACATACATACATACATACATACATACATACATACATACATACATACATAATCAGGTGGTGGATTTGAATTTTAGCCATCGATCATAATTATACATTTTCTAAGTCATAGTTTTAAGCCAATGCTCTGGATCAAGATCAAGAAGTCCTGTGATATAAATCTATATAGCCAAAGTTAAGCCGTCGTCGTCTAAAACAAGCGTGCTTATACTAGTCATCGTTACTTCTTTAATTAATTTCACGTCTTTTAAATTTAAACTGTGAGTGATATTAGATGAACTACCCATAAGGAAGTGTTTTGGGGGTTACTTTTTCGGCAACACACTAGTTTATGTGTTAAGTTTGATAATGTTGTGACAACAGCAATGTAATTATAATAGTATCGTACATTTACGAAAAAGAAAAAAAAAGAATTGCTGCATTTTGCTATAGTTTAGTACAGTAAAGCCCCAAAAGAGAGCACTGACTAGTCAATGCAATCAAAATTTGTCAAAAATGACGATGACGATCGACGACGACTATCGACTACTACTAACTACTACTACTACTACTACTACTACTACTACTACTACTACTACTACTAACTATACTACTACTACTAACTACTACTACTACTATACTACTCTACCATTTAACTGTCTAAGTTCTCTATCATTTTCTGTAATTTGGCCTTACACACCATCTCCACCCCCTTTCTTTTTTTTTGTTGTTGTATTTTATGATTTCTGTATTGACTGGCAAAAGTATAGACACCGTCAAATAAAACAGACCCCAAAAAAAAATATCAGACGGTAGATTTGGATTTAATTTTGTTATTGATTAATAACAATGAAACCTTTCTCAGCACTAATCCTGAGATTAAATTTCTTGGACTTACTCCACAAATCCTGGATAGGTGTTAATCTTGCTGATAAGCTGTCAGGCTTTCTAGAGGTAAAAAGCGTAAAGCCCTTTGAAGCGTCAACCAGACAAGTGGACTTTTCCCAAACTGTCAATGCAAAATCGTCTAAGTCTTTTTTTTTTTTTGTTGCAGATTTTTCAGTTTCGATCATCGATTTCCTTTCGTTAGTTTAAACAGTAAAAAAAAAGAAACAATAATAAAAATAAAATTGTTATTTTAGTTTATATACTGCGTTTTGTCAGGGTAGATATCTCTGCGTGTTAATTTCAGGCTCTCTTCCTGGTGAGGGGGATTGTGTCGCCACAAGAGTAGCGCCACTCTTGTATTTCTTTACTTGCTTTCTCACCTGTGTGTCATTTTGTTTCTTGATGGGAGTGTTATTGTTCTATTGAATATTTCCTAACTCTCTTATTACCAGCATCGTGACTTTTTTTACGGACGCGAAAATGTGTTACATCACAGGACGTCGGTTTATAATCTTATCAGAAAAGCTAGCACCCAGACCTCCACTCAAAGTACAATGGTTGTAGGGAGGGGAGGGGGGAGTGGTCAAACCGAAGTCAACTCGTTGTTCTCTCTTTCAAGGCGGGTTTGTTTCACCTCTGTATTCTTTTTTTATATCAAGGATAATGGAATAAGCACTCGTGTAGCTTTTTTTTTTACATCCAATTCCCCGTATGTATACAGTTTTGTAAATCTTGTCATCTGTTCCCACCGGCACACAATGACCTTACTCTTACAAAAAAAGCGGAACAGGATTTAACTGGCCGCAAGTTGCTTTGCGTGCGGTTCTTTTTTTTATTTTTATTCTTTTATATCGAGGATAATGGAATAAACACTCTTGTGGGTTTTTTTTTTACATCCACACGGGTTCTACTACGCGTTCGCACACAGGACCTCGGTTTATATCTCTCATCCGAAAGACTTTTTTGGGGGGGAGGGGGGGTGGGGGGGTGCGGTGGGACCTCTAGACCCCATATCCACAAGGTGGACTGACTTGAGCATCCTAAGAAGATGGACGAGAGAAGGAGGCAGAGCAGAAGACAGAGCAGATCAATAGCCAGGCCCCGGCAGACAGACGGGACAGCAGACCTGCATAAACCATGTCCCCGGCCATAAATTGCATCATCTTAGAAGGGAAAGAGCACCACACGTCTTCATAACGTTGACAGCAACATTTAATATGACTACAACCCTCCTACCCCCCCTACATCCCCAAATCTCTCTCTCCACCCCTCCCCCCCCTCTCTCTCTTTTCTCAGCATCTAGTCCTTTTCCATCCAACTGCTTGTTGTTGTTTTTTTATTTCTTCTGAATCAATGTCAGAAATAAGAAGAAAAACCACAGGATGGTTTAAGGGTGGCTTAGATAGCTTGATGAAAAAAAGCAAGTCAATGCTTCTTCAATGTATCATCTGGAAATAAAGATTTGATTCTGATTTGATTTGATTTGATTTGACTTGAAGACGGTCAAATATCTAGCAAGGAAGCTTCAAAGCGTATGGGTTCGATTCTCAGCACTTTTGTCCTGTCTCTCCTAGTTTTGACAACAAGCAAAAATCGAACTGAAAATGTCACGTCTTTTCAAGCAGACTCTAAACCAGTGGGACCTGTTTTGCTTTAAAAGGGTTTGTTATGGTTTGCTAAAAACTTTATCAGTTAGTCATGTAAGTTAGGTGGGTGTGTCTACTCTAAACTACACCTACGTTGTGAGAGAGATTTTGTTTCTTCAATAAAGTTACGACAATGAAAGATGATTATTGCCAGCTCGCCTCGGGTGGGTGTGTCACTCACTCAGCCCACACCATTCCCGAAACTAATACTGTCGTAGACAGCAGCCAAACATGGCACCTAAAGCTGATCCTGAGATGTGACCACGATACAGAATCAATCAGTAAGTCAGTCATACGTGTTAGTAGAGGGCTTTGTAAATGGTGTCCTGCCTATGTTACCTCAGAGCAGACACTACTTACAATGCACAAATCCAGCATCTCTCAGTAGGACCTAGTCAAGAGTGCAAAAATTTAGCGCGCTCCTTCCTTTTACCCTGTCCATGTGTGGTCAGCTCCTGCTTTAAATAGCACCTAGCTGGCACAGCTGGCTGGTGGATGGGATGGAGAATTAGCGGCTGAGAGGAGCTGAAAATGGGGGATACTGACAGCTGTGTACTGGACATCACCTAAGTTGACCATGCAGTAGTGCAGGGCCCCCCTGGCTGGTGGACCCCAAGGTGGCTTGAAATGGATGGGTTCCCTGTGGACAGACTTCTGACCCTGAGGATGCGACGCATCTTGACTTGGCTGGGACGGAGAGATGGAGATAAACTGCGTTAGAACAATCGGATTGGAACGTCACAAAGGGTAGGGCAGCAAGCAGAAAGAACATAATTACCCCCCCCCCCAACCACACACGCAAAAGGAAAACAACACACACACACACACACACACACACACACACACACACACACAAACAAACAAACACACACACACACACACACACACACACACACACACACAAACAAACACACACACACAACACACACACACAAACAAACACACACACACACACACACACACACACACACACACACACACACACACACACACACACACACACACACACACACACACACACACACACACACAACACAACACAACACAACACAACACATATACACAGAAGTCACCATACCCATAACATTTTTAAACGTGTGATTTCAGGTTACTAAGATAAAGGTAAAGATGTCCCATAAACTATTTGCGGTCGTAGGGGAGCGAGGCATCAGAGACCTCAGCTTCTCTAGGGGGCCAGCATATTGAGGGTGGCGCCCATCTCTTCTTCTTCGCGGCTTTTCTAGAGGTTTGAAGTCAAGTCAAGTCAAGTCAAATAAAAAACACTTTAATCATCCCTGAAGGGCAATTACAATACTGACAGGCATACTGATACGAAACATATTTGAAGATTATCTTATTTATGTTATCATTTATTTGAAGTTATCATATATTGTCTGAACAAAATATGGAATATAGCTATTTCGTGTCTTTTGTTATGATTCGTATCAATATGCCTGTCAGTATTGTAACTGCCCTCCAGGGATGATTGAAGTGGTTTTGACTTGACTTTGACTTGACTTGAAATCACGTAGCACGTGACATAGTTTATTGAATGATGCAAAATATCTGAATCTAATAATTATCTGTTGTTTTTTTCTTTCCACCTATGTGTATGCCTGATAAATATATCACTTTGGATTGCATTTTGCTTACTACAAACTTAACACGAATGCTGAAAACAGCATTGCCATATCTAGAAGAATTCTTTAAAACATTAAACAGCCTTGCCATACTTAGAAGAATTCTTTAAATGTTTTTGTTCAACAAATTGTTTATGTCATTAAAGTTTTTGTAAGTGTGAAATGATGCAATTTCAGCATTGCACATAGCCTTTAGATTGAACAAAAACATTCTCAAGAACCAGGATTCTTTTAATGCTGTGTGAATTTCCAAACGTAAGAGGTGGTTTCCGATTGTAATGGGTTTTTTCCTGTTTAAGAAAGGATGGCTATGAAATTTTAGATAAGACACTTACCTGAGTTTGTAACTATATTCTTCATTTTTGGGTTTTATTCATAATTGTTAAATTTCTCTATTTTTCTTAGTATGGTGATGTTTTATTGTTTTGCTTTCTTTTTTCTTGTCTCTGTCTGTCTCAATTTGTCTGTCTGTCTGTGTCTTTGTCTGTCTGTCTATCTGCCCCCCCCCCCCCTCTCTCTCTCTCTCTCTCTCTCTCTCTCTCTCCTCCTCTCTCTCTCTCTCTCTCTCTGTAGGCGCATGTGTGTGTGTGTGTGTGTGTGTGTGTGTGTGTGTGTGTGTGTGTGTGTGTGTGTGTGTGCGTTTGCTTGTGCGCTCGCGCGTGCGTACACGTGTTTGTGTATGTTATGTGTGTGTGCGTGTGTGTGTGTATGTGTGTGTGTGTGTGACTATCCCTCTGTCTGCCTGTCTGCCCATCTGTCTGTCTGTCTGTCTGTCTGTCTGTCTGTCTTTCTGTCTATCTGTGTGGATTCTTCCTGGATTGATACTGATTTGCGCACCTTTGCTTTAGTACAGTCCCCCCAAGTTCACCCAGCTGTAAATGATAAGTAACTGCCATCTGTAGGGTAAGGACAGGTAAAAGGAAAGAGGGAGAGGAGATGGGTGCAGCCCTCAAATTGCTCGCCTTTTAAGAGAAGGAAGGAAGGCGGCAGGATGGTTAGGACGTTCGCCTGCCAATATGTAAACCGTGAGTTTCTGGGTTTGTACCCAGCCTCGCCCTTTCTTCCCAGTTTGACGAAAAAATCGAACTGAATGTCAAAGTCATTCAGATTAGACTATAAACCGAGGCCCCGTGTGCAAACCATGCAGAAAAACTTGCGCACACGTTTAAACCCCGTTTCCGCCTTTCGGAAGAGCAGGCCATCGTGTGCCGGTAGGAGCGGATGACATAATTATAAAAAAAACCAGCATGCACACAAGTGTTGTGTTTAGACACCATCCCTGAGGGGAAAAAAATAATGGGTAGGCGCTGCACTCGTGGCGACGCGCTCTCCCCGAGAAGAGCAGCCCGAATCTCTCGCGTAGAGGTCTGCAGTGACATAAAGTGGTATAAAATGAAATTAAATTTAAAAAAAAAAAATAGAAGCTGAGGTTTATGTGGTCATGATGTGGGACTTGGAGGTAGGTTTTTCAGAATTTTGCATTAGAAATCCCTTTGATATTCACGTATAAAATCTAAACAGGACCAATCACGAGGGTCATGGAAAAACTTATTCTTCCTTAAACGCTGTACAGTAATGAATTGTAACAGGCAAAAAAAAACAGAGGATCTAGGAACTAAAAGCTTTTTTTTTTTCTTACGAACTCAATGCATTTAATTTGCTGCTTTGAGCGTTACGAATGAAAAAAGGTGACGTTTATAAAATGCCTTTAAAAATCAGGCCATAACATTATGAACAACTCTAAAAACCCTCGGTCAACGAAAACAAACAAAGCAAAAAACAAGTCAGCTGAAAGAAATGAGGACGCTAGGAGAATTCTGATTCATCAGTTCCAAACAGGTCAAAGACAGAGAAACCTGACGTACGTACGTACGTATGTCTCCTGAATCCTGATCAGTGCCTGTCACGTTCTTGTTCTACACATCCATCACTTCTTCCTCACACAGTTATAAGCACCTGTCAGTCCCTAACACTGTTATATTATACATAATTATTATATCCTATTTACACCTAAAATAAAAAATATTCAGCGACTCTTACCCCCTAGCTTACCCCCTCCCCCGCCCCCCCACCCACTCTCCATGTTATAATCTCCCGCTTTAAGAGGGAGAAGAAAAAAGCACCGCAGATTTTATTTTGGGAAAAAAAACATACAGGAAGGAGCAGTTCAGAATGAGAAATGGGAGAGGGGGGTAGGGTGGGGGGGGGGGGGTTGATTTGATTTGATTTATTTGATTTCTTCTTTTCTATCGAGGATAATGGAATAAACGCTCTTGTGCTGTTTTACATCCAGTCCCCGTGTGTATGCAGTTTTGTAAATGTCATCGTTCCCACCGGCACACGATGGCCTACTCTTACGACAAGCGGAACAGGATGTAACGTGTGCGCAAGATGTTCTGCGTGCGTTTTGCACACGGGGCGTCGGTTTATAGTCTCATCCGAAAGACTAATCTCCTGTTTTAAGAGTGAGAAAAAAAAAACTATCACAGAGTTCATTTTCGGAGAAAAAAAAACCCATACAGGCAGGAGCAGTTTGAGAATGAAAAATGGGGACGGAAGGGAGGGGGGAGGGTGGGGGGGGGGGGAAGGGAGCTATAATGTCAAATGTTGCTGTCACCCCTTAGAAAGAGCTGTGGGCTTCTTTTTTGTTTAATTTCTACTGGGGTTATGGAATTGATAGTTGCTGACAGGATTATTTTGTTTTTAGCTCGCTGTTTCTGTCTCCCTTGCCTTGCAGGTTTGTCTCTAAGAAGTGGGGCTGCCTTTTTTTCTTTTCTTTTCTTCTCTTTTTTGTCTCCTGCTTGTATTGATTTTGATATGAAAATGTTGTTTTTTTCATGTTCATACATTTGTGTTTCACCATTTTGGATCCGACTTTGCTTACATTAGTAAAAGATGTTTATGCCACGTAATGTTTTTTGGTGTTTTGTTGTTGTTTTTTTCTTTTCTGATGGGGATGTTGTTCTGTCTAATTTTTTTTCTTCAAAAAATCTGGCTTAGCGGAAGGAATGGGATATAATTATGAATACAGAGAAGACCACGTTGATGAAAGATAGTTCCAAAAGCATCAACATTGGTGTTACCATAGACAACAACAACAACCTTGATACCGTTTATAGTTTTAAATATGTGTAACCAAAAATATCAGATGGAGGATCAAAAAACATAAAATTCTCTCCAGGATAGCCCAGACCACAGCTGCAATGACCAAACTGAAAGTCCTCTAGAACAACAAGGACATCGCCATCAGCTTCAAGATCAGACTGATGCGTTCCCTTGACATTTCATATACTTTTGTGCACGAATATAAACCGTGGACGTTGACAGCAGACATTGAAGGAAGAACACAGGCTCTTTCCAAAGATAAACGTTTTGCAAACTTCTTGGACAAAGACACCGATGGGAAGACAACACATCAGAGAGTGGACTTGTAGTGACGGTAACGTTACATTACGGGACGCTGAGAACTGTGACTGGGCAGGACATAATGTTATAGGGTAGGGCGAGGCAAGGTAAGTGCCAGACAAGGCAGGGCAATGCAGGGAAGAGCAGGAAAGTGTAGGTAAAGGAAGGGCAGGACAGGACAGGGTTTGATTTTATTTGATTTTTATTTTTTATATCGAGGATAATGGAATAAGCACTCATGTGCTTTTTTTTATATCCATTCCCCGTGTGTATGCAGTTTTGTAAATGTCATCTGTTCCCACCGGCCCACGATGGCCTACTATTGCAAAAAAGCGGAACAGGATTTAACGTATGCGCAAGATGTTCTGCGTGCGTTCGCACACGAGGCCTCGGTTTAAAGTCTTATCCGAAGGAATTTTGGGGAGAGTGGAGTCAACACTGATGTTAACTCCAGGAGAAAAATCTCCTCGACAGGGAATCGAACCCGGGTCGTCAAATTTGCAAGCGCAATGTTCTGACCACTAGGCTATCCCGTCCCCAAGGCAAGGTAAGGTAAGGCACAGAACCACAGGGCAGAGCCGGGTAAGGCAATGAACACAAGGGAAGGCAAAGTAAAGGGGGACAAGGCAGGGCAAGATAGAGTAAAGCAAGGCAAGGCAGGGCAGGGGAAGACACAGGGCAAGGCAGGGTAAAGCAAGGCAAGGAAGGGCAAGGCAGGGTAAAGCAAGGCAAGGAAGGGCAAGGCAGGGTAAAGCAAGGCAAGAGGCAAGGCAAGGTAAGATAGGCAAGGCAAGGCAAGGCAGGAGCAGGCAGGCAGGGCAGGGGCAAGGCAGGAAGGCAAGCAGGGCAAGGCAAGGCAAGGAGTAAAGCAAGGCATAGGCAGGGCAAGGGCAAGGCAAGAGGCAAGGCAGGGTAAAGCAAGGCAAGGAAGGGCAAGGCAGGGTAAAGCAAGGCAAGGAAGGGCAGAGGAAGGGCAAGGCAAGGGAAAGGCAAGGTAAAGCAAGGCAAGGCAAGGCAAGGCAGGAGCAAGGCAGGCAGGGCAAGGCAAGGCAAGGCAAGGCAAGGCATGGTAAGGCAAGGCAGGCAGGGCAAGGGCAAGGCAAGGCAAGGCAAGGCAAGGTCAGGAAAGGCAAGGCAGGAGGCAGCAGGCAGGGCAGGCAAGGAGCAAGGCAGGGCAAGGCAAGGAAGGCAAGGCATGGTAAGGCAAGGCATGGAGGCAAGGCAGGCAAGGCAAGGCAAGGCAAGGCAAGGCAAGGGCAAGGAACAAGGCAAAGGCATGGAAGGGCAGGCAAGGCAGGCAAGGGCAGGTAAGCAAGCAGGCAGGAAGGCAAGGCAGGCAATAGGCAAGGCAAGGCAGGCAGGGCAGAGGCAAGGCAAGGCAAGCAGGCAGGCAGGCAAGGTAAGGCAAGGGCAGGGCAGGCAAGGCAGGGCAGGCAGGACAGGGCAAGGCAAGGCATGGTAAGGCAAGGCAGGGCAAGCAAGGCAAGGCAAGGCAAGGCAGGACAGGGCAAGGCAAGGCAAGGAAAGGCAAAGCAAGGCAAGGCAAGGCAAGGCAAGGCAGGGCAAGGCAGGGCAGGGCAGGGCAAGGCAGGGCAAAGGCAAGAGGAAGAGAAGGGCAGGGCAGACAGAAAGACAAACAATCGGACTGACATTAATAGAGACAGAAAAGACAAAACGAAGACAGACAGTGGAACAGACAGACAGACAGACAAATAGACAGACAGACAGACATCTAGACAGTGAGAAAGACAGAAAGGCAAGCATACGGGTAAAGAATCAGACAAACAGACAGAGATCAAGGCAGTGAGAGAACCTACAAGACAGACAGACAGACAGACAGACAGACAGACAGACAGATAGAAAGCCAAACAGAGCTCTAGAAAATGAGATAGACAGAAAGACAAACAGACAGACTGACGGCAAGACAGACAAACAGACAGACAGACATACACACAGACGTACACACAGACACACAGACGGACGAACAGACAGACAGACAGACAAACAGACAGACAGATTGATACATTCAGCAGACCTGAACAAACGTTGTGAAGAGCTACATGCTCGATATCTCTAAAGGACCAGAACACACAAGTCTCCAGAATGCAGACACCGATATTCAATATGCTACCACCTCCTCCACCATCTCCCGTTCAGCCTCCAACACGCACGCACGCAACAGACACACACCGCACACACACACACACACACACACACACAAGCACGCACGCACGCACGCACGCATGCACACATACATACACACAAACACACACACACATACAGACACACACACACACACACAAGCACGCACGCACGCATGCACACATACATACACATACACACACATACACGCGCACACACACATACATACATACACAAACACACGCACGCACGCACGCACGCATGCACGCACGCACCACCACACACACGCACACACACATACGCATATAGATAGATAGATAGATAGATAGATAGATAGATAGATAGATAGATAAAGATAGATAGATAGATAGATAGATAGATAGATAGATAGATATTATATCTGTGTGTGTGCATGTGCATGCGCGAGTGTGTGTGTGTGTGTGTGTGCGTGCGTGTACGTATGTATGCATGCATGCGTGCGTGCGTGCGTGCATGCGTGCGTGCATAGCTATGTCCGTAACATGTGCACATTATGTTCCTGAATATATCTCTCTTGCCTGTCTTAATTTCCCTGATTTTTGCTCGAAAAATCTCCTCCATGTGATTACGGAAGATAGTTAACCTTCTGAAAGCTGCTCCCTGAAAGACAGAGTGTATACATGACTGTATTCTGATACATTATATCATCATCATTTTCAAAACATTTCTGATTCTTTTGGTTTTTATCCTCATGATCGTATGGTATCATATCGTATCCATGTAAGAAATACGGAGCTAGAGACTGGAAGAGAAAGGGATGGGATATGTTTGGAGAGAGGAGAGAGAGTGAGAGAGAGAGAGAGAGAAGAGAGAGAGAGAGAGAGAGAGAGAGAGAGAGAGAGAGAGAGAGAGAGAGAGAGAGAGAGAGAGAGAGAGAGAGAGAGAGAGAGAAAAGAGAGAGAGAGAGAGAGAGAGAGAGAGAGAGAGAGAGAGAGAGAGAGAGAGAGAGAGAGAGGAGAGAGAGAAAAGAGAGAGAGAGAGAGAGAGAGAAGAACAACAGACACGACAAACAGACACGGACACTGACACTGAAGAAATGTTTAAGACATCGGCCTAGGACCACAATACACTTTCAGGGCAAAAATGGAAAGATGAAAAAACAGAAAAACAAGAAATGTAACTTTTTGTAACCTTGAATACTTTGGCGTTTACAAGAACACAGAACACTTTGAATATGTAATATTACCGAAATCATGACTAATGAATAAATAAATGAATATTATATATATAAAATATATAATATATAAAATAATATATATATATACACATATATATATATATATACATATATATATATAATATACACATACATATATATATATAATACAATATATATATACCAGAGAGAGAGACAGACAGACAGACAGACAGACAGACAGACAGACAGACAGACAGACAGACAGACAGACAGACAGACAAGCAGACAGACAGAGATAGAGAGAGAGAGGGAGAGACAGACAGACAGGCAGACAGACTGACATCATACAGACAGGCAGACAGAAACAGGCACAGACAACTATGAGTCAAACAAAGACTGAGAGAGATAGACAGATCCAGACAGACAGAGACAGACAGACAGAGACAGATACAGACAGACAGACAGACAGACAGATAGACAGATAGACAGAAACAGACAGACGGAGACAGAGAGACAGACAGACACTCACACAGTTTATAATGAATGAATGAATGAATGAATGAATGAATGAATGAATGAATGAATGAATGAATGAATGAATGAATGAATTCTTTTTTTCTGTTTGTAAAGGTATAAATATAAGATCAAAAATATCATATCTTTCCTGTCACAGCATGCAACATTCAAGTAATGACACAAAACACTCAAAAAAAGTATTTAACAACAAACAAACAAACTAGCAGGCCTACAAGGAAACGACAAAACATACACAATGCAGCAGCAGCAAACAACAATACGTCAAAACAGGAACCCCAAAACAAATCATGCTAGCTGCTAAATGCTCACAAACAATCCTCTCATATCTTTGGTGGACGCTGCTAAATTCAATTCTCTAAATTATTCCCACCCTGATCTTATGCTTTTCTGCACTTGGCTATTAATTTGGAGGGAACATTATGTTTTTTCTTTCAGGCTGCAAGATTCAATTATTGCTAACCTCAAACTTCTGCCTCGCATCCCCTCCCCTCATGCTCCTCCTCCTCCTCCTTCTCCTCTTCTTCTTCTTCTTCCTCCTCCTCCTTATTCTCCTCTTCCTCCTCCTCCTCCTCCTCCTCCTCTCCTCCTCCTCCTCCTCCCACCTCCTTCTTCCCCTCCCTTTTGTATATATTTGGGGTGCGATTTTAAGAAAGTGTTTGGGACGAGACATACTTATCTAAGTGAGTGAGTGTGTGTGTGTGTGTGGTGTGTGTGTGTGTGTGTGTGTGTGGTGGTGTGTGTTGTGTGTGTGGTGTGTGTTTGTGTGTGTCTGTCTGTCTGTCTGTATATCTGTCTGTCTGTCTAAGCGCACTTATGCATAAACGTAGCATGAATATAATATACATTTGTAACCCAAAAAAAATTCTTATCCATCTTAATTTCTCTCAAGTTTTACAAGAAAAAGTTTTTCGTGCAATAAGCAGAGGATGTTAACCTTCAAGATAATGCCGCTGTGGAGAAAATGTATCGGTTGTTACATTGCCATATCTGCTAGAGTTTTCATGAAAGTGCTGACTCTCTCATGTCTCTTTGTTGTTATTGGTTTCGCCGTTGCTTTCCTAGTGTAAGTGCTCCAAAATGTTGTAGCAGGGGTGGAGTGTGTTGTTTTAGGAAAGAGAGAGAGAGAGAGAGAGAGAGAGAGAGAGAGAGAGAGAGAGAGAAGAGAGAGAGAGAGAGAGAGAGAGAGAGAGAGAGAAGAGAGAGAGAGAGAGAGAGAGAAGAGAGAGAGAGAGTGTGTGTGGTATGTGTGTGTGTTTGTGTGTGGTTTGTGTGTGGTTTGTGTGTGTGTGTGTGTTTGTGTGTGTGTGTGTGTGTGTTGTGTGTTGTGTGTTGTGTGTGTGTGTGTGTGTGTGTGTGTGTGTGTGTGTGTGTGTGTGTTGTGTGTGTGTGCGTGTGTGCACACGTATGTGTGTGTGTGTGTGTGTGTGTGTGTGTGTGTGTGTCTGTGTGTCTGTGTGTCTGTGTCTATGTCTGTATCTGTGTGTCTGTGTATCTAAGCAAACCAATGCATGAACATGTCATGCATACATATACATTTGTAAGAAAGACAAGATTTCTGATCCATCTTGATTTCTTTAAAGTTTTAAGAAAAAGTTTTCCGAGCAATAAGCAGAGGATGTTAACCTTCAAGATAATGCCGCTGTGGAGAAAATGTATCGGTTGTTACATTGCCATATCTGCTGGAGTTTTCATGAAAGTGCTGACTCTTTGATGTCTCTTTGTTGATATTGTTTTCGCCGTTGCTTTCCTAGTGTAAGTGCTCCGAAATGTTGTAGCAGGGGTGAATTGTGTCGTTTTCGGGAGTGTGGTGTGTGTGTGTGTGTGTGTGTGTGTGTGTGTGTGTGTGTGTGTGTGTGTGTGTGTGTGTGTGTGTGTGTGTGTGTGTGTGTGTGAGTGTGTGTGTGTGTGTGTGTGTGTGTGTGTGTGTGTGTGTGTGTGTGTGTGTGTGTGTGTGTGTGTGTGTGTGTGTGTGTGTGTGTGAGTGTATGTGTGTGTGTTTATGTGTGTTCGTGTTTGTGTTCGCGTAAGCACGCGCGAGCGCGTGTGTGTGTGAACTTTTCTGTGCACCCGTTTTGGTTATTAACATGTTCCGCTAGTGTGTTCTATTTGTCTATCTGGATGTATATCTACCTATATGCCTATATCTCTGTCTATCTCTGCCTATTTGTCTGTATGTCTGGGTGTATGTGTTTTGCTCACACTCTATTGTTTTAATTTGTCACAGAATAATAATATGTTGTTTCTGTCTGTCTTCCTGTCTGTTGGTATGTCTGTATATCACCATCTCTGTCTCTGGTTCTGTCTGTGTCTGTGTAACTCGGTGTATCTGTCTC
>CM060346.1:23233525-23251025 GCA_030674155.1 Stramonita haemastoma
AGAGAGAGAGAGAGAAGAGAGAGAGAGAGAGAGAGGAATCAAAATCAAATCAAATTAATGAATGAAATCAAACCAAATTCTTTTTTCGAAGATAATGATAGCCCAAAGTGCTTGTTTACATCAGAGAGAGAGAGAGAGAGAGAGAGAGAGAGAGAGAGAGAGGAGAGAGAGAGAGAGAGGAGAGAGAGAGAGAGAGAGAGACAGGACAGAGAGACAGACAGACAGAAGACAGACAGACAGACAGACAGACAGACAGACAGACAGATAGACAGACAGAGGAAGAGGAAAGACGGAGTATAAACACACACAAACACACACACAACACAACACACACAACACACACACACAACACACACACACACACACACACACACAACACACACACACACACAACACACACACACACACACACACACACACACACACACAAACACACACACAAACACACACACACACACACACACACACAAACACACACACACACACACACACACACACACACACACACACAACACACACACACACACAACACAACACACACACACACACACACACACAACCCACACACACACACACACACACACCTCTCTGTCTCTGTCGCTCTCTCTCATACAATTATACACACCTAAACGTCTAAAAAAAAAAAAATCCCATATTATTGCTTAGACTGCTTCAAACCAGATCAAACCGCGATGCACATTAAAAATGTATGTTGTTGTTTTTTATTATAAGTTACAAAAACGTACTCATCAAGGAGGGAGAATGATGGCTTGCCGCGCATTATGAATAAATAATAAAGGGCTCGTGATTAAAGCATGCATCAAACCGGAAGGAGAAAGGAAGATGACAGGAAGTGACGATAGAAAAGCATTGGTGGACGGGGGAAGCTGGGAGATGTGGGGGGTTGGGGGAGGGGGGGGGGGGGGGGCGATGTTAGTTGTTTTTGTCTTGTTTGTTTTTTTTGTGTGTTTTTTTTGTAAGAGATCAGTGTATTTGTTGCAGTTTGAAATCTTGACTTTAAGATGGTGAGGTTATATAATTATATGGTGAGGTGGGGGACTGGATAGCTTAGTGGTCAGAACATTGCGCTAGCAATTTGATGATCCGGGTTTGATTTCAGTTTGAGAGGATTTTTCTTCCTGGAGTAACATCAGTGTTGTCTCCACTCTCCCAAATCCTCGGATGTGACTATAAACCGAGGTCACGTGTGAGAACTCACGCGGAACATCTTGCGCACCCGTTAAATCCTGTTCCGCTTTTCGTAAGAGTAGGCCATCGTGTGCCGGTGGGAACAGATGACATTTACAAAACTTCATGCACACGGGGACAGCATGTAAAAAAGCATATTATTGCTTATTCCATTATCCTCCATATAAAAGAACAAATGAATAAAATAAACAAAATAAATGAAAAAAAAAAAACAATCAATCATCGAAAATCAATTAATCTGGGGAAAAAAAAAACAAAACATAAAGCACGCATAGTTTTCTATAACTTCCTTCAATTCAATAATACAGTTAAAGAAATGCATACTCTCTGGAGCTTTATTGAGACTTTTGAGTTTGCTCACATTCAAAATATTTGAAAATTGAAACTGCCATTGAAACCATAAAGCAAATTGAAGAAATCATGTTCCATGCATTTCAAGAAAACATTAGAATTGTTTTTTATGGTTGCATGGTGTCTAAAAATGTCCTTTCAAACTGAAAATTCTAAAAAAAAGAATACACTGAAGTGAACCTAACTTTGAAAACTCATGTTTTATGTTACGTAGTGTAATGTATTCATGTAATAGAATGGCAAAATAAAATATTCGTAATTACAAACTAGTGAGTTTTACATATGTTAAGGTATCTTAAAATCCGTTATCATTCGAGAAAAACGCCAAGCGAAAAGATCATGTATTTCTTCTGTGATTCTATGGAGTTTCGCAGTATGTCAGGTTTTTTTTTCTTTTAAAATCGTACAGATCTTACTCCTCAAAATTTTACTGGCAAAGTAAAAATCTGATATATGCACACATTGCATTAATAGAAAATAAATCTGTCTTAGAAAAAAAACAACCTCATAAAACATGTATTTTTACTGTACATTTTTGCACCTTTTTCAAATCGTTATAATTTGTTTTAAAAAACAACGTAACTGTAGCCATACTTCCAAAATTTAATCCACACACATTAAAGCATTTTCAATTTCCTTATACAAAATACATAAGCAAAAGCATGCAAAATCTTCCAAAAATTGCATAAGACTCAACAATTTGGGAAAAAAAAACCAACAACTAGTCTCTTCAAAGCTTTGCTTGCAAGCTAATGACATTTCTCACACAACAACAACAACAATCTTGAAAGTCAGTTAATCTGTTGCAGATCAGTTCTGTGTACAATTACTTTAAATATGCAGGCTGTATTAAAAAGCAATTTTCAGAAGTGTTTCACTGTTTGGTGTTGGCATACATTGAAGACAACCATTTAGACTTTAAGAATCGACAATTTGTAGCAAAAAGCCAAACAAGAGTTTTAAGTTTGATTTCCTTACAATAGCTAAAGTCTCTCGTTTATAGAGATAATTACAGTTCTAGAAGTCTGCTTTGCTGAACTTCCTCCCCTCATTCTACCATACTCCTACCCCTCTTCTAGAAGAGATGATTGTTTGTAAACCATCCACATAAACATCGAAATTGCGTCTTTATTCTACCCCTAGTAGACGATGTTATAGCCTGAAACATACTTACCAGCCATAAAAAACCCCACATAATTTTTTTGTAAGTCAATGGGCAACTACCTTGTTTTTTCTTTCAAACTCTACTACTAAAAACTTGGAAGTCCTCCATCGTTAGAGGATTTTGTAAAAAGGATGAAAATGGTTGTGAAGACAGCTCTTGGAGGATTTGGAGGAAACACTGTTTGACTACTGTAGACTTTGCTACGTGTAGGTTTGAAGAGATTGGCATCGAGTGGTATACTTGCTGTAGCTGAGTGAGTGAGTGAGTGATTGACTGCCTGATTGATTGATTGATTGATTGATTGATTGACTGGCTGATTGACACACTGACTGGCGTTTTATAGAACGCCTTGAGGAGTTTTTATGGCACCGTATTGTATATTAGAGGCAGTGTTTGTGGGAGAGTTGAATAAGTATGGTGGCCTGCCTTTGTTGCTGTTGTTGTTTTGTTGTTGTTGTTATGGTTGTTGTTGATGATGATGTTATTGTTTTTCGTAGTTCAGTTTAAAGTCTACGCACACTTGTTGATAATAGATTGGCATTTTTCTTGTTGCTTCAGTCTTTCCTTGAAAGACACTGTTCTTTATACATCAGTGATAATTTCTTGGTATGCATGGTCTACACATCTGAATTTCCCCTCGTTTGTTAACAATGGGGACGGGATAGCTCAGTGGTCAGAGCGCTGGCTTTCCCCCAGTCAAGTTAAGCAGCGTCGAGCGTGGTTGCCAATTGGATGGGTGACCCATCGCCTTCCTTGGCTACAGTACAGTTCCCCAGTTCACCCAGCTGTAAATGGGCACCTGCCCTCTTTAGGGTCAGGGAAGGTAAAGCAGCGAGGGAGAGGAGATTGGAGCCGCCCTCAACATGCTGGCCCCTAGAGAAGCTGAGGTCTCTGATGCCTCGCTCCTCTACGACCACACAGGTTATTGGACACCTTTACCTTTGTTGACAATAAAGTGTCTTGTTCTTCTCAGGTTGTTTACTGTATGTGCTTTCATTATTTTGTTCTTCTCTCTGTCAGATGAACCGTATAGCTGCCTAAAATAGAACGTGTCAGCTGCCTTGATTCTTCACAGTGCACACATCCAACGCCACTCAGTCCAGCGTGCTAAATTTAGCGCGCCACTTCCTTTTACCTTGTCCAAGTGTGGTCAGCTCCTGTTATAATTAGCACCAGCTGGCCCCCATCTGGGCTGGGCTGGGCTGGGCTGGGCTGGGCTGGAATAATTAGCAGCTCCAAGGAGCTGAAAGTGGAAGAATCTGACAGCTGTATCTTTTGTCTTCATCTTTTTTCTCATGTCTAGGATTCGCAGCTATAATATAACATTATGGGTCAAGCAAAACATTTCAATATCAGGACGAATGGGGAAAAAAAGTAAATCAACAGAACTCTACAGAGAAAGATGGCAAGTTCTGGTAGCGAGGTATTGTGTTCTTACTGATGACAAGTGGCGATGGAGATAGTTGAGTTGATGTACTTGAAAGGCAGACTGCTTGGGAAGGTTCGGGAAGATTTGAGATGTAAAGAAGCCATCACATAGAAATATTGTGTGTGAAAACTCTAGTCTATGATCGCATAGCATCATGCAGATGGTTTCAGTAACGTTGAAAAATAATAAAATGAAAATAAACACAACAACAGGTGCCCGCTTAATCTACAGATTTAGCGTACGTTAAAAAAAACAACTGTAGTATTGAATTGCATATATTATATAGCGTTGCGTTGTATTGTATTATTTTGTATTTATTCTGGTGCACTGCAGCGTCGAGCGTGGTTACCAGTTGGACGGGTGACCGTTTGCGCGCCTTGGCTTCAGTACAGTCCCCCCAGTTCACCCAGCTGTAAATGGGGTACCTGCCCTCTTTAGGGTCAGGGAAGGTAAAGCAGCGAGGGAGAGGAGATGGGCGCCGCCCTCAATATGCTGACCCCTAGAGAAGCTGAGGTCTCTGATGCCTCGCTCTCCTACAACCACATAGGTTAAGGGACACCTTTACCATTACCTTACTGAAGTATTGAATTGCACTGTATTGTGTAGCATTGCATTGTGTTGTGTTATATTGTATTGATTGATTGTATTGTATTGTATTGTATTGTATTGTATTGTATTGATGCATGATACGGCATTGCGTTATGTTGTTGTGTGTTAAGTTGTATTACATTGTAATGTGTTGTGTTAAGTATAATGTATTGTAGTATGTTGTATTGCATCGTAATAACTCTGTCTCTCTGTTCTGTCTCTGTCTCTGTCTGTCTGTCTGTCTGTCTGTCTGTCTGTCTGTCTGTCTGTCTCTGTGTGTCTCTCTCTGTCTGTCTGTCGTGTCTGTCTGTCTGTCTGTCTGTCTGTCTGTCTGTTGTCTGTCTGTCTGTCTGTCTGTCTCTCTCTCTCTCTCTCTCTCTCTCTCCTCTCTCTCTCTCTCTCTCTCTCTCCTCTCTCTCTCTCTCTCCTCTCTCTCTCTCTCTCTCTCTCTCTCTCTCTCTCTCTCTGAGTTTTCGTGACTCTCAACTGGTATTTGTCAGGGAATATATTTTCAAAGTTTATACATACATTTCATTTTTGTCAGGCAAATGGCAAAAGAACTTTTTTTTTTTTTTTTTTTTTTTACAACAAACTCTTAGGACGAAAACTGTTAACATTCATCCTGGAAATTGGACGTTTGACATTTTGGGTAACCTTTGTGAAATATTATTTGCAGGTAAAATGTAGTATAATGTATTATTATCTATGGATTTTTTTATATTTTTTATCAGTCATGATAGATAATTTATGTTCTAAAAATTATAAGAGATTGTTTAGTACCCCAAGAAAGAAAATTAGCGCTACTTCTTTTTTTTTTCTTAAATAAGGAAGGGGGGGGGGGGGGTATATTTGTCTGTGTTTTTTTTTTGTATCTTTGTCTGCTGTGATAGTGTATAGCATTTTTTATGTTGCTTGTTTTGTTTTGTTTTTATTGTTGGTGGTGATGTTTTTTTGTTGTGTGTTTTGTTTTGTCTTGCTGTTGTGGTTGTTATTGCAGTTAATGGGTTACTTTTTGTTTTGTTTTGTTTTTTGTTCGGGATTGGGGATTACTTTTATATAAGATCTATCTCAGTTCCTTTTTGCTTCCAAAGTAGTATTTTCTAAGGAAAAAAGAACACAGAGAAATAAAATTTTTAAAAATAATTTTTCTTTGTCAAGACATACCTCTGTTATTGTTGTGAATGTTTGTCCAAGTACGCTGGAGTTTTTTTAGTTTTGTTTTTTTTAATAAATAGAAACTTTGCTTATTGTTTCATCCAAAAGACTAGCACTCAGACCAGGTCTCTCTGTCTTATAAACGGAAAGTAGAGGCTGGTTTTGGGATGGGTTTCGAACCTGAAATCTCTGAGTGTTTTTTTTTCTTCTTTTCCTTCCTTTAGTTAGAGCTGCGAGGGTCATAATACTTAATGAGATTTCTGCGCATTCAACACTTCTTTTTCTCCACCATATAGGTAGCCAACAGCTTGCCCTCCATACTTACTAGCCTAGGCTTTGCGCTCTAAAGACTACAGCGCAACTCCACAGTCTTTCGAGACTGATGGGTGTCGACTACTATAGGTAGCCGCACTCCGACTTCGTAAAGGGTGTATAAATAAAACACGTGTGCATACGGTTTTACAGGGATTTTAGAAAATAATTTTTCTCATGTTTCTACCGATGTAAATTGGCAGAACGAACTTTTAAAGTGTGCACAAGATGTTCTGAATGCATTCACACATGGAATCTTGAGTTATAGTCCCATACGAATAATGTGATACTGTCAAAAGACAAAGTAAGCTCCTAGTTTGATTTTCTAGTCAAACTGGGAAGGATAGGCAAGGTTAGGAATCGAACTCAGAACCTTACGATTTTTTGTCTTCCTTCTTCCCATTAATTTATTTTCCATTCACTGTAAGGTGATTTAAATATAATGATAGTTTTTGTAAATGTCATCTGTTCCACCCGGCACACCATTAGCCTACTCTTACGAAAAGCGAACAGGATTTAACGTGTGCGCAAGATGTTCTGCGTGCGTTCGCACACGGCGCCTCGGTTTATAATCTCATCCGGAAGACTTTTGGGAGAGTGGAGTCAGCACTGATGTTAACTCCAAGAGAAAAATCTCCTCGACCGGATTCGAACCCGGGTCGTCAAATTGCGAGCGCAATGTTCTGACCACTAGGCTATCCGTCCCCTGTCATCTTCGGTTTACTTGTTAGGAAGGTGGATGTCTTAATCGCCCTGCTGTCTTCCTTCTTGGCTTAAAAAAAAGGAGTCTGTCACCAAAAGACAACCACATCAGTGAAAGGAAAATACCCCACGACAACAACAAAAAGAATTGTCCTTGGCAATAGTATGTAGAAGAAAATGGGCTCACTTAGTAAAAAAAAAACAACACATATACACAGGAAAACAAACCAAACAAAATGGGTGGTTTTGATCTGGGGGAGATGGCTCTTTATAAGGAGAGCATCCATCCCGAATTTCACACAAACGTGTCATGACTGCTGCAGTAAATACAAGTAAGGAACAACATGAACAATGAATTTATACACAATCTTTGAAAACTTCGTTGATGTTGTTATTGTTGTTGTGTTCCCGACTTAACAACCTGGGATCACCGATGTCACTGTGACTCACTCACCCTTGGAACACTTTGAGATTGAATCACGAATAGAATTTGCTGCATGACTGGGTGTTTTTTCCAAGTACCGTTGACTATAAGCAACACTCTCTGCACCGCGCTGTAGTCTTGTTAGGGCTGGATGTAATCAAAGTGCATGTTCGATCCCAGCTTTCGCTATGGTTGCCTTAAAGCCTTTCGCTATTCTCACCCCACCAGTGAAAGGGGTACCAACCTTGTTGGGGGTGTAACCTCGATAGACGGCGTCTATCTCTATGACTTCGCTAACGCTACAGAACCGATAGCACGCCTGATGACTTAGGCGGGACAGACTACTTTTAACTAACACTCTGGCATCAGATAACTTTGGCTCTACTTTAGAGGAGAGTGGAGGTTGTTATGTTAAGAGCTTATCCTATTTAAAGGCAATATCAACAGAATATTTCACAACATAACAACATTTTTAGTGTAGGCCTTTTGGCATCTAGCTGACATCAATAACAAGACACAGATTTTGGCCTTGGGCCACCATTGTTAAACTAGGTTAGAACACACTTTTAAAGACATTTATCCTTGAGGTTGATACGACATTTTTTTTTAGTTAGTTATTTTTATTCTTCTATATCGAGGATAATAAATGAGCACTCATGTGCTTTTTTTCATCCAGTCCCCGTGTGTATGCAGTTTTATAAATCTTGTCATCTGTTCCCACCGGCACACAAGGCCTACTTTACGAAAATGAACAGGATTTAACGTGTGCGCAAGATTTTCTGTGCGTTCGCACACGGGTCTCGGTTTCAGTCTCATCCGAAGGACTTTCGGGGAGAGTGGAGTCAGCACTGATGTTAACTCCAGGAGAAAAATTCCCCTCGACCGGGAATCGAACTCGGGTCGTCAAATTGCCAGCGCAATATTCTGACCACTAGGCTGTCCCGTCACCCGATAGTTTAACTTGTATTCTTTTACAGTAAAAAAAAAATCAGCAAACTAGACATTAGTGATTGAATCCTTCTGATTCCCCTCCACCTAACGTGAAATACCAGGGGCCTGTAAGTATTAAAAGCATCTCCAACCCTCTAAAACTCTGTACTAAAAATCCTTCATCCATCCCCTCTCTTTGTCTCTGCCTTGTTCCTTTTTTGGTCTATTTCCTGTGTCCCTGCTCCCTTCTCCTGCCTGTTAATTTGTTGGGGGATTTTTTTCCTGAAAAAAAAAAACACAACAACTTCAAGATAGCAATTAATATCGGGGGACGGATAGCCTAGTGGTCAGAACATTGCGCTGGCAATTTGACGCCCGGGTTCAAGTCTGGTCGAGGAAATTTTTGTCCTGGAGTTAACATCAGTGCTGACTCCACTCTCCCCAAAAGTCCTTCGGATGAGAAGACTTTAAACCGAGGCCCCGTGTGCGAACGCACGCAGAACATCTTGCGCACACGTTAAATCCTGTTCCGCTTTTCGTCAGAGTAGGCCATCGTGTGCCGGTGGGAACAGATGACAATATTTACAAAACTGCATACATACGGGGACCGGATGAAAAAAAAAAAGCACATGATTGCTTATTCTGTTATCCTCGATATAAAAAGAATATAAAAAGAATAACTAAAAAAATGATCCCACGCCGAAGTTGGATGCGCTGGGCCTGACTTGTCAGGCGCTTAATCGGCAGCGCAACGCATTTTCCAATCTTAATGACAGCCAGCAACAGTTGCTATCTAAGCGTTTGAAGACGAAGGACAAGACTCCTTTTGTTTCATAACTGAAATCTGGTAGTCCACTGGGTTGGGTTTTTGTTTTTTTTTAAGAATAAAAGACATCTCTCCACGAATTTAAAATTGTGGAGTATTGATTCTGCTGAGTATTACTAGCTGTGTTTTTGTGCTTTGTTTCTTCTCGCTTTCTATTGTTTTATTCGCTGGATCGTAAATAAAAGAAAAACAAGCTTTGACTTGGAGATATTAAATATGAAAGGCCAATAAAGGAAAGGTCAATATCATTTTCTATTCCTTGTTTCTCTATCTTTATTCGTCTCTGTGTGTGTGTGTTGTGTGTGTTGTGTGGTGTGTGGTGTGTGTGTGTGGTGTGTGCGGCGGCGCGGAGTGTGTGTGTGTGTGTGATGTGTGTGTTGTGTGTGTGTGTGTGTGTGTGTGTGTGGTGTGTGCGCGCGCGCGCGAGTGTGTGTGTATGTGTGTGTGTGTGTGTGTGTGTGTGTGTGTGTGTGTGTGTTGTGTTGTGTGGTGTGTGTGTGTGTGTGGTTGTGTGTGTGTGTGTGTGTGTGTTGTGTGGGTGTGTGTTGTGTTGTGCTGTGTGTGTGTGTGCGCGCGCGCGTGTATGTAGTGTGGTGTGTGTGTGTGTGTATGTCTGTCTGTCTGTCTATTGTTTGTCTGTGTGTCTATCTGTCTGTCTGTCTGTCTCTTTCTGTCTGTTTTTGTCTGTCTGTCGAACAAAGTTATCCACCCAAACCCCACTAAAATGCAACACAAGAAAAAAACAACAACAGTAGTGACAATAAACCACTTTGGAATGAAACAAAACTGTAGGAAATTAACAGAACATTCAAAGGAGATCTTATCATAGTAAAAAAAAATATCCAAGATCTTTTAAAGCCAGCCTGAACGAACTTACAGTAAGTGATAGTAACATTTAAAGTAAGAACAAAATCAATACGCTCAGGGTCAGACAAATGGAAATCAAAATGGGTCAGAAATTAAAACAAAACGAAGTCAAACTGAACTACACACAGGTCAAAATCAACTCGAAATTTTAAAAAAAAAAAGTCAATTATGAAATCTGAGTAAGCCAAATTGGAATCAAAATAAGTATAAAAAAAACCACCCTCAAATCAATTATAGCATTAAGACAGACAGACACACACACACATTCAGACACACTGAGAAACAACCATATGTACTCACAGATACAAGTACAACACACACACACATACACACATACACACACACCACGCACGCGCGCGCGTGCGCACGCATGCACGCACACACACACAACACTCCGCGCACACATAACTAAAACAGCACACAGACAACTGCGTGCACACATAACTAGATAGGTCAGATACAGACAGAAGACAGATAGATAGACATACGATAGTAGATAGATAGATAGATAGATAGATAGATAGATAATAGATAGACATAGATCCATAGATACATAGATACATAGATAGATACATAGATAGATACATAGATAGATAAACAGACATATACGTAGATACATAGATTTCTGAAACAAGCATTTTACAAAAAAAAAAGAGACAAAGCATTATCCAAACAATGTAATAATCATAAACACAAAAAAACAAAACTCCTGGAAAATAAAAAAAAGCAAGAACACACATGTTGCTGTATCAAGCATATCGCACTTTACATGGCGGAGATGTTGCACAATTGTTTGAATTCAAACAGCTTCCAACTGATGTTGCGTCATAATGCTGCAATCAAAAAAAAAGTTAATTTTATTTTAAACTGCGTCGTTAGTGTTGGACTTTGTGTTTTATTCATTTTCCCGGTACACCAGTGAAAGATGATCTTCGTCTTCTTCTACGCCGGTTGAACGCTTAGACACCAACTACTGTTGTCTGTCATATGAGCGAAAATGCGTTGCGCTGCGTTAAGTGCCTGACAAGTCAGGCCCAGCACATCTGACCTCGGTTCGGGAAGAGAATACAGTTATCTTGTAAGTCTTTTGGGGGAGGGGGGGGAGGGGGAGAGGCTTGAAAATTTACAAAAAAAAGGTTGAAAACAGAAAACAAGAAGGAGGTGATAAGAAGAAAAAAAAGAAAAGAAGAAGCAAAGAGAGGGATAGAAAAGAGGGAAGTTTTTTTCCTGGAACAGATTTTCCTGAAAGTGGGGATAGCTATCTGTACTGACAAGCCTCTGGTATGACCATGGGGACGGGATAGCCTAGTGGTCAGAAATGCGCTCGCAAATTTGACGACCCGGTTCGATTACCGGTCGAGGGGATTTTTCCCTGGAGTTATTAACACAAGTGCTGACTCCGCTCTCCCCAAAAGTCTTTCGGATGAGACAATAAGCCGAGGCCCCTGTGTGAACGCACGCAGAACATCTTGCGCACACGTTAAATCCTGTTCCTCTTTTCGTAATAGTAGGCCATTGTGTGCCGGTGGGAACAGATTACACAATTTACAAAAACTGCATACACACAGGGAATGGAGGTTAAAAAAAGCACATAAAAGCTTATTCCATTATCCTCGATATAAAAGAATAAAATAAAAGAACAGAATAAAAAGAAAAAATAAAATGGGTAAGGAAGTAATTCCAATTTACTGTAAAAGTTATAAGATAAAAAAAAAGTTAAAGTTAATAAACTTAAAAGAAAATTGATAGAACTCTTGGCAAGGAATGGGTCTTGAGGTTGAGATTGTAACAGTGTCTTGACACGCTTTATCACAACTCTTATAGTTCCTTCCACCTTGCAGTATTGAAGCTAATTGATAATTATCGTAGCTTAGTTATAGAGGTAAGAAACTGTACAGAGATATTTTGTTTTCGTTGTTTCTGGTTGTCGAAGCTTTTCTTTGTGTATAGGTACTTTAGCACTCGTGTTTCCAGTTTTTGAAAAGATAAAAATAATAATAATAATATATATAATATTATGATTTGTAGGGTGAATCTTGTAGAGCACACAAATTCAAACATCTGACTAGTATTATATAACTTTTCTACTTTTTTATATGATTCTGCCAGTTTACAAGACAAACACAATATTTATCCTTTTTGTCGACTTTTATATGGAACAATGTCTCTCCACTGTACCACACGATGTAAAACCCACAATATTAGAGAATATTGCCAGATATACTCTGAATTTTGACATGTTCACATACTTCCAAATACCGCTCTTCTTTATCAACTACCAGTAAAAAAAGTGCTCGCAAAATAAATTACAACATCGTGGAGTATTGATTCATTCGAGTGTTATGTATGTTTGAGCGGTTGTCGGTCATAATTATTTTCTGCAGCTGTTATGTGAAGCGATTTGTGCTTCCTCGTGTAAAATGTCAGAATCCTACCTGTAGTTTTTCTTGTTCATTTTTTCTTCTCCTTTTTTTTTGCTCCCTCATCTTCTGTGACGTCTCCTTCCTGCTGTTCTCACACCGCTCATTCCAATCTCCCCCCACCCCAACCCCACCCCACAGCTGTACCCCAGGTTTAGTATGTCTCGTCCTCAGGATCGGGAGTCCACAGGGAGCCCATCAATATTAGGCCGCCGTGGGGCCACCAGCCAGAGGGGCCCTGCACTGCTGCTGAGTCACTTTGATGGTGTTCAGTGGTGTCTGTTCTGAGCTAACATACGCAGGACACCACCTACTAAGCCCCCTATTAACGACAGTATTAGCTCAGAGGCAGAGCCAGACTTTGTGAACACACTCTGTGCTCAAAGTCTTTGCTCTAATCAGGCTAGGCTTATTCAGTTTTGGGGCATGGTTTTTCCAACTACTCGGTAAAACTAGTGCATTGCGGCTTCAGTACAGTCTCCCAGTTCAGTCAGCTGTAAGTGGGTACTACCTGCCCTCTTTAAAAGACAAGGAAAGTGAAGCAGCGAGGGAGAGGAGATGGACCTGCCCTCAATATGTTGATCCTGGAGAAGCTGAGGTCTGAAAACTTGTCCCCAGCATCTGTATAAATTTATGGGATATCTTTATTTCGCTCAGTTCATTTCTTTGAAGAAACTCAGAACAAATTTTCTTTTATAATTAGGTGGCTTGCTAAATAGACTAATATTGATGAAATTAATGTCGACTTGTTTTTGTCTCTGTCATGTGCTTGTATTTTTTGTATTTTCGGGGTATCTTCCTGTTAATTTAGTCCTATGTTTCAGTTCATTTCGTTAAGTACAATAAAAATACTGTATTATCTAAAAATAGAGAAATTTGTGTGTGTCTAAAAGCCATGCATTGAACCAGCAAACAGTAAAAATCCACATATTGTTAAGAAAAATACACAGTACAGAATCAACTCTAAGTCACGCTTTCTCCAAGAAGATGCTTAGGGGAGATGGTTAATTGCACATTTTTTATTGTATAATTTATTAGTATTCTTTTCATATCAAGGATTATGGAATAGGCATCCATATGCCTGTTTACATCCAGTCCCCGTGTGTATGCAGTTTTGTAAATCTTGTCATCTGTTCCCACCGGCACACGTTGCTCTACTCTTACGAAAGCGAAACATGATTTAACATGCGTGTAAGATGTTCTACGTGCGTTTGCACACGGGGCCTCGGTATTATAGCCTCATCCACAAGACGTTTGGGGGGAGTGGAATCCGCACTGATGTTAACTCCAGAGAAAAATCCCCTCGACGGGAATCGGGAATTTTGATTGTGTTCATGCTGACCGATATTGCCTCGATTGTGCAATACCCTCTTTATCAAATCTCTTCCAAACGTCTTCGTGAAGATAATATGCTTTTGCCTAAAGCCTTTTTCGACAACCCTTTTACGCAGTGTTGTATGCAAAAGCTTTTGATTCCGTCCTCACTGGAAACACGAAACTACTGCTTTCAACAATAAACTTGAAATTGAGGAATCTTGTTTATAGTTGTATAGGAACTGTAGGGTCGATTCTAATGCTAACAAAGTCATGGATGATACAAGTCTGCCAGATTTTTGTTAACTCTCTTTTTTTTCTTTTCCTCTTCCTTCCTGTCTCTTTCTTTCTTGTGTTTGAGTGCGTGATGTGCTTGTGTGATGTATGTGTGTGTGGGGGGTGGGTGGGGGGGGGGGGGTGGGGTGGGGGGTGAGTGGTGGTGAGTGTGTGTGTGTGTGTGTGTGGTGTGGTGATTGTGTGTGTGTGTGTGTGTGTGTGTGTGTGTGTGTGTCTGTATGTGTGTGTGTTTATAAGAGATAGAGACAGACAGACAGACAGGCAGAGAGAGAAAGACAGACAGATAGACAGACATACAGACCCAGACAGACAGACAGGCTGAGACAGTGAGAGAGACAGACAGACAGACAGACAGACAGACAAACCAGACAGACCCACACAAACAGACAGACAGACAGACAGGCGGCAGACAGAATGAGAGAGAAAGAGACAGCTAGACAAAACAGACAGACAGAGAGAGAGAAGAGAGAAGAGCAGAGAGAAGAGAGGAGAGAGAGAGAAGAGAGAGAGACGAGAGAAGATAGAGAGACAGAAGAAGAGAGACAGACAGAACAGACAGACAAAACAGACAGACAGACAGACAGATATGACCCTTTTTTTCAAACAAACATAATGTCACAGGCAAAGCGCACAAGTAATCATACACGCAAACAAACATAACAAAGATAAAACAAGGAGGAAGTGAAACATTAAAGCGGTATACGCTTTTCATGTTCATAGCAGCAATCTTAAAGGAAATGAGGAAGAAATATTTCGCCAGTCTGATCCTTGCGCAACCGTTTTGGGTTTTTTGGGTTTTTTTTTCACTTGCAGGAATGCACATGGCATTTAGAAGACACATCTTGTCGCAGTTTCTGTGAACTAGTTAGCTTCATAACACACCGCACATGAACTGCTCTTGTGAATGTTAAGAAAGAAGTGGTGTGTTTTTAATGTCCTGTCACTAGCACTTTGTTGTTTGAAGAATCTGTAAAGAAATAAGAGTTTCATGTACTTTTGTGATTTGTACATTGTTTGAAGAATCCCTTCACAAATGAGTGTGTCTCATATATTATGATTAGCACTTTGTTTAAAGAATCCTTTAAAAATAAGTGTGTTTCGTGTCTATGACTAGAACTTTGAAGAAACTGAAAAAAGAAGTGTTATTTTATATAGGTGATTAGCACTTTGTGTGAAAATCCCTTAGAAATAATGTGTTTCGTGTACTATGATTAGAACTTGAGTTGAGAAAACTTCTTAATATTTCCTTAAGTAAAATCTTAAGAAAAAAGTGTGTTTCACATACTATGATAAGCACTTTGAGAAATCCCTTCAGAAATAAGTGTGTTTCACATACAATGATAAGCACTTTGACAAATCCCTTAAGAAAGAAGTGTGTTCCATATATTCTAATTAGCACTTTGCTTGAAGAATCTCAGAAGAAATGAGTGTGTTTCAAATACTATGATTAGTACTTTGGAGAATCTCCGAAGAAATTAGTGTGTTTCATATACACTGATTAGCACTTTGTTTGAAGGTCTCTAAAGAAATAAGTAGTGTTTGATAAACTACGATAAGCATGTTGACAAATCCCTTAAGAAATAAGTGTGTTTCATATACACTATTAGCACTTTGTTTGAAAAAAATTCCTAAGACAAAGTGTGTTTCATACACTATGACTACCATTTTGTTCGAAGAATGCCTCATAACGTTAAACATGAGGATTGCTAGTTTTCTCGACCGAGGGGATGCCGTGGAATCTTTCAGTATAAATACCACACCAACCTTCTGGAAATCTGTCCTAGAAAACTAATATCCCCTTTTCTATCACTTCCTTTCTTTTCCATTTCACTCCCATCACTTTCTCCGTTCTCTTTAGTTCATTTTCTGCCCACGTAGCAAAGCCGATGGTTTTCTTATGAACCCGTTCGCAGAACTAGTTCTGCCCCTGAAGTCATGATACAATATCAGCTGAGGCTAACAGGCTGGCCTTCTGCTAGTGGTACCATAGAACATGGATGTCTTTGTTGGTTTTCATTCTTTATTCTGTTTGTTCGTTGTTGCCAATTACATGGGTGACCGTTTGCGTGCCTTGGCTACAGTACAGTTTCCCCTTGTTCACCCAGCTTGTAAATGGATACCTGCCCTCTTTTAGGGTCAGGGAAGGTAAAAGCAGCGAGGGAAGAGGAGATGGGCTCCACGCCTCAACATGCTGGCCCTTCTTAGAGAAGCGGAGGTCTCTGACGCCTGGCTCCCCTACGACCACACAAGTTATGGGACACCTTTACCTTTACTTTTATTCTGTTTGTTGTTTTTTTTTACTCCGAGGCTTGAAATCTGAGGCGCCTACTCAATGGTAAGATAGTGCATTACGAAACCACCTTCTGCACATCACTAGGGTAGACGCATTACCTCTTCGTAGATGATGCCTAAACAAGACATTAGTATGCATATGCTTTTAAAATGCCCCCCCCCCCCCCCACCACACCACCCCCTTTTATCTCTCGGCATGCTATGACATTACTCTCCCCAAAAGGCAGAACGGGCTTTAACGTGTGTCAAAAGATATTCTATGTGCGTTGGTACACGGAACCATAGTGCATAGTCTTTAACTGAGAGACTTTCCAGGGAGTAGAGACAGTGGTGATGTTACCTCCAGAGGCAAACTTCACTTTGTCTCGAACAGACATCTTGCTGTTGGCTCAAAACGGAGCCGTAATACCGCACGCTCAAAGCTCTAACCACTAGATTATCATTCTCATCCTCTGTTGTGGTTTTGAATCGGTATCTCTTCCTTTATTAAGCAGGGAAAAATGGCTGAATTCCCAGGAACATCCTCCTTGGTGCATTGGTTGCAAGAGCACCGCATCTGTTAAGGTGTGCAGCGTTACGCTCCAAGACCGTATACGTATACACGTGACACTAAAAAGCCACTGGCACCAACTCCGATTTGCCAGAAAGCGCTTTGCAGTTCATCCCAGGTGGAGAAGGTAGTATTTTATTTTTATTTATGCATTTATCAATTTATATTTATTTCATTCATTTATATCGAGGATAATGGAATAAGCATTCATATGCTTTTTTTTTTTTTTTTTTTTTTTTTACATCCAGCCCCTGTGTGTATGCAGTTTTGTAAATGTCACCTGTTCCCACCGGCACACGATGGCCTACTCTTAATACAAGTGGAATAGGATTTAACGTGTGCGCAAGATATCTGCGAACATTTGCACACGGGGCCTCGGATTGTACTTTAATCCGAAAGACTTTTTGGGAGGGTGGGGGGGAAGTGGAGTCAGCACTGATGTAAACTCCAGAGGAGAAATCCCTCGACGGGAATCGAACCCGGGTCGTCAAATTGCGAGCGCAATGTTATGACCACTAGGCTATATTATCCCGTCCCGTAGTAATTGAGGTAAGCTATGAAGGAACTATGGAAGAAAAAACAAACAAACAATGGAAAACAGAAAAAGTCACATGGAAAGAGAAACAGCAAAACCAGACTATCATCAACTTTGTGTCCAGTTTTTTTTTA
>CM060346.1:23258525-23281025 GCA_030674155.1 Stramonita haemastoma
AAATGTTTCCAACATGCATTTTGTAACATGCTATAGCCCTCATGAACGGATAAGGGGACATTAATGCTGCAGAACCCATCAGTGTGCTTTGCTCCACATTTTGCTACTTTGTCAACTATTTCATTAAAGTAGATACCACAATGCGAAGGAATCCAGCAAAACGTAACACAGGTGCCTCGTGTGTGTGTGTGTGTGTGTGTGTGTGTGTGTGTGTGTGTGTGTGTGTGTGTGTGTGTGTGTGTGTGTGTGTGTGTGGTGTGTGTTATTGATTTTACTGTTTTATATCAAGGGTAATGAAAAATGCATTCACGTGCTTTTTTCATCCAGCCCTGTGTCAGTGTGTGTGTTATGTGCGTATGTGTGTGTATGTCTGTCTGCCTGTATGTGTCCATAAGTACATGCATGCTTGCATGCATGCTTACGTGTTTGCATATGCATGTGCATGTGTGTGTGAGACAGAATTGGAGAGAGAGACAGATAGACAGACAGACAAAGACGGACAGAGCTAGAGCAAGTACACACACACACACACACACACACACACACACACACACACACACACACACACACACACACACATACACACACATACACACACACATACACATACACACACATACACACATACACACACACATACACACACACACACACACATACACACACACACACACACACACACACGACACACACACACACACACACACACACACACCACACACACACACACACATACCAAGCTTTAACCCCACCCACTTTTTGTTTTTAGTGTTATGGGGTTTTTTCCCTCAGTTGTGATGGGTATAATTATATTGTATCATTGTTGTGTTTGTTGTTTTTATATCCCCTTTTTCTTCTGTTTGACTTTTGATAATTTCCTTCTTTATCATTTACAAAGTGTGAACCGAAGTATGGAGATATTGTAGCCTGACATGATTAGTTTGATTGACATTTCATGGATTTTTTTTTAAAGTCTTAAATAATGGTATTGGTGATAATGTATGTAACTGATACAATTTGTTTGCTGGATACTTTATGGTTTTTAAAACGTTAAATGTGTGCGTGCGTGCGTGCGTGCGTGCGCGCGCGCGCGCGCGTGCGCGCGCGCGTGTGTGTGTGTGTGTGTGTGTGTGTGTGTGTGTGTGTGTGTGTGTGTGTGTGTGTGTGTGTGTGTGTGACTTTTGAGTGGGGATTTTTTAGGTGGTTTTTTTTTTCTATTGGTATATTTTATTTTTACGGCTGTTGAAATCATGTTAGTTGAATAATGTTGGGGGCATTTTGTTTTCCTTAGAGAGACAGTTTGGTGGGGGGAAAAAAAAAGCAAATCATCGCTTATTCAATGTACCATCTATAAATAAAAATTTGACGTCGACTCTGACTCTGACTTTGACCTTGACTTTCACACACACATACACACACACACACACACACACACACACACACACACACACACACACACACACACACACACACACACACACACACACACACCACGTCCATGTCTGTCTGGATGGCTTGATGAAAAAAAGCAATTGGAATGCTTACTCAATGTACCATCTGGAAATAAAAGTTTGACTTTGACTTTGACTTTGACACCACACACGCGCGCGCGCGCCCGCGCCCACGCGCAGCATCGTTGAGGACTTCAACTGGAAACGCAGTAGCGGGAATTCCCTTTATATAAAGGGAAATTGTGATGTATTGATTTTTACGGTATGCCAGGGAGCCGCAGAAAACTGCCAGAGACACACGTGGCTTTTATGTCCATACGCCTTGCCGTCCCCCAACTTGTTTCGTTTTCTCCTTCCTCTGTCTTCCTTCCTTCCTTCCTTCCTTCCGTATGTCTGTCTGTCTGTCTGTTTGTCTGCCTAACTGTCAGGTTTGTGTGTCTGTTCTGTTCTGTTTTGTATGTATTTATGTCCATTTCATCTCTGTTTGCCTGTCTGCCTATCTGTCGGTTTGTGTGTCTGTTCTGTTCTGTTTTGTATGTATTTAGGTACATTTCAATCTCTGTTTGCCTGTCTGCCTATCTGTCGGTTTGTGGTTGTTGTTTCTGTTCTGTTTCTGTGTCCATGTGTCTGTTCTGTTCTGTTCTGTATGTGTTTATGTCCCATTTTTCAGTCTCTAGTCTGTTTGTCTGCCTGTTTGTTTGCCTGTCTGTCTTTCTGTCGGTTTGTGTGTCTGTTCTGTATGTCTTTATGTCCATATTCAGTCTCTGTCTGTTTGTCTGTCTGTCTGTTTGCCTATCTGTCGGTTTGTCTGTCTGTTCTGTTCTGTATGTCCAATCTCAGTCTGTGTTTGTTTGCCTGTCTGTTTGCCTGTCTGTCTGTCTGTTTATGTGTCTGTTCTGTTCTGTTCTGTATGTGTTTATGTCCATTTCGATCTCTGTTTCTTTGCCTGTCGGTTTACCTATCTGTCTGTCTGTCGGTTTGTGTGTCTGTCTGTTCTGTTCTGTATGTGTTTATGTCCAGTTCGATCTCTGTCTGTTTGTTTGCCTGTCTGTCTGTCGGTTTGTGTGTCTGTCTGTTCTGTTCTGTATGTGTTTATGTCCATTTCGATCTCTGTCTGTTTGTCTGCCTGTCTGTCTGTCTGTCTGTCGGTTTGTGTGTCTGTCTGTTCTGTGTGTGTCTATGTCCATTTCGATCTCTGTCTGTTTGTCTGCCTGTCTGTCTGTCTGTCTGTCGGTTTGTGTGTCTGTCTGTTCTGTGTGTGTCTATGTCCATTTCGATCTCTGTCTGTTTGTCTGCCTGTCTGTCTGTCTGTCGGTTTGTCTGTCTGTTCTGTTCTGTATGTGTCTATGTCCATTTCGATCTCTGTCTGTCTGTTTGCCTGCCCTGTCTGTTTGCCTATCTGCCTGTGTTGTCTGTCTGTTCTGTTCTGTATGTGTTTATGTCCATTTTCAGTCTCTAGTCTGTCTGCCTATCGGTTTGCCTATCTGTCTGTCTGTCGGCTTGTGTGTCTGTCTGTTCTGTTCTGTATGTGTTTATGTCCATTTCGATCTCTGTCTGTCTGTTTGTCTGCCTGTCTGTTTGCCTATCTGCCTGTGTTGTCTGTCTGTTCTGTTCTGTATGTGTTTATGTCCATTTTCAGTCTCTAGTCTGTCTGCCTATCGGTTTGCCTATCTGTCTGTCTGTCGGCTTTGTGTGTCTGTCTGTTCTGTTCTGTATGTGTTTATGCCCATTTTGATCTCTGTTTGTCTGCCTGTCTGTTTGCCTATCTGTCAGGTTTGTGTGTCTGTCTGTTCTGTTCTGTTCGTGTTTATGCCCATTTTGATCTCTGTTTGTCTGCCTGTCGGTTTGCCTATCTGTCGGTTTGTGTGTCTGACTGTTCTGTTCTGTATGTGTTTATTGTCCATTTTCAATCTCTTGTCTGTTTGTCGTCTGCCTGTGGAGTTTGTCTGTTTTGTCAGTTCTTATCTATTCTCTTCTGTATGCCCGTATGTCTATCTCGGTCCTGTGCTGTCTGTTCGTCTGCCTCAGTGCCTGCCTCCTTGTTCTTTTCTATTCTGTTCTGTTCTGTATGTCTATCTCGGTCCCTGTGTCTGTCTGTTCGTCTGCCTGCCTCCTTGTTCTTTTCTGTTCTGTTCTGTTTTGTATGTCTGTATGTCTATCTCGGTCTCTGTGTTTGTCTGTTCGTCTGGTGTGTGTGTGTTTGTGTGTGTATGTGTGTGTGTGTGTTTGTGTGTGTGTGTGTGTGTGTGTGTGTTTGTTGTGTGTGTGCGTGTGGTGTGCGCGCGCGCGCGCGCGCGCGCGTGTGTGTGTGTGTGTGTGTGTGTGTGTGTGTGTGTGTGTGTGTGTGTGTGTTCTTTTCTTATTCTGTATGTCCATCTTGGTTTTCTGTGTCTGTCAGTCTGCCTGCCTTTCTGCCTGCATGCCTGTCCGTTTGTCGATCTGTTCTCTTCTAGTCCGTTCTGTATGTCCATCCTGGTCTCTCTGTCTCTATCTCGCCGTGCTATTTTCTGTGTGTATCTGTCTGTTTATCTGTATGTCTCTCTCTCTGTGTTTCTATGTCTGTCTGTCTGTGTCCATTTTTCCAAAATATTCAATGCCCAATATTTGTATTCCCTTATCAGACAGTGTTTTTCATTGTGCTCACGCGCACGTGTGTGTGTGTGTCTGTATGTGCGCGCGTGTGTGTGTATGTGTGCGTGCGTGTGTGTGTGTGTGCGTATGTGTGTGCATTTGTGCATATGCATTCAGGTGTATACGTATGTGTGTGTGTATTTTGTGCATGTGCGTGTGTGTGTATGCGTATGTGTGCGCATTTGTGCATATGCGTGCGTGTGTATGCGTATGTGTGTGCATTTGTGCGTGTGTGTGTGTGTGTTTATGTGTGTATGCCTACGTGTGTGTGTGTGGCGCGCGCGCGCGCACGCGTGTGCGTGCATGTATGCCCTGCCTTTTGAGTGTTCCATACTCATAGCCCTCAGCTAGACCCATTCAAAATCCACACCCTCTCTTGCCCATCTCTTCTGGGATTTTTTTTTTATTGATTTATTTAGTCTTTTATATCGAGGATAATGGAATAAGCAATCATATGTTTTTTTTACATTCAGTCCCCGTGTGTATGCAGTTTTATAAATATTGTCATCTGTTCCCACCGGCACACGAGGGCCTACTCTTACGAAAAGCGGAACAGGATTTAACGTGTGTGCAAGATGTTCTGCGTGCGTTCGCACACGGGGCCTCGGTTTATAGTCTCATCCGAAGGACTTTGGGGGGGAGTGGAGTCAGCACTGTGTGTGTGTGTGTGTGTGTGTGTGTGTGTGTGTGTGTGTGTGTGTGTGTGTGTGTGTATGTATGTATGTGTGTGCGTGCGTTCGTTTTCGTGCGAGTGTAAAGTTGTTTGGGCATGTGTATGTGTGTATACGTATGTGTGTGTATCTGTGCGTGTTTGTGTGTTTATGTGTGTGTGTGTGTGTGTGTGTGTGTGTGTGTGTGCCCGCGCGCGCGCATACCATCGCCCTCAGACCCGTTCAAAATCCACACCCTCTCCTGCCCATCTCTCCTAGACTTACACACCGGACGCATGAAGAATGTTGCAGGGTTTGCTGTTTAACAAATACGTCGCCATACCGTCACCCGTACTCTTGTCTTCAGAGGATGATAAAGAAATCCAGCATCTACACTCAGGGTGTCCAGCCAGAAGTTTTTATGTTTTTTGTTTTTTCTCTCTATTTTTTTCCCCTCACAGCTAAGAATAGGACTGCGCTTTATAGAGCAAGGCGTTGTACTGATTTGTATTGCACTGATTTATGTTGATTTGTATTACTATTGTATTTTATTGTGTTGTGTTGTATTGTGGACCATTTTTAGTCACAGGATTGTTCTCTGATTAAAAACCCCGGACAGCTCTCCCTCTATCTCTTCATCATATTTATGGTGGTAGTAGTATGTTCTTTGTCTTGAACCATATCCTATGCTCAATTTGCTATTGTGTCGTGGCCAAAGGCCAACGTACAGTAAAAGATTGAAATCTAAACTCTGTCTTTTTTCCTCCTCCTCCTCTCTCTGAAGAGACCACATCACCATCATTCATTATAATTATTTTCCCTGCACTACTTTTATATTTTTCTTCCTGTAGCCGAGCGACTTTAATTTCAGCATTCATTGGCCAGGGACAACTCTCTTGCTGCCATTGTTTCTTTTACGAGCGCAGAGTTTGTTGCATAATCATGGGACCTTGATTTTTTTCGTTTCATCTGAAAGACTAGCACCCAGGCCACTACTCAACGTCTTCTGGGTGGGGAAATCGTTCTGGCTTAAACGGGAATCGAACCTGCACTTCCCGTGTTTAATGCAGGTGGTTTAACTTCTAGACCACCGACCCATAAACAATGTTCGATTCGATATACCACAAACTGTAGCTAGTATATTTTCCTGCGTTAGATTTGTGGGGTTCTAACGTATGCTTCGCTCTCTCTCTCTCTCCGCGCGCGCGCGCGTGCGTGCGTGCGTGTATGTGTGTGTGTGTGTATGTGTGTGTGTGTGTGTGTGTGTGTGCGCGTGCGTGCGTGCTAAGTGGTTGCAATCAGGACTGACGCTTTTATACTGTTTTTCGTCAGGTCAATGATCTTTTCCCCACTTACCCACCCCTTTTTTTTTATTTCTCTTCCTCTCACCTCCAATACACACACACGCACACGCACACACACGCGCACGCTCACACACACACACACACGCGCACGCCCACACACACGCGCACGAACACACATAGGGTGCGCACAAAGAGAACGCTTGCTCGCGATAAAAGCGAGCGCGATAAAGCAAGCGCTTGTAATATTGTTCAAAATTTGCTTTTGCGGCACAAAAAGCACACTTGCTTTATCACGCCTGCGATTTCAAGCAACGCTTGGGAAGCGTAAAGAATCAAAAGTTAATTCTTTATCGCGAGCAAGCGTCTTCATACTTATACATATAACTGTATATACACATACATTTCAACTAAGGATGACTCAAATGAGTGCAATAAATAGACGCTCCTCTGGCAGAATTAACTGTTGGTGCCAGTTGCACCAGTTCTTTGTTATCTCCGGTTCAATTTTTTCTAAGATATAGTTGAATGTATCTTGGCTCACTCTCAAGTAGGACTGAAAACGAGAAGGGCTTCTTTTAAGCAAAGGAAACAAATGATGATATTCACTTTCCATTTGCCTCCTTTCATTTCTCTCATGAACACCCATTCGTTTGCGTTTTCCTAGGATAATTTTCGGCAAAACACTGTCCAGCGACAATAGTTTGTCTTCACTTGATTCCGCCATGGTGCCAAATGACAAAATTCTACCAGCCCCAAGCGCGATTTTCAGGCTTTCTATATGTCCACCTCAACAAGCGAGCGCTTTCATTACACGCACTTGCCTTATTGCGCTTGCTTTTGGCGCGAGCAAGCGTTGTCTTTGTGCGCACGCTTACACACACACACGCGCGCGCGCACACACAAAATGGGAGAGAAATCAAATAACACTAAAAAGCCATTCCTGAAACATCCATCATTTATAGCATCCTATCATTTCTAGACAATCTACAAACAAAATACAAACATCGAAACAAAATTCAAACGCCTGAATAGGCTCGTCAAATACACAAACAAAAAAATATATAAACATGAAAATCTAACTCATAAATTAGAAAAAATAAGAACAAAACAAATCAGTCTAAACTATTGCATCAAAATCCAGTCCTTTCAAAAAAAAAAGCTATTGACAAACATAAGACAAGTTCATTTGAACGTAAGCCCTTTCCTAAAAGAATGAAAGTTTTATGTACATTTTGTGTAGTGTATGTATACTGGTTTTGTCAATACCACTGAACAATGCCATTTATGATCATCAAAGCCATCAAAGTGCTTTGCTTTTTATAACAATCCATACCGGTATAAGATTTATACGAAACGAAGAAATTTCAAATGGTACATCAAACGTGCGCGCATACAGACACAGACGCACGCACTCTCTCAAACTCACACACACACACACACACACACACCACACACACACACACACACACACACACACACACACACACACACTGTAAAATTTGGGTTGCTTTAGAAGCAAAACTTAAATGTATTTTTTAGAAAAAATTCACTATGAACTCTTACAGCACAAATTGGAATGTTGTACTCAAAAACAAAACCGATGAAAAAAATGTACATAATCTGCGAAAAGGCAACTGTTATCAATGCACAACTCCATGAAATTCTAATGTCACTAAAAAAAACCCACAAAAAAACACACACGTAGAGTATAGTATTTAAAGATTATTTGGAATCACAAACTCAATGACTAGATTTTCCTTTCAAAAAATCATGGACATAATTTTCAAGGTTTTGCTAGTTTCGTAACACTATTAGTCTTTAAATTGAACTTTTATTTCTTTAAAAAGCAGCAAAAAAACCAAACCAAAACAAAAAACACACCAAAAGTTGCCTAGAATTACTCCCGTGAGCTTCCGAAAATCATAGAGCACATATTTTTTTGTAATTAAATGAAAAACACACTAGCAACAACCTTTACAAAAATAAGGATAAAAGGTATATACAAAAACGTATCAAAGAAATAAGTATATGTTAGTGGCTTTACAACATCATTTTGCGAACTATGAAAAAAACACACCAGAAAATTAAAATCCACGATGCTTTCATCCTTTTTGTAATTCCATTTTCCAGATAAAAAATTCTAACAAAAAATGAAATTGCATACAGATAAAAGTCATTTAAGTATGCAACTAGTGTGCAGATTTCTTGAAAAGCAGATGTACAAAAAAATGAAAATATTAAACACACATACACCCACACACATATGAGATAATAAACCGAGGCCCCGTATGCGAACGCACGTAGAACGTCTCGCGCACACGTTAAATCCTGTTCCGTCTCTCATAATAGGCCATTGTGTGCCGGTGGGAACAGATGGCAAGATTTATAAAGCTACCTACATACGGGGACTGATTGTAAAAAAAACACACGAGTGCTTATTCCATTATCCTTGATAATTATCGAAGAATAAAGTGAATCAAATGAATCTCTCTCTCTCTCTCTCTCTCTCTCTCTCTCTCTCTCTCTCTCTCTCTCTCTCTCTCTCTCTCTCTCTACAACACACACACACACACACACACACACACACACACACACACTCTCTCTCTCTCTCTCTCTCACACACACACACACACACACACACACACACACACACACACACACACACACACACACACACACCACACACACACACGCATACACACACACACACACACATACACACACTGCGTAACCACTTGAAAATTACAGAGGGCACATTTCGCTCACTTCATCTCCAAACAACGATAACAAGAAATCCCAAACGTACATACAAGTATGCTGCTTTTCGTCCAATTTACAAAGCTATAAAATCCCACTGCTGGCATACCGACAGGCAAACATAAATCTCGAACAGTATTTCGATAATTTCTCAATTTTAACACACACACACACACACACACACCACACACACACACACACACACACACACACACACACACACACGCACGCACACACAAAAGCGCGTATTCATTTATCCTCGATATAAAAGAAAAAAAATCACACACACACACACACACACACAAAAGCATACGAGTCTTCATTCCATTATCCTCAATATAACAGAATAAATTTTTTAAAAATCACACACACACACGCACGCACGCACACACACACTAAAGACATGCCCACTCTTCTTGTTCCTAAATGTTTGAACATGCTACCTACCATTACCTAACTGTTTAACATTTTCCCAGCTACACTTATTCCTCGACCCCCCCCACACACGCACCTCCAATCACCAAAGGTTTATAAAACTACAGTCTGCTTCCCGTTTCATTGTACACAAACGCACACTAGTCTTTTCCCCCATTTATTTTTGATTAATACAATAGCTACTTTTTGAGCCGCTCTTTTTAAATGTCTGTCCCCTTGAAGTCAGAATGCGGCTACCTACATATTGAGGATTCGGGGGGGGGGGGGGGGGGAAGAACAATCGCATACACAAAAATATTAGCTATAGCCGTGGACAAAAGGAAAAAGACCTCCCCCCCCCCCCCTTCAAAAAAAAACTGCCCCTTTCTCTCAAACGCCTAATTCTCCCCCCCATTTTGCTACAGTTCTTTTCTTGACAATGTCCTCTTTCTAACTTGTCCCTACTTTGAATAAGCTTTTCCGTCTTTCGATCTCCCCTTCCCCCACACAAACCACAATCCTGCTCCACACACCTTTCTATCACCCTCGTCCTCCCCCTGTTCCGAGAGATTTTCTTATATCTCTGGAAACATCAGTGCCGACTCAAGTCCCGAGTATGTTGTTCTGATACGATTATTTACCGAGGTTCTATGTATAAACGGACAAGAAACACCTTGTACACACATTAAAATCTCTTCCGCCTTTTAAAAGAGTAGGCTATGTATGCCGGTTGGGGGGCAGATCAAATTTCAAAAAGCGCAATTACGCGGGGACTGGATGTAAGCAAAAAGCACACGAGTGCATATTCCATTAACGAAATATTTTGTCTTCTTTTTTTAAGATGTCTACAATTGTGTCCGCTTTGTATCATAGTGTCCACTTGCTATTGTGTCCATATTTGGGGCCAGGGTTAAAAAGAAAGGGTTAGAGTTAGGATTAGTTTCAAACTGTTAATATTAGTTTGGGATGGGGTGGTTGTTTTACTGGTTACTTTGTACTTCTGAATGCATATGGACACAACAGCTTATAGACAACATGGTACAGTAGCATCATGCAAACACTTTTTTATGGTGTTCGCAGTATTAACATTATTACCGAACTTTGTTTCCAAGTTTGTGTGTAATTTTTTTTTTCTGAAGAAAAAAACTTGTTCGAACCTGCTATCGCTAAGACGGGTCTTAAGCCTTTGGCATTCTTTTGAGCAAGCAGCCCTCTGTTTTGAAAATAAAAAAAATCTCATCCGTTTTAAAAACATGTAGGCCTATAAAATGAGGAAGAAAAAGGCAGACCAAGGAAGAGATAGGACAACATCAGCGAATGGACAGGCCTAGAACTCAAAAAAATTGAGAAAGGCAGAACAGAGAGAGAGAGAGAGAGAGAGAGAGAGAGAGAGAGAGAGAGAGAGAGAGAGAGAGAGAGAGAGGAGAGAGAGAGAGAGAGAGAGAGAGAGAGAGAGGAATGGAGGGAACTGGTTGTCAAATCTTCAGGGGTGCCCCCACAGTTGCTAGACTAAGGGATAGATAGATAGATAGATAGATAGATAGATAGATAGATAGATAGATAGATAGATAGGCCTATAAAAACACCCCTTCATGAATCATCCCAGCCCTCTTGCTTCTTTTCCCACCAATTTTGAAAATGCAGATCATAGTTATTCCCTCCTCTTTATTGCCCTTTTTGAGCATATCTTACATCTAAATAAGGATTTCCTCTAAATACTCTAAAATGACCCTCCAAGTTATCCCCTTTCTCTTCAATGCATCTCCTAGGAAATAGGGAGGCAACCTATCACGTTCGCACAACAACTCTACACTACATCAACCCCCTCTCCCCAACACACACACACACACACACACTCATCCATACATTATCTTTAACATCACTTAAAAAAGAAAACATAGTCCATAGAAAAAAGTCAGTTCATTAAACTTTGCATACTTTCTTTAGACCCCTACGCGACCTCCGGTGTTTACGGCACTGACGGACCAGCTGTTTACCGCTTCCTGTGATAAACCAGTTTTTTTTTTCACATGTACCATTATCTATAGACCAGTTTACGGCGTTCTTTCTGATTCATAATCTTTTCTGCATTTTCTGTCCAATTTCGTGTCTTTGGTAAAAGAATTTGGCGACTAATTCTGTTTCTGATGCCTACTCTTTCGCAATCTTGTTCAATTGTTCATAATCCTCACTTAAAAACGAAAAAGAAAATAATGTTGATGATAAAGCAGCCCTGTCAAACGCCGAGACTTTATAATAATGAAAATAACATGGAATTTACATAGAGCTTTAACGTGTAAAAGCAAATTACAGCGCTTGCATTCGACCTATACAACACACAAGCAATCGATGACAATTCATAGTTTTAGCAAGTTCGAATGTTCACACACACACACACACACACACGCACGTACACACACTCACACACACACACACAAGAGGCACGTGTACACACTTCTATAAAGGTTATACACTTTGGCAGGGTGAAAAGGATTTCAGATGTTGAAGGCAGGGACAGATAGGAGATGGAAACAGAAGGCGAAAATCTTAGGTTTGAAATAAGTGTGCATCTAACCCAATGTCTGACACCGCCATTTGAATAGACTGCCATGCTGACATCAGATAAACACTATCATCTAGATCAGGTTGGCGTTACAGTGGTATAGCTTAGTTGTCCTTAAAAGGTGCATGCCATGCTTATCAAATGCCTTCTTAGAATCGAGAAAAGTGTAGCTGTGAACTTTTTGGTGCCAATGACTGATCTCTCCTTTGCGTTGATATTACTGTCTCCTTGTTCTCTCCCTTCTGTTGATCTTGCTCTCTTCTTGTTCTCTCCCTTGCTGTCGCTTGTTTCTTTAGTATTAAAAACATTGACTCTTCGGCGCTGAAACTGGTCTTGGCCTTAAAGTGTTTGGTTCTGTTTTTGGTGTGGATGGTGCTGAATTTTCTTGGTTTTCTTTGTTAAAGCTGTTGATTCTTTGTTACGTCTTTGGTGTTAAAAAAATGTTAACTTGGTAATAATCATGCGGACTCACGCCGCTTTCCTCGTATTACCGTTGTTAACACTTCTGAGTAAGGTATTGACTCCCAAGTTCACTTTGTTACCTCTTTGATGTGAGAGCTGATGGTTACTTGTTGACAACTTGGGATGTTAAAAAGTTGTTGACCTGTCGACTCCTTAGCATTAAACATATAGTCTTGTTGTTGACTCTTTAGTGTTAAAGACGTTGACTTCTGGCCGACTCCTTTGAGATGTTGACTTCCTGACTTCTTGATGCTTTTTTCTGCCGCTTCTGCTCGACCTAGTGGTGTTGAAAATAGTCTTGTCTACGTCTTAGTTCTGGGATGCTGACTTGCAAAATCATCTAGGTTATATTCACGATACTAACTCTTGACTTCTGGGTGATGTTGACCTCTGGGTGGTATCGACTTCTGGGTGGTGTTGACTTTTTGGTGGTGGTGTCTTCTCGATATTGAGGGGTCGATGCTTTGAAGCCCTGGCTCTTGTCACCAAAGGGAAGTTTCTGAAACATACATCTCAGTGGTGGTCCTTTAGTATTGTACCAGTATCGATTCTGTTGTGTGTGTGGTTGTGTGTGTGTGGTGTGTGTGTGTGTGTGTGCGTGCGTGTGTGTGTGTGTTTGTGTATGTGTGTGTGTGTGCGTGCGTGTGTGTGGTGTTTGTGTATGCGTGCATGGTGTGGTGTGTGTGTGTGTGTGTGTGTGTGTGTGGTGGTGGTGCGCGTGTGGTGTGGAGTCTGAGAATATCTCATTTGAATGCTTATACATATGCGCAAATATGACGACTGTATGTGCACATAATGACTACTATCCAGACTACATCCTGATACTCCATCCCTATGCAGAAGTCAAGTACTTTATATTCTTTCCTTCTATTTGAAAGTTTTACCTTTTGCTAATCTTAGTTTTCTAGAGGGATTTTGGGTTAAATCTTCGTATACGCATTGTTTCAATTGTGTTTATTTATATTACTTGTTTCGTGTATTTGATTTATTTTTTATATCATTTTATGGTCTTTTAAGTATTTAAGAAAGTTACATGTTATCTGTAAATATTTTTCTTGGTTGCGTTTCCATCGCGGATGCCTTATTTGTTTTGAGGTTTTTATTGTCTCTTTTGCTGCCAGCTTGAAAAGTATTGGTCTGATTTTCGAATTTTCTGTTTCGTTGTTATTTGAGGGTTTGAGTTCTGAACAAGGTTTTGCGTTCTGTTGAACCTTGAGAGTTATATGTTCTAATTTTGTTTAGGGTTCTTGATGTTTTGAAGGTTGGGGGACTGTTGGATTTGGGTTTGTTCATTCATGGTTTTGATGCTTGATTTGGTGGCTTTATTTTTGTTCATTTTGCTGTTTAAGGTATCTGTTTTTGGTTTTGGCGTGTGGGTGATGGTTTCAATTTCGGCAGAATTTTAGGACATGATTAAGAATATCATGCATATCATAATGGATTGCGTTCAGTCTTGTTTAGAGTTTAGATGTAGATGGCTGGTTTCTTTGGGGGGAGGGGTGGGGAGTCGAATGTTTTTTTTCTTTTTAGTCCTTTATGACGGATTTTTAGTAGACACAAATTGTAAAGTTGAGGAGGCTTTTTTTTCGCTTTAGCTTTTTTGTGGTTATCTAGCTTGTGTGAAGGTGAATGGAATCTAAATGATGTCTATTTTATATAGTTTTTAGATTTTAAGTGGGTTTTTAGACTAGCTTGTTCGGAGATTTTAGTTTCGTTTGAGTCTGTACCTTTAAGCTTGAGGCGTGTGTTTCTCATGTGACTGTCAGGTTTTGTCCTTAAATGTGGTCCAAGGTTGTTTTGGATGATCTTTTGAAGATTACCTGTTGAATGGTTTGGTCTAGTTATGGAGTTTTGTTTGCTTAAAGGCTGGTTTCGTTTTAGGGTTTACTTTGGTTTAAGAGTTAGTTTGGTTTAAGGGTTACCTTGGTTTAAGGAGCACTTTAAGGGTTAGTTTGGTTTTAGGGTTGTTTTTGTTCGAGTGTTCCATTCATTTAGAGTCTCTTTGGTTTTCCAGGTGCGTATAGGTATTAGAGTTACTATTGTTGTAAGCTTACTTAAGTGTTACAGTCGTTTTTTTTAGGGTTACTTTGGTTAAGTATAACAGTGGTTTTAGGGTTCCTTTGGATTTGGAACTACTTTGGTTTTTTACTACTTTGGTGTGGTGTCATTGTGGTTTTAGGGCTACACTGAATTGTTAATGGTTACTCTAGATTTAGTTTACTTTAAGTCTTGTTCTGGTTCAGGTGTTACAGTGGTGGATATGGTTACTGCGGTTTAGACATTAGGGTGTTTTTCTTTTAGAGTTTCTCTGGATTTGGGGTTTCTAAAGATAACTGTGGTTTAAGCTTAGTTTGGTTTAAGTTTTACTTGGTGTTTAGGGTTCACCTTTGGTGTTATATTGGTTTACAGTGGCTTTGCTTTTATGGTCATTGTTATTTTATGGTTGTATTGGTTTTGGTTACTTTTGTTTAAGTGTCAAATTTTGGGGGGTTGTTGTAGTTACAGGGTTCTTTTGGTTTTAGTTACTTTTGTTCAAGGTTTAAATGGTTTTAGGCTTATTGCAGTTTTCGGGTTATTTTGGTTTTAGTTAGTAGTTTTGTTCATGATTACAGTGGTTTAGGGATACTGTAGTTTTATGGTTATTTTGGTTTTAGTTATTTTTTGTTCATGGTTTACAGTAGTTTTAGGGTTCGTGTTTGTTTTATGGTTATTTCGGATTTTGAGTCTTTGTTTAAGGGTTACAGTGGTTTTCAGGTTACGGTAGTTATAGGGTTATTTTGGTTTTAGGTGTTAATCTGCTCTAATAGGATTTGTTTCAGGATTACTTTCGTTTTGGAATTATTTCAGTGTAAGTGTCAGAGTGGCTTTTACACTACTTTGTTTTATGGTGTGGCTTTTATTTTTTTAAAAAAGCTTGTGTGATTTTAGGGCTACTATTGTATTTTGGTTTTATGGTGAATTTTCAAGGCTACTACGGTTTAAGGACTACTTTGATAATGTGGTTTTCAAGACTTTGGCTTTAGGGTTATTTTAGTTCAAAGGCTACTTTGGTTTAAGAGTTATGCTGGTTTTAGGGTGACTGTCCTTCTCAGGTTACTTTGATTTTAGGGTTACTGTAGTTTTAAGGTTATTTCAGGGCCGCTTTGGTGTCTCTGTCGTTTGAATAGACTTTAGTTTTAGGGCTGCTTTGATTTTGGAGTCACTTTAGTTTTCTGTTTCTATGGCTTAAATGTTACGTGGTTTTAAGTTACCTTGGTTTGTGAGGTACTTTGATTTTACCGTAGTTTCGGTTTTAGGGTTATTGTGGTTTAAGGGCTACATTGGGTTCAGAAGTATTTTCTTTTAGGGTTACCTTGGGTTTAAATGTAGTTTGGATCTAAAGGTTATTTTGGTTTTAATGGTTAATTTTGGTTCAAGAGTCAAAATGGTTTAGGGGCTACCATTATCTAAGGTTTTTTTTTGTTGTTGTCGAAGGATTATATTGCGCTAATGGTTACTTTGACTTTGTGGTTATCTGTTTAGAGTAACGTTGGTCTGAGTGTGGCTGTAGTTTAAGGATTGTTTTGGATTTAAGATTACTTAGGTTTAAACATTACTTTTGTTTTAGGGTTCTAGGAGATACTGTGCTTCAAGGGTTACAGCAGTTTGAGGGTTATTTGGGTTTTAGATTTGCTTTTGTTTAAAGCAAGATTGATTTTGGATTTAGAGAAACTTTGGTTTTAAAGTTACATTTGTTTTACAGTTGCTTTGGTTTAAGATTGATTTTGGCTTCAGAGTAATTTTGGTGTAAAAATCACTTTTTTTTTTAGTGTTACTTCGGTTTAAGATTGATTTTTTCTAGTAGATCTGGTTTAAAAGCAGCCTTTTCTTTAGGGTCGCTTTGGACATTGTTAAAGATCGATTTTGGGTTTAAAGTTGCTTGGTTTTAAAGTTACATCCGTTTTAGGCTGCTTTGGTTTACGATTGATTTTAGATTTAGAGTATACTTTTTGGTTAAATGTTACTTTTGTTTTAGAGGATTTACAGCAGATTTGGTTTGAAAGTTGCTTTTGTTTTAGGGCTGCTTTGGTTTAAGATTGATTTTGGTTTTAGAGTAACTTTGGTTTGAAAATTGGATACGGGTAACATTGGTTTCAGGAGTTTTTTTGGTTTCGGATAACTTTGGTTTAAGGGTTACTTTGGTTTTAGGACGGTTTAAGGGTCACTGTGGATTTAAGGTTACTTTGGTTTTAGGGAGATTTGGGTTTAGGGAAACTCTGGTTTAAGGGCTACTTGGTTTAAGGGCTACTTTGGTTTTAGGGTTACTTTGGTTTTAGGGCTACTTTGGTTTTAGGGCTACTTTGGCTTAGGGTTATTTTGATTCTAGGGTTACTTTGGTTTAAGGCTTTTTACTTTTAGAGGTTACTTTGGTTTGAGGGTTACTTTGGTTTTAGGGCTACTTGGTTTAGGGCTTATTTTGGTTTTAGGCTACTTTGGTTTTAGGGTTACTTGGTTTAGGGCTACTTTGGTTTTAGGGTTACTTTGGTTTTAGGGCTACTTTGGTTTTAGGGTTTCAGTTACTTTTGGTTTTAGGGTTACTTTGGTTTTAGGGTTACTTTGGTTTAGGTTATTTGGTTTTAGGTTACTTTGGTTTTAGGTTACTTTGGTTTAGGGTTACTTTGGTTTAGGGTTATTTCGGTTTTAGGTTACTTTGGTTTTAGGGTTATTTTGGTTTTAGGGCTTACTTTGGTTTAGGGCTACTTTTGGTTTTAGGTTACTTTGGTTTTAGGGTACTTTGTTTTAGAGTGAATTTGGTTGTTTTAGGGTTACTTTTAGGGCTTACTTTGGCTTTAGGGTTACTTTGGTTTAGGGTTACTTTAGGTTTTTGTTTTAGAGTTACTTTGGTTTTAGGTTTACTTTAGGGTTACTTTGGTTTTAGGTTACTTTGGTTTAGGTTACTTTGATTTTAGGTTTACTTGGTTTTAGGGTTACTTTGGTTTTAGAGTTACTTGGTTTTAGGTTTACTTTAGGTTAGTTTGTTTTAGGGTTACTTTGGTTTAGAGTTAATTTGGTTTTAGGTTTACTTAGGGTTACTTTGGTTTTAGAGTTACTTTGGTTTTAGAGTTACTTTGGTTTTAGGTTTCTTTAGGGTTACTTTGGTTTTAGGGTTACTTTGGTTTAGGGTTACTTTGGTTTTAGGGTTACTTTGGTTTTAGGGTTACTTTGGTTTTAGGGTTACTTTGGTTTAAGGTTACTTTGGTTTTAGGGTTACTTTGGTTTTAAGGGTTACTTTTTGGTTTTAGGGTACTTTGGTTTAGGGTTTACTTTGGTTTTAGGGTTACTTTGGTTTTACGGTTACTTTGGTTTTAGGTTACTTTGGTTTTAGAGTTAATTTGGTTTTAGGTTGACTTTAGGGCTACTTTGGTTTCAGGGTTACTTTGGTTTTAGGGTTACTTTGGTTTTAGGTTACTTTGGTTTTAGAGTTAATTTGGTTTTAGGGCTACTTTGGTTTTAGAGTTAATTTGGTTTTAGGTTGACTTTAGGCTACTTTGGTTTTAAGGTTACTTTGGTTTTAGAGTTACTTTGGTTTTAGGTTTACTGTAGGGTTACTTTGGTTTTAAGGTTACTTTGGTTTTAGAGTTACTTTGGTCTTAGGTTGACTTTAGGGTTACTTTGGTTTTAGAGTTACTTTGGTTTTAGGTTTACTTTAGGGTTACTTTGGTTTTAGGTTACTTTGTTTTTACAGTTAATCTGGTTTTAGGTTTACTTTAGGGCTACTTTGGTTTTAAGGTTACTTTGGTTTTAAGGCTACTTTGGTTTTAGGGTTACTTTGGTTTTAGAGTTACTTTGGTTTTAGGGTTACTTTGGTTTAAGGGTTACTTTGGTTTAAGGGTTACTTTGGTTTAAGGGTTACTTTGGTTTAAGGGCCACTTTTTGATTAGGGCTACTTTGGTTTTAGGTGGTTTATGGGTCATTGTGGATTGAAGGCTACTTTGGTGTAAGGGACTTTTTCGTTTAGGGTAGTTCTGGTTTAAGGGTTACTTTGCTTTTAGGGCTACTTAGGTTTTAGAGTAAGTTTGGTTTTAGGGTAGTTTTGGTTTAAAGGTTATTAGTTTTGGTTTTATGGTTACGTTGGTTTTAGGGTAGCTTTGGTTTAAGGGCCACTTTTTGTTTAGGGCTACTTTAGCTTTAGGATTGTTTTTAAGGTAAGCTTGGTTTTAGGGTAAATTTGGTTTAAGGGGCACTTTTTGTTTGGGGGCTACTTTTGTTTTAGGGTAATTTTGGTTTTAGGGTTACTTTGGGTTTAAGGTTATTTTGGTTTTACTCCTTTTAGTGTTATTTTAGTTTTGTGATAAATTTGGGTTTAAAACTTGTAGTTCTGGAGTTACTTTTGATTAAAGCCACTATAGTTTTGTGCTACTTTTGTTTTAGGATTATTTTAATTTAAGGGTTACTCCTTAAGTGTTTCTATGCTTTAAGGGCGAGTTTACCTTTAAGATTACCGTTTTAAAATCACTTTGAATTTATTGTTTCATTGATTTGAAAGTTGGTTTGCCTTAAAAAAAAAGACTCGTTCAATCGCTACTCTTTTGTCATACTTATTTTAGTTTTACACCATGTACCAACTTAAGTTTAAAACTAACCGAGGTCTTAGGATTACTTTGGATTCAGAGCGAAATTAGTTTTTATGTTTACTTTGATTCAAAAGCTGTGATGCACTGGGACACTGGGTGATACAAACTGGGACTGGATGTAATAAGCACTTGTGTGCTTTTCCACTATCCTCGAAATAAAAAGAATTTTGCTAGAAGTAAATCAGTAGAACCTGTCATGTATGAAACAATCTAAAACCTCATTTCCATCTGAAGACAACCCCAGTCAAGGAAAGAAATAGTGTTGACAGCATTGGTGTGTGAGCCTGAGCAGGAAGTCTTTCAACAATGTGTAGGATTGTGAGCTTAGGCCTGAAGACTTTTCCCAATGAGAAAATTATAGGTTCATACAGACCTCTCGGTGTGAAATTTAAAGACTTTTCAAAGTGTTTTCAGGGAGATTTTTCAGACTCTGTCATTAATGTAGTATTACATGTGACTCCCACCCAAGCCAATAATTTGTACATATGCAGATCAACCATGTGTGTATGTGTATGTATGCTAGCACGCACGCGCGTGCATGTGTGTGTGTGTGTGTGTATGCGTGTGCTGGAGGGGGTGGGGGCTGTTCAAATCTAACAAACAATTACCAGTCTCTTCTTATCCACTGTGGTGGTGGTGTTTTGGTGTGTGTGTGTGTTTTACAGACAATTATCACTATACTCTTTACTTTGGCATGAACTGATAACTGATGAAAAGTTTATTTATTAAATGCATACTAACAGTGTTATGCCTGGATTTTGTATGTGAAAAGATGATTTTACTTTTATATACTTTAAGGCATAATGTCTGAGTTACTGTCAAATATTTACGCTATGTTTAAATTGGAATTGATCTGACCATTTCAAGCATTAAACGAAAGTTTTCCAAATCTAAAGCTATAGAGTAAAAAATCCCTCCAGGTTCAGCTTTGGTTTGCTACTCAGAATTTAATGCATACTTTTTTTTCATGCTGTATTGTTTTCAACTGGACATACTGGGTTAAAATACATCCAACCAGCACAATTGATGACCTCTGAGAGTTACTTAGCATGTGTCACATAAGTAATTACTTCCTTTGGATGCTTTGTTGTCTTCTATTCCGTGTCTGTTTCGTCCAAGCATTTTTTTTTTTTGCACAAAAATGTATCATTACTTTATAGTTATGGTTAATGAGAAGAAACCTTATAGACAAGCCTTGATTTTCAATGGTTTACAAAGGATTGTTTGAAACAAGTTGTCATTTTCAATTTTAACATCATTCAAAGTCTAGAATCGACATTTCTTTTAAAAACAAAATTTGTTTAACGCGAAAATTGCAACATCACCTATACTTCCGACCTTTTTTTTCCTGTAGCCTTTTTTATTTATTCTTTATTCTTGCATTTTTTTTTTTACTTTTCCCGCTTATATTTTGTTTTTTCAACTTTTTTTTAGAGCTTAATTCCATTGTTGCTGCTGTCATTTGCTGTGCATTTTTTATTCGCTCCTTTTGCCGATTGTTCGCGAATTTCTACCATTTTTCTTATTAATATTCTATCTTCTTTGCGTTTTGTTCCTTTTCCATCAACTTCTTCCTTTTTATTTTTCCTTTATCCCGTGTTTCCGTTTCTTTGGAGGTTTTTTTTAAAAGCTTTTTCTTACGCTTCCAAATTTTGTCAGACAACTGTTCATCTGATCTAAATTTTAAAAAATGCTCACACTAAGAATGAAGTACTACGTATACTCTTTTCCGTCCTTCTTCCCATAAGACTATAAACCTAGGTCCGTGCGCGAACGCACGCAGAACATCTTGCGCACACATCAAATTCTGTTCTACTTTTCAAAAGAATAGGCCAATCCAATCCAATTATGTTGTTTATAGCCCCGCTGACCACACAGGCCAGATCAGGGCTGTCACCTTGTCAAATTGTGTAAACTCCAATTAAAACTGTACAATTATATACAGATTAAAACGGGATATAAAACCAGCTTTACTGTCCTTGCTTGTATCAACGCCCTGGTCAACCATAAGGGTCAGCACAGGACGGCCACCGTGTTGTGGGAAAACCCACATCAATCACACATAAAATGAGAAAACTAAAACCAGATTCCTTAAAATAGCCTTGTCAGAGACCAATTATACCACTTTCACTCATATCAGAGGGAAAAAGCCGATTTTCTCTGGAAGTACAAAAAAATGGTGTCCCGAAAAAGGATCTTTAGGGAGGATCTGCATAAAATGCTTGTGCCCAATATCCTGAACATCCCGACACCCTAGGCGCAGATGCTTGATGGTTACCTGTACATCACAACTTACACACCATGGGGTTCCTTGCCTTTCAGCAAATAAACGTGAGTGATATGAGAATGACCCGCGTGTATCCTGGTGAGCACTGTTGCTTCCCTTCGGTTTTTGACACACAGAGGGAAAAACCTCTTTCTGGTTAGGACGGATCTGAAAAAAAGTTTGCGCATTCCATTCCTTCTGCCAGAGGGAGTGCACGTATTGTTCCCTTTTAGGTTTCAGATCTGTGAACGGCACTGTAGATCCACAAATCTTCTACTCCGTGGCACGCCTGGCGAGTCGGTCAACCGTTTGATTGCTCCCAGTGGGCCATTGTGTGCCCGTGGGATCAAGTGACAAAATTTACAAAACTGTATACACACGGGACCGGGTGTAAAAGAATAGAACACGAGTGTTTATTTATTCCATTCTCTTTGATACAAAAGAACTAAATACATGAAATGAATACATAAATTTATGTTTTAAAATATTTTTTTCTCAAAGAGCAGCGCACAACACACACACACACTGTACGCACAAAAGTAATCATCCTGGTAACTACGTGTCCCACTTAACCTTACCTTTTTAGTATTCGATAAATAGTGTGCTAAAACATCTCCGCTTATCTCTTACCAAACCGCTTGCTCTCATATGCACCCATACAGACGTCTTAACCATCACTTCTCTTATGCCTCTTCCCACATACAGCTATCCTTCCTACCCCTTCTGTCTTAACATTCTCCCTCCCCCCCCTAATACATCCCTAATAATTATCCCACACCTAACAACAGCAAGAAACGAAAAAGGCTTTGTTCTGTGTCAAGTCTTGTATCATTTTATCCACCTGCCTTTTGCGTCCACATGTGGGGCCAGGTTAAAAAAATAAAGGTTAGTGTACAAGTTAGTGCTAGAAATCAACATTAGTGAGCTGGGAAAGGGCCGTCAGTCAGCTGGCTTGTCTGCCAGTATGCATGCAACATGTGGACACAATGGCACATAGACACAATGATACCTAGATTTTTGACACAATGGTTTGGAAGTTTTGTTTAGTTCACAAATCACTCATCTTATGGACAAGCCATGGCTGGTGGTTTCTTTACAGATGTGAGCTTTCTGACAACTCTCCAGTTCTGGAATCAGCTTTGTGGTTTCCGACAGCCTACTTTTGTTTTCAAATAGGTTGGTGTTTTTTTTTAAAAAAAACAAAAAAAACAAAAGCGTCTTATGTAAGAACAAACCCCAAAGGTACTGTTCTTTGTCGTTTATTTCATACCTTTCCTCATTGGCGTTTACAATTTTCCAGCTCTGAAACCAGGAAATTCCGGGCCTACTGTATCTTTGAAAAAATGCTTCGATTTTTTTTTTTTTTTTTTTTTTTTGATTCCCGCTTA
>CM060346.1:23294137-23299137 GCA_030674155.1 Stramonita haemastoma
AGAAAATCAGAAGTCACAATAAAATAATTTGGATTATTAAAGAAGAAGAAAAGAAACGAAAAAAAAAAACAAAACAAACAAAAAACAGAACAAAACAAACAAACAAACAAAACAAACAATAAAAACAAAAAACAAAAACCCAAAGAAACAAACAAAGAAACAAACAAAGAAACAAACAAACAACCCCCCAAAAACAAAACAAAACAAAAAACAACAACAACAACAACAAAAAAACTGCTAATAAACAAAGAGCCAGCGGAGCCAGCAGGAGAACATTATAATAAACAACTGAAACATCAGTCTACGTCCATATGTGTGAACGAGAGAGAGAGGGAAGAGAGAGAGAGAGAGGAGAGAGAGAGAGAGAGAGAGGAGAGAGAGAGAGGAGAGGAGAGAGAGAGAGGAGAGAGGGAAGACGAGAGAGAGGAGATGGAGAGAGAGAGAGAGAGAGAGAGAGAGAGAGAGGAGAGACAGAGAGAGAGAAGATCACAGAGACAGAGACAGGGGACAGAGAGAGAGAGACAGAGAAGAGACAGAGACACAGAGACATAGAGAGAGAAACAGACAGAGAGACATAAAGACAGGGACATAGACAGAGATATGGGACAAAGACAACAAAATAATGGCATCAGCCACAATGGGAGAAAAAAGGCTCAAGTAGAGCATGGAATAGAACGTTCACACCCAGAACATGCACACCTGTGTGCCTGAGCAAGGAGTAAACGGGGTATGGAGAGAGAGAGTGACACTTCTATTACTATGTCCTTGTTGTTGGGCGTTCTCTAGCTTAACGAACGGGAGACGCACTAGCAAAACAAAGGACAACAGACTGAACATTTAATCTTCAAGCAAGCACTTAATGTTTCTAAATTCAACAGACCGTTCATCCTAAATCACCACCTATGAATTACATATGATTTAAATAAGTCCATTGCAATTATTATCCCGTTCAATCAATCATCAGCGAAGACCAGCAGCTTACAAAACAGAACTTTACTATTTTCAATACACACACCATATCACTCATTTTGTAAGAAAAATTCCTATCAAAATGTATACAGTCATGTATTTGAAATGCATAATACACACATAGCGTCACACGGAACGGGGGGGGATGGGATAGCCTAGTGGTCAGAACATTGCGCTGGCAATTTGAGGACCGGGTTCGATTCCCATTCGAGGAGTTTTTCTCCTGGAGTTAACATCAGTGCTAACACCACTCTCCCCAAAGTCCTTCGGGTGAGACTATAAACCGAGGGCTCGTGTCCGAACGCACGCAGAACATCTTGCGCACACGTTAAATCTTGTTCCACTTTTCGTAAGAGTAGGCCATCGTGTTCCGGTGAGAATAGATAACATTTGCAAAAACTGCGTACACACGGGGACTGGATGTAAAAAAAAGCACAAGAGTGCTTATTCCATTATCCTCGATATAAAAGAATAAAATCAAATCAAACAAATAAACACACATATCCACAACGTCAATATCCAAAAGTCCTTCGGATGAGATTATAAACCGAAGTCCCGTGTCCGAACGCACGCAGAACATCTTGCACACACGTTAAATCTTGTTCCTCTTTTCGTAAGAGTAGGCCATTGTGTGCCGGTACGTGGGAACAGATGACAATAGCTATTTACAAAACTGCATACACACAGAGACTGGATGTAAAAAAAACAACAATACATGACTGCTTATTCCATTATCTTCGATATAAAATAATGATAAACATAATTCAAAAACAATATCTGAAAAAAACACGTCGGTCTGTGTCTACATATTATTGGAAACTAAAAGAGAGAGGGAGAAGAGAAGAAGGGCAGTAAATGTGGTAGATCTACGGAAGAAAAGGGTGGGGGATGAGGGGAGAAGCTGACTGCTTCCAAAATATGATATTGACGTGGGTTTTTTTGGTGGAGGTAGGGAGGAGGGGGGGAGGGGGGTAGGGGGAGCGGAGGGAGAGGGGTGGGGGGGGGGTGGGCAGGGGATGGGAGGGGATGGGGAGGGGGAAGATGTGCTTTCAGCTGTGGAGTCAGCAGAGGCTGTGTCAGAAAAGATGCTAGCTGTCATCAGCGAGATTGCCTGTGTAAATGGGCTTTTTGTTGTTGGTGTTCTGTTTTTTTTTTTTTGGGTTTTGTTTGTCTGTTGTTTTGTTTTTTTTGTTGTTGTTTTTTTCTTTGTCTTTCCCTTTTTGTATCACGAGCTCTAAAAGTCACTTGCAAGTGAAATTTGTAGAAGTTGTTGGTTGTTTTTTTTTCTGCCATGAATTTTATGTAGCGATATTTTGATTTTTTCCGGAGATGTCTAAATACGACAACGATGTCCATAAAAGGGGAGGGGAGAGTGAGAGAGAGAGAGAGAGAGAGAGAGAGAGAGAGAGAGAGAGAGAGAGAGAGAGAGTAGAGAGACAGAGACAGAGACAGAGCAGAGCAGAGACGCAGAGAAGACAGCAGAGACAGAGAGAGAGAAGAGAGAGAGACAGAACAGAGAAGAAGAGAAGAGACAGAGAGAGACAGAGACAGAGAAGAGAGAGAGAGAGAGAGAGAGACAGAGACAGATAGAGACAGAGACAGAACAGAGAGAGACAGAGAGAAGGAGAGAGAGACAGAGAGAGAGAGAGAGAGACAGAGAGACAGAGAGACAGAGGAAGAGACAGAGAGAGAGAGACAGAGTGAGAACAGGGAGAGAGAGAGAGAGGGAGAGAGAGAGAGAGAGAGAGAGAGAGAAGAGAGAGAGAGAGAGAGAGAGAGAGGAGAGGAGAGAGAGAGAGAAGAAGAAGAGAGAGAGAGAGGAGACAGACAGACAGACAGACAGACAGACAGACAGACAGACAGACAGACAGACAGAGCAGACGACAGACAACAGACAGACAGACAGACAGAAAACAAAAACACACACACAACACACCACACCACAACACAACACACAACAAAACACAACAACACAAACCAAACAAACAAACAAACAAACAACAACCAAAACAGCAGAGACAAGACAGAAAAGCGACAATAAGAAGGGGTAAGGGGAGCTGACAGCTTTTTTTTTCTTTTTCGTTTCCTTTTTCCTTTCCTTTCTATCTTTTTTTTTCTCCCAATGATGACATTGACGGTTGCTTGGAGAAGCGCTTTCAGCTGTGAAGGTTGCAAGCTGGAGTCAGGAAGGATGTTGTCTGCTGCTGGATGCTAGCTGTCAAAACCTGTTGTCTGTCTCTGTCTGTCTGTCTGCCTGCTTGCCTGTGTGTCTGCCTGTCTTTTGGGCTGGTTTGTTGCCTGCTTGGTGGCTGTCTGTCTGTCTGTCAGTCTGTCTTGCTGCTGGCTGTCTCGCTGGCTGGCTGGTTGCTGGCTGGCTGTCTGGCTGGCTTGTTTGCTGGGTGGCTGTCTGTCTGTCTGTCAGTCTGGTTTGCTGGCTGTCTGGCTGGCTGGCATGCTGGCTGGCTGGCTGGTTGTCTGTCTGTCTGTCTGTCTCCCTCTGTCTTGATTTTTGACTTTTCAATCGATTGTGTGTGTGTCTGTGTGTGTATGTCTGTGTGTCTGTATGTATGTGTTTATGTGTGTCTGTGTGTATATATGTGTAGAAACAGAAATGGGTAGGGAGCTAGAGAGAGAGAGAGAGAGAGAGAGAGAGAGAGGAGAGAGAGAGAGAGAGAGAGAGAGAGAGAGAGAGGAGAGAGAGAGAGAGAGAGAGGGGAGAAGAGGAGAGAGAGAGAGAGAGAAGAGAAGAGAAAGAAAGAAAGAAGAGAAAGAAAGAGAGAGATACAGAGATACAGAGACAGGGACAGACAGAGACAGACAGACGAACAGACAAACAGAAAGACAGAACATGTATGTTTGATGGAAAAGAAAAACAGAGAAAAAAATCAGAAATAAAGACAGACAGACAAATAAACAGACAGACAAACAAACAGACAAACAAACCAAAACAGCAGAAACAAGACAGAAAAGCGACAATAAGAAGGGGAAAGGGGAGCTGACAGCTTTTTCTTTTTCCTTTTTCTTTTCTTTCTTTCTTTTCTCTCCCAATGATGACATTGACGGTTTCTTGGAGAAGCGCTTTCAGCTGTGGAAGCTGCAGGCTGGAGTCAGGAAGGATGTTGTCATCAGCAGGATTGTCTGCTTCTGCCTGGCTGTCAAAGCCTGTCTGTTGTCTGTCTGTCTGTACCTCTGTCTGTCTGTATCTCAGTCTGTCTGTTTGTTTGTCAGTTTGCCTGTCTGGTTTGCTGGCTTGTTGGCTGAAAAAAAGAAGGAAGAAGTAGAGGAAGAAGAAGAAGAAAGAAGAAGAAGAAGAAGAAGAAGAAGAAGAAGAAGAGAAGAAGAAGAAGAGAAGAAGAAGAAGAAGAGAGAAGAAGAAGAAGAGAAGAAGAAGAACAACAACAACAACAACAAAAACAAAAGAACAAGACAGAACAAGAACAGAAAGAGAACAAGAAGAACAAGAAGAACAGAGAGGAGGAGGAGGAGCAGAGGAGAGGAAAGCAAGAAGGAGAAGAGGAGGAGGAGGAGGAGGAGGAGGAGGAGGAGGAGAGAGAAGAAAAGGAGAAAGAGGAGAGAGGAGGAGGAGAGAAAGTGAGGAGAGAGAGAGAGAGAGAGAGAAGAGAGAGAGAGAGAGAGAGAGAGAGAGAGAGAGAGAGGAGAGAGAGAGAGAGAGAGAGAGAGAGAGAGAGAGAGAGAGAGAGAGAGAGGAGAGAGAGAGAGAGAGAGAGAGAAGAGGAGAGGAAGGAGGAAGAGAGAGAGGGAAAGAGAGAAGAGAGAAGGAGAGAGGGAGAGAGGAGGAAGAGAGGAGAAGAAGGAGAGAGGGAGAGAGGAGAAAGAAGAAGAGAAGGAGACAGAGGAGACAGAGACATAGAGAGGAGGAGAGAGAGAGAGAAGAGACAGAGAGACAGAGAGACAGAGAGACAGAGAGCATTAAAAGAAGAGAGAAAAAACACTTTACAAAAAAAAAAAAAAAAGACAACCACACTTAAGTGACAGTGCGAAAAACGTAGAATCAGAACAAGAGACTTCAG
>CM060346.1:23304137-23306637 GCA_030674155.1 Stramonita haemastoma
CACAATCACACACACACATACACACGCACAACGCAAGAGATCGTAAATGCTGAATTTATCCACAAATTTTGTTGTGTCTCTGATTTTCGAAAATGTTTATGGATCGGTGGTCTATAGGTAACGCGCCTGCCTAGAAAGCGAAATGTCCGGGTCGGAAGTGTGCGATGGTTTGGCCCCAGTTTGGGCCTGAGAACTTTTCCGCCATCCGTTATAGACCACGAGTGGTGGTCTGGGTGCTAGTCATGTGAGACGATAAACCGAGGTCCTGTGTGTTACACATAATTATTTACGCACATAAAAGATCCCTTGGTAACAAGGGAGTTGTCCCTGGCAAAATTTTAAGAAAAAAGCTACTCTGATAGGGAAACAAAATTATAGCAGTTGCAACAGAAAAAAAAAAAATAATGGGTAGGGTTGACTTTTGTGACGATGCGCTCTCTCCGGGGAGAGCAGCCGATTTTGAGCAAATGTTTACTTTACTAAAAAAAAACTACAAAAAAGTCATCAGAATTAAAACTACTACTTTTAACGTTAGAACCGAAATGTTGTTTTTTGTAGGCGCTTCTTAGCTTAACACATTAAGGGGGGGTCATACAGAATGTGCACTCGGCTCAGTTATCCCACCTTGACATCACCGTAAAATTATGACGACTCCACACAAATGAGTCGCAATGCACCAGAGGTCAATTTTTTAGTTAGGGACAAATTATTAATACAGCATATGACAAAAAAATAATACCAAAAAAAAAGAGATTGAAAATCGGACATTCCATGAAGGTATTACAATTAAAAAGGTACACTGCAGGACGTGACAAATGATGAGAAAATGGACAAGTTTAGTTATCATAATGGGTTGTCAGAATGAGAGCTTGGGTATTTTCAAAACAGTCCTGGCAGTGATGAGCAGATCCTGAGATACAGAAATTGTCATCCATGAGGAAAAAACATGTGGATGATGCAGTATCTAAGTGACCAGGATCACAGGTTACATGAGCAAAACATTACGCAAAGCAAAACTGTGACCAAACTCGATGCTTGAGTTATACCTGACAATTCGTCAGGAAAGGAAGGGCAAGAAATAGACAATTCCAAATGACAGATACATCACAAGAATATTCATCATTCAGAGCAGGACCCAACATGCTAAGCAAACATATTCAAAATCTGTCCAAAAAACAAAGTCCTCTTTCCAACATCCCCCCAAATGTACACTATAATAACTCACAACCTCTCTCCTCTTCCACCATCCCACGCTCCCACCCCCCTCCACCCCCCCCCCACCCCCCACCTTCTTCTTCTCTCTCTCTCTCTAGGCATGAACGTAAGAGACTTTCAAGGCGTCCCAACCATCCAAGAAATCCAATGTTCGGAAGAGCCGTTCCCCTGACCTTGACCTTCTCTCCATCTCACTCTTTCGGGCCAGGACGATCAGACAATCGCTTCGTCAACTTTGCCAGTAAAGAATGCTCCACCTTCGTGGGCTTCTCCGCCTGTGTGTTCCAACAGAAGGATACCCATCGCACGCACGTCAAGGCTCTCGTGCAGGATCTGGAGCCAGGGCAGTCTCGGAGATACGGCTGCAACGTCACGGCTGCTATGAAAGGAAAGACGGTGATCGTGAAGGAGTTTTTGGATATCGTTGGTAGACGTGAGTACCTTAGTAACACAAATACAAAAAAAAATAACAACAACAAAACAAAAAAGGAGAAAAATGTTTGTGTGTTTTGTGTGTTGTGTGTGTGGTGGTGGTGGTGGTGGTGGTGGTGGTGGTGTTGGGGTGGGTGGTGTGTGGGTGTGTGGTGTGGGGGTGTGGGGTGTGGTTGTGTGTTGTGTGTGTGGTGGGAGGGTGGGGGGAAGGTGTAAGTGTTTTGGTGTATTTGTGTGTGTTGTGTGTGTGTGTGTGTGTGTGTGTGTGTGTGTGTGTGTTGTGGTGTGTGTGTGTTGTTGTGGTGTGTGTGTGTGTGTTGTAGTATGTGTGTATGTAGGTGTTAATGTATATTATATATATAATATATATATATATATTTATAATATATATATATATATAATCATATATCATACTTATATATAATAATCATAATTATATATACATAGAGAGAGAGAGAGAGAGAGAGAGAGGAGAGAGAGAGAGGAGAGGAGAGAGAGAGAGAGAGAGAGAGAGAGAGAGAGAGAGAGAGAGTCTGTGAGTATGTGTGTGAGACTATCTGTCTGTCTCTCCGGTTATCTGCTCGTCTGTCTGTCTACCTGTCTATATGTCTGTCTGTCTCTCTGCCTGTGAATGAAATATTATGTTCCATCTTTTTTGTTTCTGTTAGAAATGGGTCTATGATTAGTTGTTTATATATTGTCCTACCCTCTTTTGGATGTCTTTGTCAGACTATTTCTCTGTTTGTTTCTTTATGTATGAGTGGATGCATGTTTCTCTGTCCGATTGTCTGTCCCTTATGTCCAGAACTTGCATCTCGTTTTCTTTCCGCCTAAAGAAAAGCTCTTTCTTTCC
>CM060346.1:23311637-23314137 GCA_030674155.1 Stramonita haemastoma
ACAGCACATAAACGCTTATTCTGTTATCCTCAAAACAATATTTTAATGAATAAAATATATGTACAAATTTCTCTCATATTCCCATAATCACACCATGTAATTATTTCTCCGTATCATACGGCTACCAAAAATAATTATTAACAGAGAATTATCCAATTTTTTTTTTCTCTTCGCTTTCTAAGTAGCCTACCCGTCTATGCAAACGACAAGTTGGAAAGCAGCCGAGATGTGTAACGTATCGCTGTTCTCTCCCTTGCATCGTCTTCTCGATTCGAATGAAGTTCATCTGAGGAAATGTGCTTGAGGAGAGAGAGAGGAGAGAGAGAGAGAGAGAGAGAGAGAGAGAGAGAGAGAGAGGAGAGAGAGAGGAGAGAGAGAGAGAGAGAGAGAGAGAGAGAGAGAGAGAGAGAGAGAGAGAGAGAGAGAGAGACAGAGAGACAGACGAGACAGAGACAGACAGAGACAGAGACAGACACAGACAGACAGATAGACAGACAGAAAGAGAGAAAAGTAGAAGCAGAAGATTCAAAGTAAAGATAAATAAGAATTGTAAACAATAATGTCGTATAAATAAACTAAATATTAAAACAACTGATGTTGCGAAAGTGCAAGGATAGGTGCTGGACTTTGACATGATCAATGTTAATGTGCCAAAGGGTGTGTTGGCACTAGTTTTTCTGTCAGCGTTTCTGTGAGTTGATTAAATATTTATCTCCCTCGCCCCACCCCCATCCCTCTTACCTCTCTCCCTCTCTTCCTTCTCACTCTCCTCTCTCTTCTCTCTTTCTCTGTCTCTTCTCTCTCTCTCTCTGTCTCTCTTCTCTCTGTCTTCTGTTTCTTCTGTCTCTCTTTTCGTCCTTTTCTCTATGTCTTCTTCTTCTGTCTGTCTTCTTCTTCTGTCTCGTCTGTCTGTCTGTCTCTCTGTCTCCTGTCTGTCTGTCTTTTCTTGTCTTGTCTGTCTGTCTGTCTGTCTGTCTGTCTGTCTGTCTCGTCTGTCTCCCCTCTCTCTCTCTCTCTCTCTCTCTCTCTCTCTCCTCTTCTCTCTTCTCTCTCTTCTCTTCTCTGCTCTGTCTTTCTCTGTCTGTCTCTGCTGCTCTGTATGTTTGTCTGTCTGCTCATGGTCTGTTGCAAATACTGCTTTTGTATCCTTCAATATACTTATCTATCTACATCTACACACCTCACCCGTACACACACACCTCACACGGACAAAAAAGCAGTATATTGAGACGAGAGAGCGAGAGCGAGTGCGAGAGAGAGGAGAGGAGGAGAGAGAGAATGAAGAACAGAGAACGATGAGAGAGACAGAGACAGAACAAGCACAAAGAAAGAGAGACAGAGAGAGAGAGAGCGAGAGAGACAGAGAAGAGAGAGACAGAGAGAGACAGAGAAGAAGAGAGAAGAGACAGAGAGAGAGAGAGACAGAGAGAAGAGAGAGAGAAGAGAAGAAGAGAGAGAGACAGAGAGAAGAGAAGAGCGAAGAGACAGACAGACAGACAGACAGAGACAGACAGGACAAACAGAGACAAACAAAGAAAAAACAGACAAAGGCTGCATGTTTTTTTCTTGTTTTCTTTTTCTCTTTCTCTGTTTTTTTTTTTTTTTTTTTTTTTTACTACCTTTTATTCCTAAGGCACTTGTTCACCCTGGCAGAGAAAAATGAATGTAAGGGGACTCACCCCTCCATTAGAATAACTCAGTATCCTAGGGCAGTTCCTGTTGTCCCTGTGCTGGACATGGCGAACACTATAGTCGACAGGTGGCCTCAACACTTCTTGCTCCTTGCCTGTCTTGTCTGTCTTGTCTGTCTTGTCTGTCTTGTCTGTCTTGCCTATCTCTGCTTGCCTATCTAGCTGTCTGGCTGTCTGGTTGTCTGGTTGTCTGGATGTGTGGCTGTACGTGTGGATGTCTGGCCGTGTGGCTGTGTGGCTGTGTGGCTGTGTGGATGTGTGGATGTCTGGTTATCTGGATATTTTTTAGCTGGCTGTCTGGCTATTTGGCTGTCTGTCTGGTTTTCTGGCTGGCTGGCTGTATGTTTGGATGTCTGGCTGTCTGCCTGCCTGTCTGGCTGTCTTTCTGTATGGCTGTCTGGTTGTCTGGTTGTCTGGCTGTCTGCCTGCCTGCCTGCCTATCTGGCTGTCTTTCTGTATTGCTGTCTAGATGTGTGGCTATGTGGCTGTCTGGCATTCTGGCTGTTTGGCTGTCTGCCCAGCTGTCTGAATGTCTGGATGTATGCTGTGTAGCTGTCTGGCTATGTGTCTGGCTGTCATCATCATCATCATCACCACCCCCACCACCCCCACCACCACCACCACCACCATCATCATTAACATCGATCATCGTTTTATCATCACTATTACAATCAATAATCGATCTTCAACATGACACCGCTTTACTAAACCTTCGAATAAATATCTTGAATGTCACCAGTGGAAACAACTAAGAACAACAACAGAAAAAATACCCCCCATACATTCATCTAACGAGGGGGGGGGGGGGG
>CM060346.1:23327500-23332500 GCA_030674155.1 Stramonita haemastoma
TTTCAGTGTCGTTTTCTTTCCATCTGCAAATCAATAAGACTTGCACTTCACACACCTTCACAGAGAGAGAGAGAGAGAGAGAGAGAGAGAGAGAGAGAGAGAGAGAGAGAGAGAGAGAGAGAGAGAGAGAGAGAGAGAGAGAGAGAGAGAGAGAGAGAGAGAGAGAGAGAGAGAGAGAGAGAGAGAGAGCTAAATAATAGATATACGGAAGACAAACGGATAGACAGATGGATAGATAGACAGCAGGCAGGAAAACAGACAGTCAGACAGACAGACAGACAGACAGACAGACAGACAGACAGACAGACAGAAGATAGATAGATCGATAGATAGATAGATAGATAGATAGATAGATAGATAGATAGATAGATAGATAGATAGATAGATAGATAGATAGATAGATAGATAGATAGATAGATAGATAGAGATATAGATGGATGGATGATGGATGGATAGATAGATAGATAGACAGATAGATAGTAGATAGATAGATAGATAGATAGATAGATAGATAAGACTAATAGATAGATAGATAGATAGATAGATAGATAGATAGATAGATAGATAGATAGATAGATAGATAGATAGATAGATAGATATAGATAGATAGATAGATAGTTAGATAGATAAGATTAATAAATAGATAGATAGATAGATAGATAGATAGATAGATAGATAATAGATAGATAGATAGATAGATAGATAGATACAAACAGACAGACAGACAGACAGACAGACAGATAGATAGATAGATAGATAGATAGATAGATAGATAGATAGATAGATAGATAGATAGATAGATAGATAGATAGATAGATAGATAGATAGATAGATAGATAGATAGATAGATAGATAGATAGATAGATAGATAGATAGATAGATAGATAGATAGATAGATAGATAGATAGATAGATAGATAGATAGAGACAGAAACATAGACAGACACGCAGACAGACAGGGAAACAAGGAGACAGACAGTTTTACAAACAAAAGGAGGCAAGACAGATATCCCCAGACAGTCAGTCAGTCAGAAAGACAGACAGACAGACAGACAGACAGACAGACAGACAGACAGACAGACAGACAGACAGACAGGGAAAAGTACATGCAAGCAAGCAAAGCCACAATCAATCAAGAGCCAACTATTACTTGCAGCAATGGCCTCCAGAGAAGCATCTTTTCGGAAAAGTTGGAAGAAAAACAACAACAGCAACAACAGGCTTTGGCCTCCCTCCCTCACTCAGACTTGCAACAGAGCATCTGTGTTGTGAGCCTGATATTCAGACCTCCTCCTTTCCCCATTAACTCACCTCCCTCCCCCCCCCCACCCCTCCCACACTTTTACCTCATCCCCAAATGTCCCCTACCCCCCTTACCCCCCTCCTCATCCCACCCTCTCGTCCTTCCATACTCCCACTCCTCCTCCACCCTATCTAACAAACACACACTAACCTCTAGTCCCCTGCTTAACCCAAGGGAAGTAACTCTTTCTGCAGTGTCGCCAGAAGCAGACGATAAGAAGAGAAGAAGATTCTTTCCGCGTCTTTGATGCAGTTTGGCCATCAAAGAAGTAGGAGTTGAATCTTCGAGTGGTGATTGTTTTGTGTGTGTATGTGTCTACGGAGTTTTTACCTGGATAAACTTTTAGAATTTGTTTTAATTAAAGAGACAAAACTGTTGTTCTTTAACTCTGCTATGATGTGTTTGCTTTTTTTTTTTTTTTATTTGTGTGAAGCTGTAATCTGTGAAAGATCTGTGTTTCCGGGTTAAAGTTGTTCTGCAGAAGGCTTCAGAAGTTGAGAAGTGCAATGAAGTGAAGTGAGGTGTACCTAGGAAGTGAGTTTATGTGATGGAGAGTGGAGTTATTGGTGTAGATTAAATTGCTGGAAGTGTTGGAATACACTGTGTACCTTAGTTTTAAGAGTAAGGGCAGGAGGGTTTTTGAGCGTGAAAGTAGGTTTGTTGAACTATTCCGTCCTGTCAAGTATGGGTATTTTTTGTTGTTGTTGCTCTTATTCTTTGTTTATATCTTGTTCTTGTTGTTTTTGTTTTTGTTCTTGTTCTTGTTGCCGTTCTTCTTGTCTTCTTCTTCTTTTTCTTTCTTTTTTCTTTCTCTTTCTTTCTTTTTTTCTTTCTTTCTTTCTTTCTTTCTTTCTTTCTTTCTTTCTTTCTTTCTTTCTTTCTTTCTTTCTTTCTGTCTGTCTATCTGTCTGTCTGTCTGTCTGTCTGTCTTCCTTTTCCGCCTGTCTGTCTTCTTTTTCTGTCTGTCTGTCTGTCTGTCTTTCTTTATTTTGTTTGTTTTTTGTTTTATCTCTCTGTCTGTTTGTATTTCTTTCTTTCTTTCTGTTGTTCTTTCCTTCTCCTGTCTTCCTTTTCCTTTTCTACAATGCTTTGGTGCTTGTTGCTGTATTTTCATAATTGCTTTCATTATTTTCATATGAACCCCTATTTGTGTACTCTCTCTCTCTCTCTCTATATATATATAACACATACATACATAGATACACCCATTCACATACACCCCTATATATATATATATATATATATATATATTTATATATATATATATACATACATATATATATATATATATATATAGATAGATAGATAGATAGATAGATAGATAGATAGATAGATAGATAGATAGATAGATAGATAGATATTAATATATATACCTAAAATGTGACAAACGAAAGGTTCACAAGTTTTGAGCAACCGCAGCTAATAAGAAAAAAACAACAACAAACAGTAAACTAAAAAAAAAAAAAAAAAAAAAGCCAAACACCCGCGCGCGCGCACAGAGCCCAAAATGAGTTGTACATCATTATTCCCTCGTCACAACAACAGCAGCAGCAGCAGCAGCATCAACGCCTACGTACCACCAAAAGTTACAGAGCAAGCCCATGATGTTACAGACATTAATCTGATCAGAAAATACTACCACCACCACCTACCACTCTCAATCCATCCACCCACCCCACCCCACCCCACCCCACCCCCAACCCACCCCCTACCCCTCTGCCTTGTCCTCAAATCCTTTTGGTTTCTTTCCCTTCTGTTCTCCTGACGTCTCTCACCCCCCCCCCCTCCATCCCTCCCTTTACCTCACCCTCTTTCTGGACTCTGTCAACTTCTAAATGTAGACTCTCAAGCGGTAACCTTGTTATACACCAAGTTGGGGATCTCTCCCGCCTCCTTTTCAATTCCCTGGGTGTTCTTTCTCACACCAACTTTACATCTTCCTCTAGGGATGCTAGGGGGTCCTTGTCAGTGTAAAATAGCATCCCACCTTCTGGAATTTTTTTGTGTGTGTTCGACATTTCCCTCTTTTCTATCACTCTCCTTTTTTTTTTGTCTGGTTCGTTTTTTTTTTTTTTTTTGTATGTATCACCTCTTTCTTGGTTGGTTTCCTGCTTTTTTTTGGTCTATGCTTCTTTCTTTTCTTTCTTTTTAATTTTTTTTTATTCCAGAAAGACATAAAAGACATATTTTTCTTATGCTGAGGCTGTATGCGCTGGGCGTGACTTGTTGTCAGATGTTTTGATGGCAACGTGACACATTTTCGGTCATAAAGAACAGACAACGATAGCTGCTGTCTGAGCATTGGACAAAGCTAGAAGAAGAAGAAAATATCATCAGCTTACATCTTTTTTCTCCTCTGACCGTATTCCTGTTGAGCGGAAAACTTTGTATATCTTGTTTGGAATTCAGTGTTTCTTTTTTCCTCAGTGTTTGTTGCAAAATCTGCCGAGATTACTGATGATCTGTAAAGAAGGGCAGTTGTTGTTGTTGTTGTTGTTGTTGTTGTTGTTGTTGTGGTGTGCGTTCCACAGCTTAACACTCTGGGGGGTCATCCAGAATGTACACTCTGACTCACTCATCCCACCTGGGAATCACTGAGAGATTGAAATTGCACACTGAATGAGAAATTTGCGTGTATGACTGTTTTCAAGTACCTCGCCATATAGGCAGCCATACTCCGACTTTGGAGGTTTTTGCTTCCTTAAAGGAGAGTGCCATTTCAGAGCATGTCATGGCTGAAGGGAATCTCAACACAACATTTTACAACATAGCAACATTTTAGTGTAAGCCTTGGCAATAAGCTGACATCAATAACTGACCACAGCTTTTGGCCTGGGTCAGGGAGAAGAGCAGTATTACTGTGATCCTTAGGGTAGAGGTAGTGGTACAATGTATGTCTGTAATTTGCAAAAATGGTTTTGGAATGTCCTGTTGCCATTCGACAAAGCTAGTCTTGCATATAGTATGTTATGTATGAAAGAAGTGCTTAATCAAGCTTGAAAAAGAAGAGACAATTTTTGTTAATTTTTTAATTAGCTGGAGAATGTGGCTCAGTTTGGTTCATATTGAGTGTGTCCATCGTGTTTCCATATGCACCACCACCACTTATGAATATGTATTCCATGAATCCTTAACATTAATATGCATGATTAATCTTCTCTAACCATGAATAATGTAAAGGGGGATAAGTTTCTGTATGATTGACATACAAACTGATCCAGAAAAACGTTTTTAAAAATCAGTTTGTTTGTACATATTTTTTAGCCGTGAACGATAATTGGTTACATTTAGGTTTAACACTGTAGTTTCATCATTCCTTCTCAGTTAAGCTACTGCTTCAAAAACATATTTCAAAAACAAGAAATATTGTGTATCAATAGTGTCACCTAAACTCAACATTAAGTTTTTACTACCAGCATAGATTTTATAAATGAAACAGCTTTTTGAATTTTTTTTAAGTTACGTAAACAAGACTTCGGAAAACATTTTAGGGACATTTTTTTCTTAACATAAATTGAAATCCACACCAGTCCATCCATCCTCAAGGCTAGGCTTTTATGCTCCATATAAGGAGGGTTGATCAGTTAGAAAACAAGTATTACGTGTGATTTAAAACAGCATCTTGCCATTCTGATGATTTCACGAAAGGGAGAAGAAAGAGAGAGAGAGAGGAGAGAGAGAGAGAGAGAGAGAGGAGA
>CM060346.1:23347500-23350000 GCA_030674155.1 Stramonita haemastoma
TATCTCTCTCTAACTCTGTCTCTGTCTGTCTCTGTCTGTCTCTGTCCTGTCTTCTGTCTCTCTGTCTGTCTGTCTGTCTGTCTGTCTGTCTGTCTGTCTGTCTGTCTCTCTCTCTCTCTCTCTCTCTCTCTCTCTCTCTCTCTCTCTCTCTCTCCTCTCTCCTCTCTCTCCTCTCTCTCTCCTCTCTCTCTCTCCTCTCCTACCACTCCCCTTTTTTCCCCTCACCACACCATGCTCCCGCCGTTTATCCGTACCTCTTCCATCTCTCCCCTTCTTTTTTCCCCCCCCCCCAAAATATACATGCACTGGCTCTAAGCCCCTTTGCCCCCCTTCCCCCCCCTTCCCCCCATCCCCTGCCTTTCCTTTTTTTTTTTTAATCTGTCGTCTTAACCTAAGAGCATCAACTGTTCTTGCAATGTGGAATTTTAGCATCTGATGCTCACCTCTGCTTCCCCTTTTCCGCCCCCCATCCCACCACCCCTGTGCAATATCTTCCAATACTCATCTTAACCCCCCCCCCCCCCCCCCCCCCCCCCCCCCCCCCCCCCCTTCCTGTCCTCTCGTCTCGCTTTTTTTTCCCTTTTCTTAAAGCACACATGCACTAGCCACTTGTCTGTGCTCTTGTTTATGGTCTTGCTTTTTATTTTTTTTATTTTATTCTTTTATATCGAGGATAATGGAATAAGCACTCTTGTGCTTTTTTTTTTCATCCAGTCCCTGTGTGTATGTAGTTGTGTAAATATTGTCATCTGTTCCCACCGGCACACAATGGCCTACTCTTATGAAAAACGGAACAGGATTTAACGTGTGCGCAAGATGTTCTGCGTGCGTTCGCAGTTTAGTCTCATCCGAAAGACTTTTGGGGAGAGTGGAGTCAGCACTGATGTTAACTCCAGGAGAAAAAATCCCCTCCAACGGGAATCGAACTCGGGTCGTCAAATTGCCAGTGCAATGTTCTGACTACTAGGCTTTCCCGTCCCCGTTGCTTCTTAACCTAAGACTATCAACTTTTCTCAGACTGTTTGTATTGGCAAATGATGTACATCCCTCTTTCCCATTAGTTTCCCCTCGTCACTGTCCAAAATTACTTTATCTTTCTTCCTCCTTTCCCCACCCCCTTTTCATCTTCTTTCCAAATGTATGACGACTATGTTAACTGCTAATCTGTGTCTCCTTTTATGATCTGGCTTCATTACCTAAGAGTATTAATTTTTCTTATATCGTTTGTATGAGAAAGTGATGCTCTACCCTTATTTCCCCTTTTCCCCCAATCACTGTCTACTACTGTCAGCTAACCTTCTATTCTCTCTCACCCCCCCCCCCTCTCTTCCTCTCTCTAAATCTATAAATGCACTAGTCACTAGTCGATTCCCTGTTTTATAAGTTTGTTTCTCATCCTATTATGTATCTATGTATCTATGTATCTATGTATCTATGTATCTATGTATCTATGTATCTATGTATCTATGTATCTATCTATCTAATCTATCTATCTATTCTATATCTATATCTATCTATCTATCATTATCTATCTATCTTCTATCTATCTATCTAATATATTTTTTATTCTTTTATACCGAGGATAATGGAATAAGCACTCATGTGCTTTTTTTTACGTCCAGTCCCCATGTGTATGCAGTTTTGTAAATCTTGACATCAGTTCCCATCGGCACACGATGGCCTACCTTACGAAAAGCGAACAGGATTTAACGTGTGCGCAAGATGTTTTGCGTGCGTTCGCACACGGGCCTCTGTTTTTGTCTCATCCGAAGGACTTTTGAAGAGAGTGGAGTCAGCACTGATGTTAACTCCAGAGGAAAACTCTCCTCGAACGGGAATCAAACCGGGTCGTCAAAATACGAGCGCAATGTTCTGACCACAAGGCTATATCGTCCTCCTTCATCCTTCCAAATGCACACACGTACGTGTCTGTAGTCTATGCCAGTTTTTCTTCTTCTTCTTCTGTGCTTTGCTCCTTCGCCTAAGAGTATTAACTCTTCTGACATTGTTTACATTAGCAAATGATGCCCTTCCCTCTCCCCCCCTTTCCCCTTTCCCCTCATCGCTTTCCACTATCATTCATTTATCTCCCTTCCTCTAGCCACTTTTTTTTCCACTTCTTCCTTTCCAGTCGTAAACATGCATTACTTGCTAGTCTATGTCCCATTTTTATGATCTGGCTTCTTAACTGGAAGTGTTGGATCGGTGGTGTAGAAGGTAACGCGCCTGCTTGGAAAGCGAAAAGTCCGGGTCAGAGTGTGCGGGTGGTTCGAATCCCGTTTGGGCCCAAAACTTTTCCCCCCATCCACTAGACCATGAATGGTGGTCTAGGTGCTAGTGTTTCCGATGAGACGTTAAACCGAGGTGCTGTGTGTTACACATCATTATTTAGTGCACGTAAAAGAACCCATGGCAACAATGGGGTTGTCCCTGGCGAAAATCCGTAGAAAAAAGCCCCTCTGATAGGGAAAAATATCTATCTATCATCTATCTATCTATC
>CM060346.1:23355000-23365000 GCA_030674155.1 Stramonita haemastoma
TTCTTTCTCTTTTTTTTAAATTCTGTCTGTTTCTCTTTTGTTCTTATGTTTCTATCAGTCCTCCTGTGATAGTTACTTTTCGTTTTAAACAAATCGCTATTTCCTTCCTTCTATCTTTCTTTTTAATGCTGATTTCCTGTGATCAAATCTTTAAAGCTTTGATACATTCATTGTCTTTTATTTTCCCCTTTGAGAATTTGATTTGGTGTCTTTGTTCTTGTTCTTGTTTCTAGTTCTTTAAGGCGTTCTTTTTGGAATCTCTTTTTTCCCCTCTCTTTTCGTCCTTCTGTTTTGTATTTTTTTTTCACTTTATTTATGTTGCTTTCTTTTCTTCCTGTATTTCTTTCCTTCGTTTGTTCTGGTTTTTTTTTCTGATGATAGTTCCTCTCTTTCTTTTTTTTTTTTTTTTTTAAAATCTATTCATCTATCTGTACTTCTTCATGTCTTTTTGTTTCTTTATTTTTTTGTTTGTTTGATTTCCTTGGATCTAATCTTTGATGTTCAATTTTCTGTAGTTACCTTTCAATGCTTTGATCCATTTTAGTGCTTGTTTTCAAGTTTCTTTCTTTCGTTTTTTTATTTATATTTTATCAGTTCTGCTCTTCTTTTTTCCTTTCTTAACTTTGTCTTCTCTCGGGGGTTTTCTGATTTTCTCTGTTTTTCTTCTATACTTTTTGTTTTTGATACTTCAATGTATTTTCATCATTCATTCTATAAAGATTTTGATAAAGGTTGGCTGACATAGTTAGTTCTGCATTTAGAGAGCTTAAGAATAAACGTGCCCAGTTTTAGTTCACTAATACTTTTTACATGACAAAAAAAATTTGAGCACAAAATGTTATGTTATTTATTGTAGTAGTAGTAGTAGTAGTAGTAGTAGTAGTAGTAGTAGTAGTAGTAGTAGTAGTAGTAGTAGTGGTAGTGGTAGTAGTAGTGGTAGTAGTAGTGGTAGTAGTAGTGGTAGTAGTAGTAGTAGTAGTAGTAGTAGTAGTAGTAGTAGTAGTAGTAGTAGTAGTAGTAGTAGTAGTAGTAGTAATTACAATAATTATGATAACAAAAGTAATAATAGTAGTAATGATAATGATAAGAATAAAAATAGTTATGAATAAAAAATAATAATGATAATACTTGTACAAATGATAATGGTAGTATATGAACATTTTGATAGCACTGATTTTTGCAAAGCAAAGAAATCAAAGTGATAGCATTCCAATCATTCACACGCCTGCAGCGGTTCACAATCAAAAAAATTAACAGATATTAAATGTACAGACACAGACACAGACACAGACATACACACACACGCGCGCGCGCGCACGCATACTCTCTCTCTCTCTCTCTCTCTCTCTCTCTCTCTCTCTCTCTCTCTCTCTCTCTCTCTCTCTCTCTCTCTCTCTCTCTCTCTCTCTCTCTCTCTCTCTCTCTCTCTCTCTCCTCTCTCTCTCTCTCTTTTATTACCTTATTATGTATAGTGTCCTTATTCTTTTATGTTGTTTGGTACTGCGTATAGTTTTACTGTTTAGTATCGTTTTATCTTGATGTTATCCCTGAAAAGGGCGAGGACTAGATGTAAAAAAGCACACAATTGCTTATCTATTATCCTCGAATAAAAGAATTTGCCTTACCTTGCCTGCTTGCCTTGCTTCTCTCTTCTCTCTCTCTCTCTCTCTCTCTCTCTCTCTCTCTCTCTCTCTCTCTCCTCTCTCTCTCTCTCTTCTCTCTCTCTCTCTCTCTCTCTCTCTCTCTCTCTCTCTCTCTCTCTCTCTCTCTCTCCCCTCTCTCACACCACCATCTCTACTACACACACACAATCACACACACACAACAACACACACACATCTCCCTATACCTCCTCGTCCCCTCACCCCTCCCCGAACCCCCCCCTCCCCATCTCCCCCCCCCACCACCACCCCCCCCAACCCTTTCTTTTCATCAAACCCTATCTATCTTCAACCTCCTTCCGAGGAAAAGCAGTCACACACTAATCTTTAGCCCCTTGCCCATTTTATGATCGCGCTTCCAAGCCCAAGAGAGCTAACTCTTTCCAAGCAATGTTGCCAAAAGCAGACGACGACAAGCGAAGACGATTCATTCTGTGCTTTCGATACTGTGCGGTTACTGCCGTGGTAGTGCTGGAATTTTTTCCGAGCAGTGACTATACTACAGCTTGTGTTGTGGTAGTGTGTGACTTTTTTTGTTTGTTGGTGTGTGTTTTTTTTGGCGTGGTTCTACTTTTGGGTTTTTTTTTTGTTGTTGTTGTTGCTTTATTTGGAGTGGTGTTTTGAGAAAAGAAAAAAAAGGTGTGGTGTATGTGAGTGATTATTTTGTGTTGGAGGATTTCTATTTCTTTTGGAGAGGGAGTTTTTAATTAAGGGTGTTGGAGAGTATCTTGGAAGTGGAGTGAGGTGAATGATTAGAGGAGGTGGATGACTTTTTTTTTAAGTAATTATTGATTGATTTGCAGTGTCTTACAGTATTGTTGCTGAGTCGATTAAAGTGTTGATTTGCAACCTTGCAGGTTGGCTATTTTAATACATGTTTGTTTTAAAACGTTTGTTGTCTGTGAAATTCAGGTTTGTCTTATTATTTGTTTTTTATTATTATTATTATCATTATTATCATCATTTTTGTCATTATCACCTTCACTTTCGTTTTCTTCTATACCTTCTCTTATTTTACCATCATCATCACCTTCTGCCATTTCCTCCTTTTCTTCGTATTTTTTTCTCTCTGTCTCTCTCTGTTTCTCTCTGTCTCTCTGTCTCTCTGTCTCTCTGTCTCTGTCTGTCTGTCTGTCTCTTCCTCTCTCTCTCTTCCTCTCTCTCTCTTTCTCTCTCTCTCTTCTCTTTCTCTTCTCTTTCTTCTCTTTCTCTTCTCTCCCTCTCTCTCTTCTCTCTCTCTCTTCTCTCTCTCTCTCTCTCTCTCTCTCTCTCTCTCTCTCTGTCCTGCCTTACAATTTATCCTCCTATCTGATCTTAGTTTTTCTTTTCTTCTTCTTCTTCTTCTTCTTTGGGCCGTGTCTTTTTAACTGCCTAGTCTTTTGTGGTCTGCGATTTCTCTTTGCTAACTTTACTGCCTTGACTGATCTGTATATTTTCTTATTTCCTTCTCTTTTTCTTTCTTTATCCCTATTTCTTTATATAAATTTCTTTCTTTGTGTCTTGCTTTCTTTCTTTATTTTTACTTTTGGTTTTACTTTTCTTCCATTTTTTCTGTTTCTTTTTGTTTGTTTGTTTTACCTTTACGTCATTAGTATCTGTCATCATACATTGTTATTATTTATTTCACGGAGCAGAAAACAAAGTTTGATCAGTTATAAAAAATAGTGTATTGTTTAGATCTTTGTTATTGTTTAGAGATACGTATACCAATTACTAATTTCAGTACTATTTTCTTTAAACATCAGAAGAGTCAACGACACAAAATATGAGTCAGGAACAGCCTGATTTTCTTCTCTATAACATATATCTTTTTAAAAGTAAAAAAAAAACGAAGAAACAAACAAAACAAATAGATAACCTAAAACAAAGGCAACAAAAAATATGAACAAGAAGGAACAGCAGGAGATGATAGTGATGATGATGATGATGATGATGATGATGATGATGATGATGATGATGGTGATGGTGATGATGTTGGTGGTTGTTGTTGTGGTCGTTGAGAGAGGGAGGCAGAGACAGAAAAAGAACCTCAAGACTCAAGACAGAAAGAGACAGACAGACAGACAGACAGACAGACCAACAAAGACAGGAAAAGACACAGCCACATAGACAGGAAGAGAGACAGATAGATCCCAAGTAAACTTACCATCAATGAAAGGAAACCTTAGTATCAACACTGTCTATACAGCATGCGCTAAAACGTCCCAATCCTGGCATCATTCAGACATGCAACACTGTCCTTATAGAGTTTACAAAAGAGTCCAAATAACGGCATTATTCAGACCTGCAGCATTGTCCCCATAGAACACGTTAAAATGTTCAACGGTGCATCATTCAGACATGCAACTTTGTCCCTATAGAACACGCTGAAACGTCCAAATGATGACATCCCACAGCTCAAACCTGTAACCACTCAGACTTGCAACAATGTCCCCATAGAACGGGCTGAAGCTGCCAAAAAACTGGCATCACTCAAAATTGGAACACTGTCCCTATAGAACACACTAAAACGTCCAAATGGTGGCCTCCCACAACTCAAACCTGCGACCACTCAGACTTGCAACAATGTCCCCATAGCTGCCAAAAACTGGCATCATTCAGAATTGCAACACTGTCCCTATAGAACACGCTAAAACGTCCAAATGTTGGCATCATTCAGACCTGCAACACTGTCCCTACAAAGCTTATTAAAACGTCATTGGTGGCATTATTTAGACATGCAACACTGTTTCTATAGAAAAAGCTAAAACGTCCAAATGTTGGCATCATTCAGACCCGCAACACTGTCCCTATAGGGCACGCTAAAATGTCCAAATGTTGACAGACCTACAACACTGTCCCTATAGATGACGCTAAAACATCCAAATGGTGACATCATTCAGACCTGCAACACTGTCCCTATAGAACACGCTAAAACGTCCAAATGTTGGCATCATTCAGACCTGCAACACTGTCCCTATAGAACATATATGCAACCATACAGACTTGCAACAATGTCCCCATTGTTGCCAAATACTGGCATCATTCAGACCTGCAACACTGTCCCTATAGAACAAGCTAAAACGTCCAAATGCTGGCATCCCACAGCTCAAACCTGCAACCACTCAGACTTGCAACACTGTCCCTATAGAACACGGCTGAAGCTGCCAAAACCTGACATCATTCAGACCTGCAACACTGTCCCTATAGAACACGCTAAAACGTCCCAAATGGTGACATCACTCAGCCCAGACCTGCAACCACTCATACTTGCAACAATGTCCCCATACCTGCCACTAACTGGCATCATTCAGACCTGCAACACTGTCCCTATAGAACACGGCTGAAACGTCCAAGCGTTGGCACTATTAAGACCTGCAACACTGTCCCTATAGAACATGATAAAACGTGAAAATGTTGCCATCACTCAGCTCAGACCCGCAACCACTCAGACTAGCAACAATGTCCCCATAGCTGCCAAATACTGGCATCATTCAGACTTGCAACAGACCATTAGTGTTCTGTGTCTGGTAGCAGCCCCCACCAGCACCTTCTCCCTCCCTCCCCCCCTCTCCCCCCTCCTGTCTTAGTTCTGCTGTTTGCTATCTCCTAGTTTTCCTGTCTTCCTCGTTTCTAGTCCCAAACAGACTGACAGGCATACTGGCAGACTGACAGACAGACAGACAGACAGACAGACAGACACACAGGCAGACACACAAACCACATACAGACACATGTATGACGCGCTCGCACGCGCGCACACACAGACACACACAGACACAGACACAGACAGATGCACACACACACAACACACACACACACACACACACACACACACACACACACACACACACCTACACTCACACACCACACACACATACACACACACACACACACACACAACACACACACACACACACATACACACACACACACACACATCACACACACACACAACCACACACACATACACACATACACTCACACACACCAGCACCAACACACTACACACAACACACACACACACACACACACACACACACCCGCACACACACACACACACACACACACACACACAACACACACACAAACACACACACAAAACACACACACAACCCCACACACACACACACAGACACACCAACACCAACACATACACACACACACCCTTCAAAATTAAGTTTCTTTAATCCCTTGTGTGTTATGGCGGATTACAAACACATTTGACAAGAAAGGAAGAAAACTTACAGCATGGAAGGAACTACACTACTAAAATATTCAACAAACAACGTCAATGCTGGGTATTGAAAATCCCTTACAACCATCTTTAAAAAAAAATGCTATTTCATGAGTAGCGGTTTTGGTAAAACATGTAATCGTATGTGATAGAATAATAATTCACTTTTTTTTTCAAATGCTGGCCGACCTGATGTATTTTGACAGAGATACAAGAAAACGTTTCAAGATGTTCATTTATATGCTTGCAAAACAATACATATTTATATCCATCCATCCATCCATCCATCCATCCAATCCATCCATCCATCCATCCATCCATCCATCCATCCATCCATCCATCCATCCATCTCATCCATCCAACTCCTATCTCATCCATCCATCCATCCATCTCTCTATCTCTCTCTCTCTATCTCTCTATCTCTCGATCTATCTATCTATCTATCTATCTATCTATCTATCTATCTATCTAATCTATCTATCTATCTATCTATCTATCTATCTATCTATCTATCTATCCATCTGTCCATCTGTTTAGCTATCTACCTATCTATATCATATATACATACATATATACATATATACATACACACATAATCTTATATAGTATGCATTTACATACACACACACACACACACACACACACACACACACACACACACACACACACACACACACACACACACACACACACACAGCAGAGAGAGAGAGAGAGAGAGAGAGAGAGAGAGAGAGAGAGAGAGGAGAGAGAGAGAGGAGAGGAGAGAGAGAGAGAGAGAGAGAGGAGAGAGAGAGAGAGGAGAGAGAGAGAGAGAAGAGAGGAGAGAGAGAGAGAGAGATACATACATATATATCGCCAATAATTCTAGTAGCAGACAGAAATTGATATAAAGATCTTTTTTCTCTTGTTCAATGTCTTTTTTTTTTGTTTAAAGAGAGTTCATCTTCGATTAAAGTGTGTGCTGCGCCCATATCAGATTATTTTGAAACCTCAGTTTCCCTTCTCCATTAAAGCATTCAGCCTCATGTTGACTGGCAGGTGTTTTAGTGCATGGGTAAACTCTGCCAGGGGTGTAGATTCAATATGAGGAAGACTCCACAGTTGAGAAGTGCAAGGAAACGAAGTGAAGAGTGGTGGATTCGAAGTGAAGTGGAATTAAGTGGGGGGACAGCTTTGTGAGAAGTAAATTTGAAATGATTAGTATTGATGTCTATATTGAAGATCTAAGGTCTTGAAGGTGGAGACAGGGCATAGAGCATAGCGGGTCTATTTTACTTTCAGAACTGCCAAAGATTAATGACAAATTTCTCGCTTTGAATGAAAGCAGTTGGAAATGTTCTTCACATTAACTTCCAGTGTCAGTGTTCAAATATATGATATGACGAACACGAACAGTTGCTGTCTGAAATTTAGAAGAAGAAAAAGAAGAATGCAAATTTGAAGGAGAAGAAACCACGAAAAAAGAAAGAAGAAGAATGTAAAGAAGAAGAAGAAGAAAAATGCAAAAGAAGAAGAAGAAGAAGAAGAAGAAGAAGAAGAAGAAGAAGAAGAAGAAGAAGAGAAGAAGAAGAAGAAGAAGAAGAAAAGAGAAGAAGAAGAAGTGAGGAAGAAAAGGTGAGGAAGAAGAAGAAGAAGAGAAGGAGAAGAAGAAGAGAGAAGAAGAAGAAGAAGAAGAAGAAGAAGAAGAAGAAGAAGAAGAGAAGAAGAAGGAGAAGAAGAAGAGAAGAAGAGAAGAAGAAGAAGAAGAAGAAGAAGAAGAAGAAAAAGAAAGTAAAGAGGAAGAAGAAGAGGAAGAAGAAGAAAACGAGTTACGAAAAAGGAGAAGAAAAATTGCAAGAAAAGACTGCAATGACTGACATAGAGTAAAAATAAGCATTGTTTTGGATAGATAGATAGATAGATAGATAGATAGATAGATAGATAGATAGATAGATAGATAGATAGTAGGTAGGTAGGTAGGCAGGTAGGTAGGTAGGTAGGTAGGTAGGTAGATAGATAGATAGATAAATAGATAGATAGATAGATAGATAGATAGATAGATAGATAGATAGATAGATAGATAGATAGATAGATAGATAGATAGATGGTAGATAGATAGATAGATTCAATACATACATACATACATACATACATAACATACATACTTTACATACATACATACATACATACATACCATAACATCATACATACATACATACATACATACATACTACAATACATACATACATACATACCATACATTACATAATCATACATAAATACCATACATACATTACATAATACATACATCATACATACATACATACATACATACATACATACATATACATACTACATACTACATACAATACATACATACATATACATAGACCTACAAACAGTATGGTAGAAAAGCGAATGTAGATGTGTGTGTGTATGTGTGTGTGTGTGTGTGTGTGTGTGTATGTGTGTGTGTGTGTGTGTGTGTGTGTGTGTGTGCTGTGTCTGTGTGTCTGTGTTCTGTGTGTCGTGTGTGTTCTGTGTGGATTGGTGGTCTGTGTGTTTGTGAGGGGTAGAGAGAGAAGAAGATTAGGGGATAGAGGGGTGAGAGGAGCAGAGAGAGAGAGAGAGAGAGAGAGAGAGAGAGAGAGAGAGAGAGAGAGAGAGGGAGAGAGAGAGAGAGAGAGACAGACAGACAGACAGACAGACAGACAGACAGACAGACAGACAGACAGACAGACAGACAGACAGAGACAGAGACAGAGAGACAGAGAGACAGAAAAACAGAGGCACGACAGACAGAGACAGACAGAGACAGAGAGTGAGTGAGAGAGTGAGAGAGAGTGAGAAAGAATGATCTTTTATTGAATAATCTTTATATTTCAAGGGTAACAGAGGAAGCGTTTACATAGTTTTTTTTTCATCCGGCTCTTTGACAGTGAGAGAGAGTGAGAGATAGAGATAGTAAAAGTGAGAGAGAGAGATTTGATTTGCTTTGATTTATTCTTTTATATCGAGGATAATGGAATAAGCACTTGCTTTTTTACGTCCAGTCCCCGTGTGTATGCAGTTGTGTAAATATTGTCATCTGTTCCCACCGTCACACGATGGCCTACTCTTACGAAAAGCGGAACAGGATTGTAACGTGTGCGCAAGATATTCTGCGTGCGTTCGCACACGGGGCCTCGGTTTAAAGTCTCATCCGAAGGACTTTTGGGGAGAGTGGAGTCAGCACTGATGTTAACTCTAGGGGAAAAATCTCGACCGGACTCGAACCTGGGTCGTCAAATTGCCAGTGCAATGTTCTGCCCACTAGGCTATCCGTCCCCCTATCCGTCCGAGAGAGAGAGAGAGAGAGAGAGAGAGAGAAGAGAGAGAGAGAGAGAGAGAGAGAGAGAGAGAGAGAGAGAGAGGAGAGAGAGAGAGAGAGAGGAGAGAGAGAGAGAGAGACGAGACAGACAGACAGACAGACAGACAGACAGACAGACAGACAGACAGACAGACAGACAGACAGACAGAGACAGAGAAACAGAGAAGAGACAGAGAGAGAGACAGAGACAGAGACTGAGAGAGAGACTGAGGATGAGTAGAGAGAGAGAGACATAGAAGGGAGGGAGGGAGAGAGAGATAGAGCGAGAAAGAGGGGGGAGAGATATGAGAGTGAGACAGAGAGACAGAGACATAGAGGCAGACAGAGAGAGAGAAAGAAGGCAAGAGGCAGAGGAGGAAGGCAAGACAGGAAGGAAAGTATTATGAGGAATAGATAAGATGGAGAGGAATGAGGACTATGCAGTAAGACAAAGAAAGGAATATGATAGAATTGCACGAGAAGAGAAGTCACAATGAGATTGATTAGGAGATGAAAGTGAAAGTAAGAGAACAGAGAACAAGTGAAAACACTGAACATCATGAACCACTGAACAACTGATAAACATACATTGGATAAAGGGTTTAATTGGATACCATTTTAGTCATTGGACCATACGATCACACCAAGATTGGGGGGGGGGGGGGGGGGGGAGAGAGGGAGGGGAGAGAGGATGGAGATGTAATGAAAAATAGAGAGAGACAGAGACATGAGAACATGAATGAATGAAGTAGGCGACAGAGAGATGGGCAGGGGAGGTAGACAGAGAGACAGAGA
>CM060346.1:23387500-23392500 GCA_030674155.1 Stramonita haemastoma
GGTTGGTATTGTTGGGTGTTCCGCAACCTAGCACCTTGGAGATCACATAACATATTCGTTCCATCCGGATCATCATAGCGAGGATGGGGGTGGAGGTGGGGGTGGGGGGTGTTTGGGGGTGATGACTGTAGAACGACTCTAAGTACACTATGAATGAGCGGTTTGCATGTATAGCTGTTTCTAAGGACCATAATATACGGGCAAAGCATCTCCACAATAATAACATTTCTGCCCAGTTTCCAAAACAGCAGCTGCCTACTCTGCTGTTTTGGAAGTCATATTTGAACACGATGGAAAAACAAACAAACAAACAGACAAACAAACAAACAAACAAACAAACAGCAAACAAACAAAACAAAACAGGCTATAGACACCCATAATTATTATACCTAACACTTCATGGGTTTTGTTTGCTTTTTTTCTTTAGCAGACAGCACTAAATTCAATGCAAGAGCGAGCCATAGATGAAGACAACATCAACATACCATGTTTAAAAGACAACGAAATTCTGATAAAAATGTAGGCTACGCCCCTAGCACTTAGCTCACTTCAATAACTGACAAAGCTTTTAAGCTTAGGTTTCCATTTTGGATGCTTACAGTGTCTTGTTTGTTTGTGAGTGTGTTTGTTTATTTGTTTTTTTTTATATTGGCTTTGCGTTTTATAGTGTTGTTTCTTTTTGTGCCTTGTGTTTTTGTTTTGTTTTTTGGTTTTTTTTGTGGAGTTTTGTGGTTTGTTGTTTTGCTTTTAGGTTTTTTGTTTTATTAACATTTTTGTGATTTTTTTTTCGGCGGAGAGGGGAGGGGGGGGGGGGGTATCATTGGAAGTCTGAATAAGAAGTACAACTAATATTTCAATGGGAATTAATGATGCAAAAATTCACATATACTCTATTTATGAATTATTTAAAATCTCTGCATTTTGTTTGGTGATATCACGATTTGTGTGTGTGTGTGTGGGGTGTGGTGTGTGTGTGTGTGTGTGTGTGTGTGTGTGTGTGTGTGTGTGTTGTGTGTGTGTGTGTGTGTGTGTATGTGTGTGTGTATGTGTGTGTGTGTGTGTGTGTGTGTGTGTGTGTGTATGTGGAGGGGGGGGGGGGGTCTGTCTTCGATTTAATCTGCTTTGTTTTTGTTTCTCTCTTTTTTGTTGGTTCCTTGATGAAGATGATGATGATAATGACGACGACCACAATGGAAACGATGACGACGATGACGAAAATGCTGCTGCTGCTACTACTGCTGCTGCTGATGAAAATGGCGACGACGATGATGATGATGATGATGATGACGGCGACGACGACGATGCTGCTGCTGCTGCTGCTGCTGATGATGACGATGATGATACAGTGTCCTTTTCCCTGACAGAATCCCAATGTATTCTCCAATAACTAGGATAACATCCTCTGAAGCCAGTGTGTGGCTACCTATAATATAGCGAGTTACGTGGGAACAATACAAATTGTATATGTAAACTCCTCATTTAGAGTCTGCTCTCACAACAATCTCATATACACTGAATAAGATAAAGATAACGAGTTCATATTGTGAGTCACCCCCAAAGTGCTCCCATTAGGACATTTTCGCCAACAACAATTGGTGTTAGGTTTCCATAACAATATTTTTTTGTCTTCGCTTTTACCTTTTTTTTGTTTTGTTCTTGTTTTCACTTTCCATCTTTTCTTTTTTTTTTTTTTTTTTTTTTTTTTTACCCTGTTTCATCTTACGTTTTTTTGTCTCTTGCTCTTTTTCAGGACTGTTTTCGTTGTAATTTTCTTTTTCATCTTTTTCTTTTTATCTAAGCTGTTTTGAGGTAGTTTCTTTTTCTCAGAAGTTTTTGTGTGAGGGAAAAAGAACTGTAAATTAGCTACAAAAATAAAAGAAATGTGTGTATGTGTTTTATGTGTGTGTGTGCGTGTATGTGTATTTGTGTGTACGTGTGTATGTATATGTGTGTGTCTGTGTGTTTGTGTGTTTGTGTTTATGTGTATGTGTGTGTTGTGTGTGTCTGTGTGTCTGTGCAGCTGTGTGTATGTGCTCTAGTGCACCTGCGCGCGCATTGTGTGTATGTGTGTGTATGTGTGTGTGTATGTGTGTGTATGTGTGTATGTGTTTGTTCTATGTGTGTGTTTGTGTGTGTTGTGTGTGTGTGGTGTGTGAGAGAGAGAGCATGAACATGTTTGTTAAAATGTGTTTTGCAGCCCTTTGTGTAGCTTGGGCACTTTCACGGAATTGCACACACACACACACACACACACAAAACACACACACACACACACACACACACACACACACACACAACACACACACACACACAACACAACACACACACACACACACACACACACACACCACACACACAACACACACACACACACAACACACACACACACACACACACACACACACACAACAGCCACACACAAACGCACACACAACACATTTCAGAGACAAATACAGAGACAGACAGACAGAGACAACAGAGTCAGAACTAGCACGACAGAAACATGAACAGAAGACAGACAGACAGACAGACAGACAGACAGACAGACAAAGAGTCAGACCAGCAGACAGACAACATAGACAGACAGACAGACAGAGACAGACATGAGACAGAAAAAAAGATACACACACACACACAACACACACACACACACACAACACACACACAACACAACACACACACACCACACACACACACCACACACACACACACACACACAACACCCCACAAACACACACACACACACACACACACACACACACACACACACACACACACACACACACACACCACACACACCACACACAACAACAGAGACTGCAACAGTGCAAACATAAACCAAATACTCCCAAAGAGACCCCAAGACATGACTGGGCGTACGAGTGCGCCCATACTAGTGTGTGTGGGTTTTTTTTTTTTTTTTTGTGCACTGCATCTTTCCCACACATTCCTTCCCCCCTCCCCCTCGCCCCCATCCACCCCCCCAACCCCCCCCCCCCTCCCCCCCTACAGTCACCCATCCTACTTGACCTCCATTCTGTATTAGACCACTACTACCCCCCCCCCACCCCACCCCCTTGCACTCCCTCCCACCCCACCCCCCTCTTTCCTGCTTGTCCTTATAGGCTCGTTTCCATCAACCTCCCCTCCTCTCCCTCCCCCTCCCCCTCCTCTGACTATCATCACAATCCTTCTCTCCATTGTGTCCTATTCCCTTTCTTTTTAATGTCTGTGTGAAAAAAAAAAGAAAGTTCGAGGGAGAAGAAGAAGAAGAGTGAATGGATTGGTATGTACTCTGGAACTGCGCGGTTAGGTTAAAGGCAAAAATGAGGGACTTTTTTGCTGTTAGTAATTCTTTTTTTGTTGTTTTGTTTTTCTTTCTTTCTGTTATTTTTGTTTTGAATCATGTGTGTGTGTGTGTGTGGTGTGTGTGTGTGTGTGTGTGTGTGTGTGTGTGTGTGTGTGTGTGTGTGTGTGTGTGTGTGTGTGTGTGTGTGTGTGTGTTTTCGATGTGTTTTGTTTGTAAAGGGGTTTGAGGCGGGGGGTGGTGTTGCTCGAAGTTGTTGTTGTTGTTGTTTGTGTATTTTTGTGATTAATTTTGTTACTGTTGTTGTTTTTGTTGGTGTTGTTTATTTATTTATTTATTTATTCTTTTATATCGAGGATGATGGGATACGCACTCTTGTGCGTTTATTTACGTCCAGTCTTCGTGTGTATGCATTTTATTTTTAAATGTCATCTGTTCCCACTGGCACACGATGGCCTATTACACTTACGAAAAGCGGAACAGGATTTAACGTGTACGCAAAAGATGTTTTGCGTGTGTTCACACATGCACTGGGCCTCAATTTATAGTCTCATCCGAAGGACTTTAGGTGGAGAGTGGAGTCTGCACTGATGTTAACTCCAGGAGAAAAGTCTCCTCGAACAGGAATCGAACCCGGGTCGGCGTCAAATTGCGAAGCGCAATGTTCTGACCACTAGGCTATCCCGTCCCGAATAGATTGGTATGTACTCTGGAACTGTAGGTTAAGGCAAATGAGGACTTTTGCTGTCAGTAATTCTTTTTTTCGCTCTCTTTCTTTTACGTTTTTTTTTCCTTTTAATTTTCTTTGTTTGGAAATGTTTTGCTTGTAAAGGGGTCATTGTGGGTGAGTGCGTGTTGAGGGGTGAGGGATAGGGATAGGGGGGGGGGGGGGTGTCGTTGGTCATAAGTTTTGCTGTTGTTTATGTATTTGTGTGATTAATTTTTGTTACTGTTGCTGCTGTTGTTCATGTTGTTGTTTTGTGTTGTTTTGCTACGTGTTTGTTGTTTGTTTCGATTATAAATAAATAATATTTTGCTTTCGTTTTTTTTTTCCTTTTTTCTTTGTTTTTGCTGTGGTTTTGTTCATTCATACCTTTGTTTATTTATCAATTTCCTTATTCTTTCATTGATTTCGTCATCATATGCCCTCAGATAATCTGATTTCAAAGAAATATAAACTAAAAAACAACTGAATTTTAAGGATAAGAAGCAAAACGCATGATTACAAGAATACAAAAAAGGGATTCCTTATTTTCAGGAAGAAATAAAGGACAAATAAAAACACACACAAACCCCCGTCTACCCCCTTCCCAACATAAAAAAGAAAAAATCAACAAAAAATATACGAAAACAAACAAACAAAATATACAACCCTAAAAAAAAAACACCCAACCACACAAACAAAATGAGAGGGGCCCAATTTAAGGACTAGTACTTGGAACTAGACAAGACAAGTCCTACTGATTATATGTAGCTAGCCCAAACTGACCTCAGGAAGCCATCAACATTATTCAGAAGGACACCCACCCTCATCGATGATTTCTCTCTCTCTCTCCTTAATACTTACGTGCAAGTTCACCAGTGCCTCCATCATTCTGCCTGTCATGTCTGTCCTGCTGTGGACATCCAGCTCCAACCAATCTCCATTTCAGGAGCTGATACACACATGATTTGTGATGTTGTAATAGAAAGT
>CM060346.1:23410000-23412500 GCA_030674155.1 Stramonita haemastoma
GAATAAATAAATAAGATAATAAATAGATAAAACACAACACACACACATGCACACACGCACGCACACACACGCAAACTCAACAAAAAAAAACACTAACACCACACTCACTCACCTACCCCACCCCCCCCCACACACACACCTCACTCACTCACCCAACCCCCACCCCACCCCCACCCCTCCCCCACCCCACACCCCCATACATACACATACCTAAAACGCAGATACAGAAAGGTTTAAGAAAAAAAAAAACGAAGGAAAAACAAAACAAAAAAAAGACTAGACAGAACAAAAATACAGAAAAAAACCTATTGATTAAAAAGACCAAAAAAAAAAACACCCCACCCCAGCAACCCTTAAACGCTGTTAATAAGAACAATTGTCCAAATTGACAACAAGAGGAATCCCATAGAGACAGATGAAAAGCACATTTTCAGGAAAACAGCAAATCCAAAACTGTCGCCAAGTCAATCCACAAGACCAAGTAAGTATAAGCCGTTTTATGTGACTTGTTTATCGCACTGAGAGAGAACATTGGCTGGTAGTTTGCTTTGTTTTGTTTTTTTTTATATCAGAGAGAAAAGGAAAGAGAAAGAGAGAGAGAGAGAGGGGGGGGAGACAGAGAAGAGACAGAGAGACAGACAGAGAGGGAGACAGAGACAGAGAGACAGAGAGATAGAGAAAGAAGACAGAGAGACAGAGAGAGAAAGAGAAAGAGATGGACAGAGAGACAGAGAGAGAGGGGGGGGAGACAGAGACAGAGACAGAGAAGACAGATAGAGAGGAGACAGAGACAGAGAGGACAGAGAGATAGAGAAAGAGACAGAGAGACAGAGAGAGAAAGAGAAAGAGAGGAAAGAGACAGAGAGACAGAAAAAAAAAGGAGAACAGAGAGACAGAGAGACAGAGAGAAGAGAGAGACACAGAGAGGAAGAGAGGAGAGAGACAGAGAGAGAGAGAGAGAGAGAAGAGAGAGAGAGAGGGAGAGAGAAGAGAGACAGAGAGACAGAGAGACAGAGAGACAGAGAGACAGAGCGAAGACAGAGAGAGGACAGAGAGAGAGAGAGAGAAGAAGACAGAGACAGAGACAAAGAGAGACAAAAAGAGAGAGAGAAACAGAGACAAAAAGAGAAGAAGAGAGAGAGAGAAGAGAGAGAAGAGAGAGAAGAGAGAGAGATGAGAGAGAGAGAGAGAGAGAGACAGAGAGACAGAGACAGAGACAGAGACAGAGAGACAGAGGAGAGAGACAGAAGAGAGACAGAGAGAGAGAGAGAAGAGAGAGAGAGAGAGAAGAGAAGAGAAGAGAGCGAGACGAGAGACCAAGAAGACAGAGACAGACAGAGACAGACAGAGACAAAGACAAACAGAGAACTCAAATGGTTTAGTCATGAAGCGGCCATTGGCCTTAACATGAAAATATCGAGAAGGACAGAGAAATACAAAATATGATTTTTTTTTTTTTTACAGAGGGTAACAGATTAAGTACAATGGCTTTTTTTCATCCAGCCCTCTAAAAGGGATTAAGTATAAACACCAAAGCACAAGCAATATGTTTAAAAGAAGACAAAAAAAGAATAGATGGAAAGAAAAACAGTAAAGCAAACGACCAGAAGAGAAAAAAAATTATTAGAGACAGAGAGAAAGAGAGATACACAGACAGATAGACAGATAGACAGACCGACAGACAGGCAGATTGTGAAATAGATTTCAATAATCCGTAGCACATAATAAGATTAAAAACAGAAGAAAAAACAGATTCATAAAGTAAGGAGAAAGATATATAAGTGTGTGTGTGTGTGTGTGTGTGTGTGTGTGTGTGTGTTGTGTGTGTGTGTGTGTGTGTGGTGGGTGTGTATGTTGTGTGTGTGTGTGTGTGGTGTTGTGTGTGTGTGCATGTGTGTGTTTGTGTTTGTGTTTGTGTGCGTATGTGCGTGTGCGCGTGCGCGCACATGTGGTGTGTGAGAGAGAGAGAGATAGAGACAGACATACAGACAGATAGAGACAGAGAGACAGACAGACAGACAGACAGACAGGCAGACAGACACAGAGAGAAGAGACAGAGAGAGAGAGAGAGAGAGAGAGAGAGAGAGAGAGAGAGAGAGAGAGAGAGAGAGAGAGAGAGAGAGGAGAGAGAGAGAGAGAGAGAGAGAGAGAGAGAGAGAGAGAGAGAGAGACAGAGACAGAGAAGAGACAGAGACAGAGAGAGACAGAGAAAAATTTTGCTCGAGCTGGGACCGCCTACAATGGGATTCTGATAATTTATTCATTAAATGTCATGGCTCATTATAGACGAGGCTATGTGAAAAGCGTCAGTTTGGGGTTTTTCATGTCAAATTTAAGATAAAAATAAAAACGTAATTTAAATCTATCTACATGCAAAGCAGAAGAGATTGAATTTTTAAAAAAAATGAAACGATAAGATGATAAAATTACATTAATGATACACATTCTTGACTTTTTTTTTATATGGCCATATAAGTTTAGCTACACCAGCCTAAACACT
>CM060346.1:23422500-23425000 GCA_030674155.1 Stramonita haemastoma
TTCCTCAAGGTGGAACGGGTTTTTAACGTGTGTATAAGATCGTATGATCCGTGATTGTTTACAGATGAAAACTTGGTTTATACCATCATCTTAGAGACTTTCTGCTATATGTGTATCGGCGCGGATGTTAACACCGGGAAAATCTTCTTAAACCAACGTCTGTATGGTAGCTCAAACCCAGATCGTCAGATCACAAAACAAACACTTTAACATCTCTCCCTCTCTCTGTCTCTCTCTGTCTGTCTGTCTGTCTGTCTGTCTGTGTGTGTCTGTCTACGTCTGTCTCTGTCTGTCTGTCTGTCGTCTGCTGTCTTCTCTGTCTTGTCTGTCTGTCTGTCTGTCTGTCTGTATGTATGTCTGTCTGTCTCGTCTCTCTCTCTCGCTCTCTCTCTCTCTCTCTCTTTTCTTCTCTCTCTCTTCTCTCTCTCTCTCTCTCTCTCTCTCTCTCTCTCTCTCTCCTCTCTCTCTCTCTCTCTCTCTCTCTCTCTCTCTCTCTCTCTCTCTCTCTCTCTCTCTCTCTCTCTTCTCTCTCTCTCTCTCTCTCTCTCTCTCTCTCTCTCTCAGTTCAGAGTTGACAGTTTAGATTTCTCTCTGTCTCTCTCTCTCTGTCTCTCTCGCTGTCTCTGTCTTTTTGTATCTTTGTCTCTCTCTCTGTTCTCTGTCTCTGTCCCTGTCTCTCTATCTCTTCTCTCTCTGTCTCTGTCTCTCTCTCTCTCTCTGTCTCTCTCTCTCTATCTCTCTCTGTCTCTTTCTCCCTCTTTCTCCTTTTCTCTCTCTCCCCCTTCCCCCCTCCTCCCCCCTCTATCTCTATCTTCTCTATCTCTCTCACTCACTCTCTCCCATCTGTCTCTGTCTCTGTCTCTCTGTCTCTATCTTCTCTCTGTCTCTCTGTCTCTTGTCCTCTCTGTCTCTTCTGTCGTCTGTCCTTCTGTCTTCTCTGCTCTCTTCTCTGCTCTTCTCTCTCTCTCTCTCTCCTCTCTCTCTCTCTCTCTCTCTCTCTCTCTCTCTCTCTCTCTCTCCCATCTCTCCGACGTCCTGTCTTTCTTTCTCTTTCCATATCTGCTGTACCTTTCCCTTTTACAAGAACATCTTCACTCTTGTCTCATGGCTCAGAGGGAACACATTAATCTTTTTTTTTTTGGTTTTGTTTTCTCAGTGGCATAAGATCTACACCACACCATCCATCTAGATTCACTTGCCCGTCTGTACTTGTGGCTGTGTGATGGCTATGTGATCTGGCCTTAATTCTACCACAGACATACAATGCAAAACAGGAAGTGGAAAGAACATACACACACACGTGCGCGCGCGCGCGCGTGCGCTCACGCACGCACGCACGCACACACGCACGCATACACACACACGTACGCATGCACACACACATACATACACACAAACACACCTTCTCTTGTATCAATATGACAGCTTTCAGATGTTTCTATATAACGTTGCTAGGTGTGTATGTGTATGTATGCATATATATATATATATATATATATATATATATATATATTATATTATATTATATATATATATATATATATATATTAGAATATATATAATATATATATATATGTATGTATGTATGTATGTCTGTTGTCTGTCTGTCTGTCTGTCTGTCTGTCTGTCTGTCTGTCTGTCTGTCTGTCTGTCTGTCTGTCTGTCTGTGTATCTGTTTGTCTGTGTGCATGTGTGCTTTTCGTAAAATGAAGTTGAGTTGCAAATAGAAATAAAAGATTTTAAAAAAAATAATAATCGTAAATGCCATTAAAATTAGTTGGCGTTTTGAACAAAAATATATCTTGCGTTGTAAGAGATTAAATTTGTTTTTACATAAACATGTTGGTTTACTTTGAAAGTTTAATATGGAATTACACTTATCTGTATCAAGCTCCTATGTCTATCATTACAAAGAAAACAATAACTATCCTCTTAAGTGGAAGAAGCAAAGTCGTGTAAGATTTGGAAACTGTCAAAATAGCGAATAGTTATTACACCTGTGAATATTTTCCAAGGATTCCTGCGCGTGATAAATAAGACCGACTGAACATTTTCAGCTTACCTGTAAACACGTCAAGCTAGAAATTCTCAACAGCGACAGCCACAATAAACAACAGCAAGGTTTCTCTTTCGTTATACATGCGTCTGTACTTCGACTTCAGAGGAGAATCTATTAAAGAATAGATGGGTCTGATCCTAATGGATTGGCCTTTAACGAAGACAATTCCAATATCGCATTGTCAAAGGATAAAATCGTTTTAACATCATCCTAACCACTCTGATTACTTCGAAAACTGACGTAGCTTTTTAAAAATTTTTTATCTAAGCGAAGAGCACGTTTTGAAAAATTAGTTCATAGAATAATTATACTAGTATCTCCTGATTTCTCTCTTCTCTGTCCTGCTCTCAATGTTTTTTGTTTTTTTTTATCTCCGTTTACGATCTATTACAAAAGAAAATAATGATCTACGTAAGTGCTTTTCCGTAGTTCTGTTTTCTG
>CM060346.1:23435000-23442500 GCA_030674155.1 Stramonita haemastoma
GAGCCACTAAAGGTAGGTGGGGGGTGAAAGTTCTCGATTTTGAGATTTTGATTGGTTATAAAACTATAGCACTTATTATACGGTGCAGTGAAAGATCAAGGCAGAATTTTGCTTCCTTTTGTCTTATACACGTGCTTTGAAAATAGCAAAGCCCTCATTCTGACCATCTATTATGATGCCTAACTTGTCAATTTCTTATTTTGACAGTTCCTGCAGTCTAGCATTTCAATTTGTAATAACTTTTGATAGAATTGTTCAATTTTCAGTCTGGATTTTTGGATTATAATTATAGCCATTTTATTGCAGATTAACAACATGTTAATAATAACAAAAAAATGACCTCTGGTGCAATGCGACTCCTTATGTGGTGGACCGTCACCACCTGATTCTGCCTGAGGTCGATGTCACTAGTCACAGGAAGAGAGAGAGAGAGAGGGGGGGGGGGGGGGGGGGGCAGGGGAGGTGTTCTTCTTCTGTCTGGCACCAAGTCTCCAGAATTCGGTTTTTTTTTATTGATTGTAGCGGATACCCTGGAAGTCAGAAGGCTTGGACATTGCACAAAGATGTGTCTGTAAATGTAAAAAAAATGTGTCTGTGGTCTTGGAAGGAGCGTATGGGCCTTGATGACGGGTAACACCTGTGCTGAAGATAATTTTGTGGAGCCCTGGGAGTGGGAGGAGGAGGACGGTGAGAGGGGGTGGGGTATATGTCTTTAGCATGATTATAGACACAAACCCAGAAAAGCTTTTTTTTTATCTTTTATATCGAAGATAATGGAACAATCACTATTGTAATTTTTTTTACATCCAGTCCCCGTGTGTGTATGCATTTTTGTAAATGTCATCTCTTCCCACCGGCACACGATGGCCTACTCTTACGAAAAGCAGAACAGGATTTAACGTGTGCGCAAGATGTTCTGCGTGCGTTCGCCGCACACGGGGCCTCCTCGGTTTAAAGTCTCATCCGAAAGACTTTTGGGGGGAGAGTGGAGTCAGCACTGATGTGAACGCCTCCTAGGCTTGCACAGACATGTATGGTGACGCTTTCAGATCTGGCTGGAGGGTCTATGCTTTTAAGAAATGCAAATTGTGATTTGAAAGCAGTCTGATGATTACTGTCACTAATATGCTTCTAAAACAACGAATAAAAAATGTTCTTTGTTCGGCCGGTAGTCCATCATTATTTTGTTTTTGTTTTTTGCTGAGGGTTTTTTTTTTCCCGGATAGCTTTGTGAAACAAGTTGATGTACTCACCTTTCTCTTGTAACATTTCAGTTGATTGAGAGGGAGAGAGAGAGGGGGAGGGAGAGGAACAGAGAGAGGGAGAGAGGAGAGAGAGGAGAGGAGGAGAGAGAGAGAGAGGGGAGAGAGGAAGAGAGAGAGAGAGAGAGAGAGGAGAGGGAGAGAGAGAGAGGAGGAGAGAGGAGGAGAGAGAGAGAGAAAAGAAAAAGACGGAGAGAGTGAGACGAGAGAGAGAGAGAGAGATGTAAATGGGGAGGAGTGGAGAGAAATAACGACAAGACGGAGGTGAGACAAGAAGAGAGAGTGTGTTTTCAGCAATAGCTCTACATAAAACACGAAATGTGTTTACTGTTGAATTGTTACAATACGGACGAATCTAAGTGTACTATATTATTGTTGTCTTGGCTAGAATTGTTCAAATAATGAAGTCATGATGTAATCATAGTGAACAAAAATGAAACAAAATCCCTCTTTGATTGCTCAAAGCAGATTAGCTTATTTGCGTCTAGGCAAAGACATTGTTGGACATAGCGTATCATTCTCTTAATTAGTAATGATAATTGATGATGATGACGACGCAACGACAATGATGAAGGTGGTAATGGTGGTAATCAAGAGTATGATGACAGTGATCTTCGTGGTGATTGCTGATTCTGATGATGAAAATGACGACAATTTCAACAGTTATTCAAGACAACTCACACAAACTCTAACAATTTCTACAAACGCCTAGCCTCCAGTCTTGCTTCAAGCAACAATATCACAGTTTTCCATCATGACTGCATCAATGCTTGCCTCTCTCTCTGTCGCTCTCGCTCTCAGTGATATCTGTACAGTGTCTTTGATTCCGCCCCCTCCTCCTCCCGTTCCCTCCTCCCCCCCCCATCCCACCCCCCCCACCCCAACACCATCCCCCCTAGCTCATGTCACCAGCTGAACGGAGTTGTCTTCCCCTGTTTGCCACCACTAAGTATCCACAGATCGTTTCCTTATCGATTTTAGTATTGGAAACGGTGAAAGTCAAAAGTACTGGAACATCTCTGGGAAATGTGTGTAGAAGGAGATGAAAGTGTCTGCTGCGGCTTTGGAAAAAAAACACACACAAAAAACCTCAGCTGATTTTTCGATGGGTACCATCACCTGTGCTGAAGATGCTTTGGAGGGAGATGTCTTCAAGCGTATATATAGACACAGGGATGGGGGAAAGTGACGATAAACATGCCTCCTATCGCCTGTCAGATGTTTTACAGGCTGGAGGCCTTGTGGCTATTAGTGGTAGTGAGATCTCTTAAGTTAAGTCAAGTCAAAAACACTTTAATTACCACCTGAAGGGGCAGTTACAATACTGACAGGCTTATCGATACGAATCATAGTCTCAAAAGATTCAAGATAGCTACATTTCATATTTGTTCAAACATTCTATGATAGCTTTAAATAAAAATATTATAGTCACTTACACACGTACGCGCACGCGTACGCGCTCACGCGCGCGCACACACACACACACACACACACACACACAACACACACACACACACACACCAACCACACAATGTATGGGTACAATGTTACTAAGACCATTGACAAGAAAATACATAAAAAGCTATCATTTACGCATTTACACACGCCTCGCACACGCACGCATACATGTACGCACGCTCGCATGTAGACTAATGTTACTGGTTTGCTATTCCTGAAATCTTTTGCCGATATTTTTCCTATCTTTGTCGTTCACCAGTCTCGTTGTTATTGTTTGAGAATGTTTTTTTAAAAGCTTTGAAAAGACAATCTGTATATTCAGTTTCTGATACTACTGTTTCGCTGTTAAAGTTGTCTCCGTGTCATATTAGCTGCCGCTGTAGTCTTGTGGTTAGGGCGTTGGACTCGTAATCTAAAGGTTGCGGGTTCGATCCCAGCTTTCGGCTATGGCGTTGTTCCCTTGGAAAAGGCACTTTACGGCTATTTTCTCACCCCACCCAGGTGTAAAAGGGGTATCAACCTTGTGTTGGGGGTTAACCCTGCGATAGACTGGCGTCCTATCCAGGGGGGAGACTATGACTCTCAGTCGCTGAACGCCACAGAAACCGGGATAAGCACCGGCCTGATGAGCCTTAGGCTCGGGACGGACTTTAACTTTTAGGTTATGAAGATATCTTAATGTTCTGTAATGAAAAAAATGTTTAGACTTGTGCATACCCTGAAAAAAACAACATCTGTAAAATGAACTACTTTTCATTGACAGACACATAAATCAGAAATTAAAAATAATAAAATTCGTGTAAAATTTAAGACAATAAAAAAATTCGATTTTTGGACGAGTTGCAATATTTTACACAAAAAAAAACAAAAACTAGAGGCATTTTTTGTCGCCGCCTGTTTTCTATGAACTTGTATGTTTTGTCAACTAATATGTAATCTGATCTTATTTTTAGTGATAGGCATTAGACAGAGATGGTCTTGCAACGGTACGTGAGGAAGATTATTGGATTGCTTCTCTCTGTAAGTCCATTATTATTTCATCAAGAAGCGTGTGCATACATGCACCGTAGTACTCAGTTGTTGGTTTTTTTTTTCTGACTGTCGTATTAGAAGAACGAGGTTTCATGTACTCTGTATTGAGCTGGACAATGCATTCAGCAATTTTGTTTTCAGATTGGCAGGAGTAAAAAAACTGAGACAACGTAAATTAATACACATGCATATCAGCAGCAAAAGATATCCGTTTTCTGTATTCTTGCAGAATTCTTAAACATTATTTTCTTTTCTTTATTCAAAAGAAAGAAGAAGAATTTGTTGTAAACAAGTGCAGTACGTAAAACAATACAGAAAAAAACAACAGATACACATTCAAAGAGAAACTGTTGTGCTTTTATTTTGGCCAATAGATCCTTGGGAACATCTTGCGTGCATTTTAAACCTGTTATCTTTTCGTAAGAGTAGGACATCGCGTGCCGGTGGGAACAGACAACAAGATTTGCACAACTGCATACGTACAGAAACTAGATGTGAAAAAAAGCACATGAGCCACATTATCTTCGATATAAAAAAAAATAAAATAAAAGAGTACAAAAAAAATGTATTAAAACTATTACACAGTCTAACCACTCAAAAATGACAAGGACAGTTAACAGTCTGAATTCAGCAAAACGAGTCTTTCTTTTTTCAAAACGTCTCCTTTTCTGAGTACATAAACGAAAATGCCAAGAGAACTGTTTAAAAAAAAGTGTTAGAACTATCTGGTGCAGCCTATACAGAAGAAAAGAGGCTTACCAGTCAAAACAAAGCAAATTCAGTGACGCTCCACCACATAAGGAGTCGCATTGCACCAGATGTCAAGTTTTACTTATTGACATGCAATTAATTTGCAATAACAGGGCTACACAATACAAAAAACAGATTGAAAATCGGACAATTCTGTAAACAATTATTACAAACTGAAACGACAGACTGCAGGATGTGACAAAATGAGAAACGGGCAAGTTTGTTTTCGTAACAGATTGTCAGAATGAGGTCTTGGGTATTTTCAAAACACATTTAAAAGCAAAAAGAAATTATGCCTTGATATTTCATTACAAGGTATAATAATGGATATAGTTTAATAATCAATCAAAATTTCAAAATTGACAACTTGACCCCCATCTGTCTTTAATGGCTCCTAGCGCAAAATTGGGTAATGTGCTAAGCGACTCATTTCGTGGTGGAGCATCACCTGAATGGTCTCCATAGAACAGATTGGGGCAATTCTCTCTGGCGAAACACTCACACAGTTACAACATCTTCACCAGAACCACACAAGAAGTACAGAATGGGGAAATCTTTTTGTGAAGTGTAAAGATACGTTTGTATTTCTTACCGTAGAAGAGTTAACAGAAGAGTCCTTACCTGTGTGTGTGTGTGTGTGTGTGTGTGTGGTGTGTGTGTGTGTGTGTGTGTGTGTTGTGTGTGTGTGTGTGTGTGTGTGAAGGGGGGGGGGGGGGTGGCGTGGTGTGTGTGGGGAGGGGCGTGGTGTGTGTGGGTGTGTGTGTCTGTGTGTCTGTGTGTCTGTGTGTCTGTGTGTTTATGTGTATTTGTCTGTGTGTATGTGTGTGATTGTGTGTGTATGTGTGTATGTCTTTGTGTGCGCGTGTGTGTATGTGTGTATGTATGTATGTGTGTATGTACGTGCTTGCGTGCGTGCGTGCATGCATGCGTGCCCTCCCCCCCTTCCAACACACATTCCTCCCCCACCTCTCCTACCCCCCCCCCCCCCCCCTCCCTATTAAAAAAAAAACTATACAAAAAACAGAAGTCAACACAGATTTGAAAAGAGGTTCGAAGAGAGAGCTTAAAGCCCTGGAATACCTCTTAAAAATCAATGACTCCTCTCCTCAATCACCATCACCCGTTGCCTGAAAAGAGAAAAGAGATAGAGACAGAGATGGAGACAAAAGTGATGGAGAGAGAAACTGAAGAAAAAAAAAAAAAGAACAGAGGGAAAAGTAGGAGAAGAAGAAGTGGTTGTAGGGTAGGGAAAGGGAAAGGGAAAGGGAAGGGGAGGGAAGGGGAGGAGAGGAGGAAGAGGAGGAGGAGGAAGGGAGGAGGAGGAAGGGAGGAGGAGGAAGTGGAGGAGGAGGAAGGAGGAGGAGGAAGGAGGAGGAGGAGGAGGAGGAGGAGGAGGAGAGGAGGAAGAAGAGGAGGAGGAAAAAGAAGAAGAGGAAAGAAAAGAAGAAGAAGAAGAAGAAGAAGAAGAAGAAGAAGAAGAAGAAGAAAGAAGAAGAAGAAGAAGAACGAACAAAAGAAAAAAAGAAGACACAAAAGAAGAAACAAAAACAAGAAGAACAAGAAGAACTGAGAATGAAGAAGAATTGCGAAGAAGAAGAAGAATGCGAAGAAGAAGAAGAACGAAGAAGAAGAAGAAGAAGAAGAAGAAGAAGAAGAAAAGAACGAAGAAAAGAAAAGAAGAAAGAAGAAGAAAGAAGAAGAAGAAAGAATCAAAGAAGAAGAAGAAGAAAAAAAAAAAAAAGAAGAAGAAGAAGAAGAAGAAGAAGAAGAAGAAAGAAGAAGAAGAAGAAGAAGAAGAAGAAGAGAAGAAAAGAAGAAGAGACGGATAAAAGAAAAAAATCACTGAAAGAACAGGGGAAATGGCGAAAAGATGCAACAGGCGGTGAACTTTTTTTTTCTGTGAGAAGTGGAAACTAATAACAAAAAAAAAAAATAATAAATAAACGGCAACTGGAGATGGACAGGTTGATAGATATATGGAAATAAGTATTCATGAACTAAAATAAACATGAAGAGAGAGAGAGACAGAGACAAAGACAGAGACAGAGAGGCTGAGACAGAGATAGAGACAGTGACATACAGACAGGGACACAGACAGACAGAGCGAGACACAGAAAGAGACAGATAAACAGAGAGTGACAGACAAAGAGACAGAGAGAGAGGGAAAGAGGGAATCACAGAGAGACACACAGAGAAAGAAGAGAGAAGAGAGAGAGAGAGAGAGAGAGAGAGAGAGAGAGAGAGAGAGAGAGAGAGAGAGAGAGAGAAGAGGAGAGAGAGAGAGAGAGAGAGAGAGAGAGGAGAGAGAGAGAGAGAGAGAGAGAGAGAGAGAGAGAGAGAGAGAGAGAGAGAGAGAGAGAGAGAGAGAGAGAGAGAGAGAGAGAGAAGAGAGAGAGAAAAGTGAGACAGATTTGATTTGATTTGTTTTGATTTATTCTTTTATTATATATCGAGGATAATGGAATAAGCACTCATGTGCTTTTTTACGTCCAGTCCCCGTGTGTATGCAGTTTTGTAAATGTCAGCCGTTCCCACTGGCACACAATGGCCTACTCTTAGGAAAAGCGGAATAGGAACTTAATTTGTGCGCAAGATGTTCTGCGTGCGGTTCGCACACGGGGCCTCGGTTCTATCGTCTCATCCGAAGGATTTGATACAGAGACAGAGAGACAGAGAGAGAGAAAAACGAGAAAGAGAGAGAGAGAGGGAAGGAGTGAGAGACAGAGAGTGAGAGACAGAGAATGAGAGAGCTAGGGAAAGAGAGAAGAGAGACAGACAGACAGACAGACAGACAGAAGAGAACTCAGGAATTCAGGATTTGATTGTAAAGCAATGGTCTGTGAACAAGGGGCTAGGCATTTTGACAAAAGAACTTGCAAACAAAACTGTGCAACAAACATGAATGATGTTGGCATTGTCAAAAGGGATTTTTCCAGAGACACGATCTCCGATCACTTGTATACAATATTATACTTAAGAAAGTTATCTGGCTTTCAGA
>CM060346.1:23471427-23473927 GCA_030674155.1 Stramonita haemastoma
AAGGAAAAATAAAGCATTCAGGAACATAACAAAGGGAAAATAAAGCATTCAGGAACATAACAAAGGAAAAATAAAGCATTCAGGAACATATCAAAGGAAAAATAAAGCATTCAGGAACAAACAAAGGAAAAATAAAGCATTCAGGAACAAACAAAAGGAAAAATAAAGCATTCAGGAACAAAGGAAAAAATAAAGCATTCAGGGAACATACAAAAGGAAAAAAAAAAACTCATTAAAAAAATCACAAGGAACAATAAAAAAAAATCAGGAACAGAGGGAAAAAAATATATTGAGGAGCAAACATACAAAGAAAAAAAAATAATGTACTGAAGAACAAACACAGAAAAAAAAAGTATATTCAAGAACAAATAAAAGAAAGAAAATTAATAATTATATTTAGGACCAAAACAAAAGAAAATGTTCAAGTCTTCAGGAGCAAACAAAGCGAAAGAGTATCTAAGAACTAAAAGAAAGTAGAGTATTCAGGAACAAAGGAAAAAAAATAATCAGGAAGAAAACAAAAGAGTAAATAAAGTATTTCAGAACGAAGGAAAAAAAATATAAAGTAATTCAGGAACATACAAAGGAAACATAAACTATTCAGGGTCAAAACAAAGAGGAAAAAAAGTATTCAGGAAAACAACAAAGGATAAACAAACATATTCAGGAACAAACACAGGGAAAATAGAGTATTAGGAACAAACACAGAAAACATTAGAGTAAACAAAGAAAAAAACAAAATATTTAAAAAGCCAACAAAGGAAAAAATAAATGTATACAGGAGGGAGGGGTAAATAGGCTTTTATTCTTGCTTACTAAAAGCACTACAGACGTTAATGACTGTCCTTTCTTAGAAAACATACAAGCAAGGACACAAACACATCGACAACAACAACAAAATTCCTGAAAACTTGAGAAAAATATTGACACAAAAAGATCGAGCAAAAATGCGACATTTTTGAACACACTTAGGTGCTAACTATAAAGGACCAGACACCAAAAATTAAAATGACAAAACGAAACAGGAGGTGGAAGGCATTGAAAACAGAAACACACACACACACACACACACACACACACACACTCAATAACACATACACACACACACTCACTCACACACACACACACACACACACACACACACACACACACACACACACACACACACACACACACACACACACACACACACACACACACACACACACACACTCACACACCACACACATCACACCTCACTCATCCACTCTCTCTCTCTCTCTCTCTCTCTCTCTCACTACACCACACACACACACACACACACACACACACAACACACACACACACACACACACACACACACACACACACACACACACACACACACCACACACCACACTATCAAAAGGCTTACAGAAAGGGCAGACATAAAAAAAAATGAGACTAATAGGTAGAAAGACATGTAGAAAGACAAGACAGACTTAAAACAAAACAAAACAAATGTGAAACCATTAAGTGAAAAAAATATAATGATTTTTTGTAAATGATGGCAGTCACAGAACATAAACGCAATAGCAAAGCAGTGAAGAAAGGCGTGCATGCTCATATCAGATCGAGAACTGTAACATAAGAAACACATTGTTTGAGATGAAAAACAAGTATTGGAGAGAGAAAAAAAATCAACATATATTCTTGTTTGCCAAAAGCTGGACAGTGGTTTATTCGTTCACCCAATCCCCCAGATGCATACAACAAACAAACAAACAAACAAACAAACAAACAAACAAACAAACAAACAAACAAACAAACAAATAAATACCCCCCTAGCAACTTGATAAACAACCAAAGCAAACAAAAAAAAATATGAGATGAACCTCCTCAAAAATTAAACTTTTAAGAAGAGAATCACACACACACACCACACACACACACACACACACACACACACACACACACACACACACACACACACACACACACACACACACACACATACACATCACACACACACACACACACACACACACACACACATACACACACACACACAACACACACACACACACACACACACACACACACACACACACACACACACACACACACACACACACACACACACACACACACACACACAACACACACCAAAAACAAAACGAAAGCAGAAAAAAAGGAAAGAAAACAAGAACAAATAAAAACACTTCAGTGAATACAGATCTCGACTCGTAATTTCAAGAACAGGGATTTTAATTAATCCTGATTAATCCTGTTTAAAGGTACTTTAACTAACGCATTGCATAGATTAACTGCGGTCTTTCTGCAAGTGTTTTGGATGTGTCTAAAGTTTTGTACAGGTCTGCAAGCATGCTTACAAAACACGGTAATATCCTTTCGGTGGATCGGTGGTCTAGGTGGTAACGCGCCTTGCCTAGAAAGCAAAAAAAAAAGTCCAGGTCGGAGTGTGCGGTGGTTCGAATCCCGTTTGGGTCCAACACTGTTTCCCCATCCATTAGACCCTGAG
>CM060346.1:23483927-23486427 GCA_030674155.1 Stramonita haemastoma
GTGCAAAGCGGATTTGACTTTGTGGGAGAGACAGTTTTGTTCAACTATCAATTCTACCAGTTCATGTAATTATCAAAACCTTCTTGATAAAAAAAGTTTGTCAATGAATGGAGAGCTGAGCTGTGGGATAACAGTAGATGCCTATAGTACAAAAACTATAAAACCAACTTTAGTATGGAAAAATGTATAATGTGTCTGCCAGATGTATATGTTTACACTCTTATGAAATTTAGTTGCAGTTGTCACAAGCTTTCTATTGAGATTGGATGTTTACATAACATACCACGGTACAGAAAGAATATGTTCAAAATGCAATATGTCTGTTTTAGGGAGAAATTTTATTCTTATCATGGAATGTTCCCTACTTTAAACAGTTATGACAAGATTTTATTCCTCAGCATTTTCTTCAACCCATGTCCAGGTATGATTTTTGCAGTCTGTGAAATGTAAATCTTGAAAAAATCTCCGGTCTCCCTTAAAGCTCATAATATTTGAAAGTTTTTCTTGAACTTTAGATTGTATCTTTTACAGAAATTGATATACTTTAAAATGTCTGGAGTCTTTAATAATGTTTGTGTATCATTTTGCAATGAATTGTTGCTTTTCAATTTCTGTTAGTATTGATAATAATAATATTTAGAATTGTTGAATTCATTTGTTATCTTCCATGCCCCAAAAGGGTGTGAAAGGAATTAAATCTTGAGGTGCGCGCGCGCGTGCGTGCGTGCATGCGTTTGTGTGTGTGTGTGTGTGTGTGTGTGTGTGTGTGTGTGTGTGTGTGTGTGTGTGTGTGTGTGTGTGTGTGTGTGTGCATGTCTGTTTATATCTCTTTTTGTATTTCTGATCCATTGGTCTGGAATTACCCCCCTCTCTCACTTCACTAAAAGCCTATTTATGACAGTTTTCAATCCAGTCTGAAGATATACTTATTCCAAACATAAAAAAATCCCTCCTGTTTCATTTCTAACCTGTCCCTGCATTGCCCCCAGATAACAAATTTGCCAATGGCAACTGTCTTCAAACTGTAAGTTGTTTAACTTGTGTTAATTTATGCTGCATGTATTTAGAATTTCTGACACATGCTATATGCTGATAAAACGTTACTTTATTTTAAGACAATATTATCCCCCTTCACAGGCTGTCATAAGTTATGTTCCTTTTTATTGTTTGAAGTTACTCAGAAGTCCAGAGGAAAATCTGTATCTAATGTAAATGAAGCAGCATTTTTTAAATATAAAATTGTAGACTGTGCTGTTTACCTGTCTGAAACAAGTACATGGTGAAAGTCTGTTTAAGATTAAGCTTTTTCTTTCAATTTCTGAACAGACATAGGAAAAGAACCGTAAAGTGTGGCATTGTTAGTGTAATAATATGTTGCAAAACTATGCAGGGAACAACTTAAGCTTTGAATTAGGAATGGCTGATCTCTACGGGGATCGCCCCCTAACTTCTAATCCTCCAGCTTTGGAGGAGATGTGTGTCTATCTTCTATGTTTGTTTTTTTCTTTTTTTGTTCTTTTTTGGGGAGGAGATGGATAGGCAGAGGGAGGGTGGAGGAGCAGGGGGGGGATAGGGAGGAGGGGTGGGGGGTAGGGAGGATGGAGGGATAGGGGGTAGGGAGGATGGAGGATAGGGGGAGGGAGGATGAGGATAGGGGGGAGGGAGGATGGAGGATAGGGGGAGGGAGGATGGAGGATAGGGGGGGGGAGGATGGAGGATAGGGGGAGAGATGGGGGGGAGGATGGGGGGGGGATAGAGGAGGAGGGGGGTGGAGGGTGGAGGGGGGGGGGGGGAGGGAAGGAGGGGTAGAGGGGGGGAGGGGTAGAGGAGGAGATGAGGAGGACAAGAGGTGGGGAGGAGTAGGGTAGGTGAGAGAGGGAGGAGGGGGGATAGGGAGGGAGATGGGAGAGAGGGAGGAGAGGGGGAGGAGGAGGGGGGGAGGAGGGGGGGATAGGAGGGGGGGGATAGGGAGGGGGGGTATGGAGGGAGGGGGGGAGGAGGACGGGAAGAGGGGGGGAGGAGAGGATAGGAGGAGGGGGTATGGAGGGAGGAGAGAGAGAACAAGAGGTGGAAGTAGGGTGGGGGGGGGGGAGAGGGGGGGATAGCTGAAGGGGGGGAGGTAGAGGTAGGGGTGATGGCGGATGGGAGGGGGGTAATATGGAGGATTTGAAGTTTCAAACTTGCCCATTACAAGGAGTCTTGCATAACTTCACTGTTGACCATGTCATTTGTGTGGGCCGTACTAAACTAAACAATTTCAACCTTTTTGTTTTCAGCCTGGTAAGGAAGGTTACAAAACTTTGACACGTATTATCTAGTTGGTAGTCTTCCACTTATGACTTACTGGACTTATGCCTGTGACTTCCCTTGGGAACAAAAGGCCTGCAACAACACAAACAACACTCCACCAACAACTGACTCTTCGGGGAGATCCTCTTCATATCAGCTCGGCCCCATCATTCCGGCTGGGCTGCCTTTGTCTCTGCTTCAATACTTCTTC